>CAJHZI010000772.1:225000-826240 GCA_905160935.1 Enchytraeus crypticus
TTGCGAGATTCAGACTTAAAGAGTATGAGTAGAGCATATGACAGTATCTTTGCGAAGATCTTTCATACGACTGACAAGGAAGTAATTATGTGGTGTCAATATTATTTTGGTTTTTGGCCTTTGAGTATCTTATATGAATACCATAGATATAATTTTTTTAACAAATTAGTATTAGATGCCAAAATTATTAAAGGGATCGAATTAGATCATCCAGATTATTTAGAATTTGAAAGTTTACAAAGGAAATATAATATTTCGTTTGTTGATTCTGTTGCTAAAGTACGATTAAAATTTTGGATCTACGTTGACAAAATGCTACATATTGAATATTCTAATGAATAATTGAGTTGATTGGATTCTGTTTGTCACTTATAAACTACTAGGTTTGCGTTGCTTAGCTGTACTTGTATGCAAAGTGTTGTTTCTTTTCGTTTATTTTTCTTTCTTTTTTCTATATCTTTGTTCGAAACTACCATGTATTGGTGAAAATAAAGTCTATATATATATATATATATATATATATATATATATATATATATATATATATATATACATGTATATATATATATATATATATATCTTAGTGCACTGCCTATACTGCATATATCAGGTCCATGGTATATAACGACTCCACTCTTCACTGTTTTCCGCTTTCCTTTTCATTTTCACACACACATGTAGGAGTGGGTCTTTAAATAATATAACATTCCTAATCTCAGCCTGCCCCTGCCTCTTTTTTCTTCCATTCTACCTTCTATGACCTCTATTTATAGACCTTCGATCTCGATCTCCCCTTAGAATGTGTCCTATCAAACTTTTCTTCCTATTTCTTCACACATTTATCAACTGTCTATCGGTACCAATCTCTCTAGAACTTCCACATTTGGAGCCTTTTGAGTCCAGCTAATCCTCTCCATTCTTCTCCAAATCCACATTTCCCAACCCTCCAGTTTCCTTCCGTAAGGTCCACGTTTCACATCCATATAATAGCGCTGTCCAAACCAAAATTTTCACTATCTTTATCTTTGTGTCTTTCTTTAGACTTTGGGTTTGAAGTTCTTTCCTATCGAGATTATCAAGATCAAGATTTCCTGTCAAGACCTTGATCATCCTAACCACTGCGTTTTCTTTATTCTATGGTAGCAAGTTCTTACGTAATCTGGTAAATGTGAAACTCCAGAGTATAGTATCACTGATGCTTATAGGGTTTGTTTACAAATATTCGAGGAGAAAAACTGGTGTCTCGGACACTTACTTTCGGGTACACCTGCGATACCAGAATTTACCAGAACTGCTACCATCTCGTTATTCAATCCTTAGTCAAACTTATGCAGCAGGAACAAGGGAAGAAAGCCAAGGGCTTATTTCAATCCCCAATCATACATGATGACTAGGCTTAAACTACTTATAGCTATGATCTCTTAAACTATTATTGGAGAATTTTGAAAAAATCTGTTGCTCTTAATTCGATAAGCCCATGCATTATTTTATCAACCTGTATAAGATCACCTCTAATTCTCCTGGTTTCTAGGGCTGTCAGTTGAACTGCCCTTAGCCTCTCCTCATACCCTAACGCTTTGAATCCCCTAATAGTTCTTAATGCTGTTCTTTGCACTGCTTCAATAAGTTCAATATCCTTCCTGTAGTGAGGTCTCCACACTGAAATGCAATACTCCAGATGAGGTCGAATCAAAGATTTATACAATCTAAAACAATGCCTTTATCTCTACTTTTGAATGTTCTCTTTATTAGTCCTAAGGTTCTATGGGCTGCTTTAACAGCCACAGTACATTATTTCCTCACTTTGAAGTTTGAGGTCCTGGCTAAATATTACCCCTAAATCCTTTTCACTCACTACCTGCAATATCTTATTATTTACAACATATTCTTTATTAGGGTTATTTTTACCAAAGTGAATTACCTTACACTTGTCCGCATTGAATTCTATTACACCTGACGTCTTGAAGAGAAGCCTTTCAGGCTTCTGACCTTGATGTTAAATCCACATTTTTAAAAAGGTTTGGTGCAATTTTAAGCAGTTTTTGATGTAGCTGCTTTTAGAATTGAGAACTGGGCCAAGAGTTGAGTAAGGTTATTCTTCTCTGTGAATTAATAACAATAATAACGACATGGAAAGATGTCGTTGCTTAATGGTTTTGGTCTATAAGTGATTTTTCTTTGCTTAACTCCTTATTTATAACCGAAAATAAAGACATTATGGAGAAATAATAGTAATGCAGCTTTAACTCTCGTTTCGTTAGCCGAGAATTATGTCAGGGACGTCTGCACATCACAAATCATTTTCACCATCTATCAATTCAGCCTGACCAACTGCAAAAGAAATGTGCTGAGGAGAAGTAGTGTTGCAAAAATATTGGAAATATAGATGTGATTGAAGTGCTTGTTTTAATGCAAGAGTTGGCAGTTTCGATTTATGTTGATTTAGTTTTCAGATTTTATTTTCATAGTAGGATCTATAGACTTGGAGTTCATTTGCAGTCATTTGTTTGTAAATCCTTGCATATTAATTATTAACACGATTACATCTTTATTTGCTAAGTTAGGAGTTCAATCTCAATCTGATTTAATATCTACAATATATTTTCACCTCTCTTTCTCTTTGTAGATTAAAATTGATATATTTATTAAATACAATACTAATCCTATTGAGTTATTAAGCCCAATAGACCTGATAGGCTTGTGGCAAATCTACAGCAGCACTGTCTGAAAATGGGGTCAATTATAGGAAAGGCAATGAGTGAAAACTTTAAGACACAGCAGGAATATATGTTAGCAACTCAACGAATGCAAGTATGTTCTATATTATTCAACATGCCATTTGATACTCATATAACTGGTTTTATAATTTTGTAAATTTGAAGCTTTATAATGGTAAAAAATGATTGCAGAATCAAAAAGGAATAAAAATGTGAGCAACAAGGCCAAAGTTATAATTACAACAACTGCAACAGCAGTAAAGATGATAGCAACAATAAATGCAACTATAATGGTATTTAAGTTAATTACTTAAGTACTGTAACAAAATTGCAGTAATACAGTTAACATTTTTTCGACAAAAAATTTTGACCTATTTAATTAATCTGAACATTTTTTGCAAGTCGCTGCTTTTCATCGATCTTTTGTTTCTTTAAACCATTTTATCAGCAGCTGCAACTAGAGAGATAATAGGACTGTTACAATATTATTTGTTTTTTGTTTTGAGTTAGATGAGTTTAGAGAATAAGCAAATGGTCAAGATAGCAAAATCCTCATTTCAACAAGCTCAGTAGCTTTGTATTTGAGTGAAATTGTCAACAGCATAGTTTGCACATTAAATACTGCTGTCACTGTCGGTGTCTAAATAATATAAAGCTGTTTACTAGTGTTTAGCTAATCCAGTTGTCAAGAAGCAAAGCAGTATTTATGAATGATTAAAATCTAAAATTCATATAAATCTCCAGAGGTTTTGCGGTGATTGCATGTAAAACTATCAAACCAAAGAGATATCACAACAAACATGTAATTCAATCAAAACTAAACAATTGAATGAAAACCACTAACAGCAGAACAGTAAAAGAAAGCGAAACAAACATAAAATTTGATGCATGTAAAACCCAATACAAGCCATACAATTGGTCACTAGTGAGAGCAGTGTCCTGTCTAGCTAACTGCAGTAAAAGTATGTAGGGATAAATTATATTCATATAGCCTTCCAATTAGTTAACAAATGAGATCTATATAGAGTTCTAAATCTCTACAGATTTGCAGCAGTTTTTACAGAATCATTAGTTATCATCATAATCTTCCCTTAAATCCCAGTTTAACTGGGGTCGGGATACTAATAGACATTCTCCAGTTGATCCTCTCAGTCCCATATCATATAGTCAATAATATGTGATATATAATATATATATATATATATATATATGTGATAATAGTCAATCCCCTATTTTTCATGTCCTTACTATTCGATATTAGTAAGTTAGACTAGATGATCTGAATAAAAAATACCTGTTTAGAATAAGGATATAAATAGATAGACTGTTACAATCAAGTTTCTTAATTATGATTTGCAGTCCAGTTTACAAAAAGTTCCTTAGTAGCGTTAGATATTAGCGCTAGATATTGTCATAGTGTTAGCAGAGCGGATGCTTTTAAATATTATTTTACAAGAGACGCCGGATGAGAAATTGAGATATTAGATAAATTAAATTGCATTACAATATTGAATTCAAAGTTCTGAAGAGAGTTCGTACAGATAGATATTTGATTAGCATTAGGAAATAGGAAGAAGAGCTGGATAGGACATATACTAGGGGGAGAAGTCTACTAAAAGAGGTCTTTGAAGGCAGAATGGAAAGAAAGAGAGGCAGAGGCAGGCCGAGATTAGGAATTTTAAATGATTTTAATGATCTACTCATATGTGGACAGCGGAAAGATAGAGAAGAGTGGAGGCGTTATAGGCCATGGACCTGCCAGTAGGCAATACACTAAGAGAGAGAGAAAAAATTGAATAAGGGAAAGTCTGTAATTAATTATGAAACTTGAATTCTAATGCATATGTAAAACTGTTCTGCATATACAGGGTGTGTATTAAAAAAAATAACCCTCTAGGAAAATTGTGATAGCTTTGTTAAGTTTTGATAATTCTCCTTGAAATTCTATGCTTCTATAGTCGAGAAATTGTTTCAAAAGCTCACCAGATTTCATAGAAATATTTTGGAAAGGACCAAAGTTATCAAAATTTTAGGACAAAAGTTTATTTTTCTAATTCACAGGACAGTATAACTGAAGTTAGATATTTTGTCATATCTAATTAGCTTCCAATCGACACAATAAACACTCCAATGACATCAGGCTAATGAAGAAGTCTTACTAATGGGCTCAGACCAGTTATTAAATACTGCTCAATTGAATTAGTAAACGCTTCTGAGCTAGATTTTCTTTAGTTGATTCATAATAGCAACGAAGGATCAAAATTTTCAAGCATAAGAATGCTTTCGCTTGAAGACCAAATGAGAATTCAAACGTTAATTACTTGATTTTAGTTCTGGGGAACCATGTTGGAAAAATATACATTCAAACCCAGAAACAGGACTTATTTAAAGTCTGTTCTTCAAAAGATTTGGATAAACCTATCACAGCAGTCCATTAACACACAATTCTGTCAGTAAGAAAAAGACTTCTTGCCTGCATCAAAGCTCAGGGCGCTCATTTCGAACGCCAAATGTAGCACAGTGTCAGAATCTTCATAATCTAACAGCCCATTTCATTACCAACAAATTTTGAAATGAAGTTGCTTCTAATTAATGCTTTATGTTGCGTGTTAAATTAAACCAGAAGTCATTTTTCGTAAAATATGGATAACTCCGGACCCGTTCTAAATATTTCTACAAAATGTGGTGTGCATGTGGCAAAATTCCTTAAATACAGACGATTATAATTTCAAGGCAAAATATCATGAATTGATTAAGCTATCACAATTTTGCTAAGGGGATATTTTTCGTGCGTAGCGTGTAAAAACTGTTTGCATATATCTAACTGTTCATATGAAAATAGCTGGATGATATATTACTAATTCAAAAGCTGATATTTTTTTACTCATTATTGATTTCGAACTGATTTATGAAGTAAAATCTTACATCTAAGGATATCTAGGTTCTAGCAAAGAATTGACTGACTCATTGAAATAAAATGAGTGGCTAATTTGTAAATGATTTACCAATTGATAACTGATAGCTTGATTGATAGATGGAGCGACAGATGCACATGCAGAATGCTCTGCGAGAGCAGCAGATGGCCATTCAGATAGCTCGAGGCAGAGACTTGTTTCACTGGTGGGGGGCATTCTATTCTGTTGCTGGATTTGGTTGTTTAGTTGGGTACGCTGACTGTCAACTACACTCTACTGTTTTGGCTTGATAATAGTAATTCGGATATTTTTGTGATAAAATTCTTTTTCATATTGATTCTACTTATAGAATTTCTTACATGCTACTTTGCATAATTATTTTTGCTATTTTGTTATATGGATATTTAGCTTAATTACCTCACTCATAAGCACGATTAGAAAAATCATGATTTTAATTTGAAATTTTTAATTTAAATCAGATTTTATGTATATATATATATATATATATATATATATATATATATATATCAGATTTATTAAGTTTATATTAGAAGCAAGTAAAAATATATTATTTTATGGGTATGTAGCAAAGTTGAAACATAAATAATTACAAATGAATCTGCAAGTACATGTAATATTTTTTGATATATAATCAATAAAGCACATGCGGGCAAATATGTTTCACTTTACTGTTCCATCAAAATGTCAAATTTTAAATAATTAGAATACTATCACTTCTCTTAAATGCAGTTATGTTCATCTGTTGTGCTTAAAAGCCTATGTTATGTAGTTTAATTAAATTAATTCACTTTGAAAGTTCATTAACAAAATGCAACATGCGCCTTGGATAAAATAAAATAACTAAGAACTGCTTTAGACATTTTATTTGCCAGAAAAACTTCCAAAAAAGGTGTCTAAATTCAATCAATTTAGGGTTTAGTTTGGATTTTTGTTATTTATTTTTATTCTGACTTTTAATTTCTATTGAAATCTTGATGTAAATCTATAATTTTAATCAGTTTATTAGTATCATAATAACTCTGCTCGTGGGTGAAGAAATGGATGTTGAACCGTTAACATATTTATTTATGTTTAGTTATAACTGTCTTGTTATATCTTGGAATTTAATTAAAATTAGGATGCTATTACTATTGCTATTATAATTCTTAGTTTTATTTAGCTTTATATTTATAATTAAGATCATTATTAATATAGATTGCTAGTACTTTTTTAATAATAAAATCGTAGAGGCAGCAATTATGGAGGCAGTGGATTACGTTGAAAGCAGAATAAACTTGGAGGTAAAATTATGAAAGATGTAAGATTTGACAATGATCAAGGTAGTATTGCTAGTAGCGTAGTAGGTTTATTTAGATGGTGGGATTTAGCACACTTGGTTTAGTTGCACGTCAATAATCGAAGTTAAGCTACATCGTCCTCGGTTAGTACTTTGTGGATGACAACCTTGTAAGACCAAGTGTTGTCAGCTTTAAAGGAAAAAATCTCAGGGTGATGGAAGGTTATTCATAACCCCGCTCCGGCTGCATTTGATGCACCATATAAAGGCAAAGATTACTAATAACAATGGAGAGGAAGGAGGAAATGGGCCTTAAACAAGCTTCTGTGCTTCCTGACCCAGTGTGCTGTTATGTTATGTTTATAGAAAATTCGAGATGGTCTGAACATTGCTGCACTAAAGTATGGAATGAAAATTAATATCATGAGAACTAAAGTGATGAGATTGTCTAGAAAAGGAGAAGTCAATATAGAAATAGACTGCATTAAGTTAGAACAGGTGATATAGAGACTCAGATATTTGGGACAGGTGATAACAGAAGATAGGAAATGTAGAATAGAAGTAAAATGTAAAAGTGCACATGCAACAGAGGTGTTCAGCTAGAGGAAATAATTACTAACAGACTGTTGTAGGAAATCAATGAAGAAATAGAATGACTTTAGTGTAGACCACGCTCCCTTTTAGAACTTTATGGAACATGGACGAAATGAAGATATTAGGAATCTACGAGCATTCGAAAATGTGGTTATGGAGAAATTTGAAGATCAAATGGACTGACAAAATTACGAATGAAGAAGCGCAAAATAGGGTGGGCATAAATTGACTACATCATTAATAAATATCATAAGGAATATAAGGAAGAACTTTATGGGCCATACTGAGAGCGAATGGTTTGTTGAAAGAGGTACTTGAGGGAAGAATGGAAGGAAAAAGGGTTAGAGGAAGACTGAGACTTGGGATTCTTGATGATTTGATAACTAATTTGTTCATTGATATGAAGAGAAAAGCAGAGGATAGAAATATGAAGAAGTTAAAGGCCATGGATCTGCCAATAGGCAGTATAGTAAGAGAGAGAGAGAGAGAGAGTGAGGTTCAGAATATATTAACTTCTATACACTGCTAAATATTGAGCTCTACCAAGCAATACCATCAAGAGTTCACTAGATGTTATCTGTTGTTATAATGTATTAGGTTTGCTAAGAAGAAGAATGCTGTAGCCTTGGTTCCTCTGGTGCCTCTGACCTTCATAGTGGGTTACTTATATGACATGGCTTATGGCAGTAAACTCATCAGAATGAGAGGTTTGGCTTCAATCGATGTAACAGATCACTCTGGTCATGTGATGAAAGCATAATTTTAATACTAATAATAATGGTATAACGATCATTTCCTCATCTGAGGATGATGTCAGAGACGTTCCCACAGTACACATCACTCCAAATAATTCACCAAAGTCAGTCTGTAACTTTAGGACACGTGTTGTAGATAAGTAAGGTCCTGAACGATACCGATCCGGTCATCTATAGATAGTGAAGATAAATAGAGTATAGCTGTACAGTGGGAAGGGCTATGTCTTAAGCTTGCCAGAAAAAATTGGTAGAGAGCAAAGATTTCATAAAAAGCATATGAATTACATTCTGCTGTATTTTGTAGTAAGATCAATGCCATTTGATCAGAGCCGGTAGCATGTCCTGAATTTGGCCGATTCAGTAAGTGCTGAGTTCCAAGCCAGTGCTCACCCACAACTGCCATGTTTTGCAAGATAGGAAACTGCCGTTATGCACGTGTTAAGCATTTTTGGGCTCTAAGTATCTTGTACTTTAATGCAACTATTCTGGCTTGGCAATTTAATTTCTCACATTGAAATCAACATCATCGTCATCTTCCCTTGAATCAAAGCTTAACCAGGGTCCGTACACGAATAGACTGTCTCAGATCTTCTCCGTACCACTCCACGACACAAGTCAATCCCCTATTTGAGAGTTTTCCATTCGTTTAAATTTTTGTAGCAGTTTCTGGCGCCTAGGCTCTCACCAGCTGAATGCCCTTTCTGACGTTGGTATGGATCTTAGTGCTTTAGTCACCTTCTACGACAGGTGCAGTCACCGGTTGGTCAATTCTTCAAACAACCCGGACACAACAAATTGAGATTTTCACATTGAAGAGTTCTCTAATTATAATTAGCTGCTGAATTTGTATTTTATCCCATGGACAATCTAGTCGACTGTATTACATTGCTGCTTTACAGCGGAGGCTCAGCATATTCTGTCAACTGAAGCACATCTGATAGAGTTGCCGCAGCCACTACCAAGCCTAGAGGAATTAGACAAGAGACGTGAACACTACTGGAAGTAGTGTACATTTCTAACAGTAGAATGTGCTGTTTGCAAAATTGCAAGTATATGCACATTTTTAGATAGACTTGTGTGCCTTGACGTCTAAATTACTTCAAAATTGTTTGCTATGCCTTCTTCTATGTCATCTTAGAATTATTGATTTCTGTGTTTCCCACTATCAGTTAATAATCGAAATCATGTTAAATGTTGTCTCTTTAATGTAAATCGAATATTGTAATTGAATAATGTAATGTTTGTTTAGTACTCTTAAGTTGATTTTCGAAACACTTTTTATAGATAGAAAATTGAAGTACACAGTCCATATGCCTTACTCCAATGAGTCACTGAAAAGTTGGACCTAGGAATGTACCTTTCAGAGGTCTAAATTAGTATTTACTTTGTGATAAATTTTAAAGTAGTCTGGTATGATGTTTTTATTGCCATTAGCTACTGTCCATACTTTAGATAAAGTATTTTATTACCAGAAACTAAATATTATTCTTACTAAACCCAATGACACACTTGTCATTTTGCCGGTTTGTTTGGTTTATTGTTTGAATATTTGGAGTGATTAATTTTTATTTGTATTTGTCACACAAGTCTATCATAGACTTAGTTAATCATCATTTTCCCTTAAATCCCAGTTTATCTAGGGTCGGGATAGGAATAGACCTTCTTTTAATATTTTTCCACTCGTTTAAATTTTGTTGCAATTTCTGGAGCCTAGACGCTCACCAACCGAATGCCCTCTCTGCATCTAATTTTTATGTCGCCTTCTACGACACGTGCATATTTACACGGTTGGTCTATTCTTCAGACAACCGGACAAAGCACGGGGAACATGGACACAACACGAGGAATAGACTTAGACTTAGTTAATAACAATAATTTTTTTAAAGTTTATAGCTAATAAAGTATTTAAAAGCATAGCATAAAAATCTAATAGGCCTAATAAAACTTAATCTGATTAATGAATATTTGTAAACCTATTTTTTTTATATATTTTTCTTCAGATATTTGGTATTTGTTATTTAAATATTTGTAAACATGTTATTTAATTAAGAAACAGTTTAAAATATATTAACATTACAATACCACGTGGTCTTCAATTGAATCATGTATGGGGGAAAATTTGTAATGTTCGTTATTGAGTACATTTGTAACCATAATACATTTGCAAAAATGTGAATGTATGATAATCAAACCAATAGTTAGTTATCTCTGTTATCCTGAATCTTGTCAGTTTTAGGTAGCGGATATCCGATGATGACATTAGGTTGTCGATCAAGACTCGTTCTAATCTTGATATTGTGTATAGCTAGAGACTAAGCACGCAGCTGTATGCACATTTTAATCCTGCGTAAAAGTCATGAAGTCACCGTTCACGTGACGAAGCTACAGTTTATAGTCGTTTGTTTCGAAACAATGCATTGAACACAATGATAAATACAAGAAAAAAGTATAAAATGTTCATTAAATTGACATTTATATTGATATTTACCCCGTAGAAACTGATGATTACATACGGCTGCAAAGCATTTTACCATTTCCTATCTTCTAATAAGAAAGAAATACATTGAAAATGATTATTTTGTTCTTTACGATCAAACTACTAGGATCGACAATACAAAACAACATTTGTGTGTCAACAAACTGCGTCCGGCCTTCACCTTCTATTGTCTGTTTACTTATTTCATATTGGCTATATCGTTCAACCTTGAAAATGAAGCGTCACACTTTTACGAGGAATTGAGCTTTAAACTGTATGAATTCTATATAGTCTGGGACCTCGGTATTGTGGAAATGTATAGTCGCATTAAATCGATATAAAGTCAAATATACTAAACGTTTCAACGAATATAATGTGATATTGATCTCTTTAACTATTGCATGTTAGAAGTCAAAACCGTCATTTTATTTTGTATCTGATGTTATAGGACTTCAGTTATTGTGATTAAAATAATTGAAAGCTTATTTAATATGCAAATTTCTAAGTAGACTATTTTTCAACAAATATTTTTTAAATCTCTTCTTCTCTTCAGTGCACTGTTAAGTGGCAGGTTCAAGGTACATATTCATACTCACAGTCTGTTTTCTCGCTCCATAAGAGCACTCTTTAGATTAACAAGTTAATCCATTCACAAAGTCTATGCCTTATCCGTACCTTATGTAGCCTATAGCTTGGGCAAAGTATAGCTTCTGAGGTGGTTTCCCGTTGCCTTCCACAGTTAGGTGGATTAATTACAATTTAATCCTGGGGGAAAATATTTCACGGTGAGGTGGGTCCCCTCTTGCCATCCTCAGCTCCTGCCTTTAGTCGCCTCTTACGTACACGCGGCAGATTGTTTGCGGTTGCCCTCTTCTGCAGTGGTCCATCCACACCCGAGCACAACACGGGTAATATTTTTTAATCTATAGCCTACAAACTCTTTAAATATAAATACGGTATAGCAAGCATATAAAGTAGCAATTATTTAGCGAAATCTTTGGCTCTTATTGTGATGATTTAGCACCTTGTTGTTATCATAACCTGAGTGAATTAATTACTATCTACCATGGACGCATATTAAATTATTGCATATGTATACAATTAATATAATAAATATTCCAATGTCGACAATTAATTATTACTGTAAATACTTCGTAACTGTTGAACAATTTCTTATGGTGACAAGTCATTTCCTGTCCAAAATTTTGAATGAACATTTTATAGGACATTCTGATTCACTTGATAGTTGTAAAAGAAGCTTAAAATGCATATTTTTGCAGGATCTATCCCTGCAAATTCTGTGCTATGATGTTATTTAATTATCTGTAGCAGTTTTTCCTATACTAATGACTAGAGTGTTATAGTTTTTGGTACTTGTAACGGTATGTATTCCGTTGTATATTTGTTTGTTTTACTATAATTACGCAATGTAATTGTTATAATGTATAGAGATAGAGATGCATTTGCTTGATATACTCTACTAAATGTTTAATGCCACTTTTGAATATAAAATATCAAGTTGTTGATTTCACTCTCGTGATGATTCAGAAATATTTGCCTATACACAGTGGTTAAAGTATAAATTTTCTGTAGCGGAATCCCTAAAAAGTATCCGGATCCCTAAAATTTCTTCTGGACCCCTAAAATTTCTGCTGGGCCCATTAGAATAACATCCGGGCCCTAAGCATCATATGCGACTCTGTGAGCCATTAATAGATTACCAGATTATATATAATTAGTTGAGAATACATAAAATTTAATCAGATAATAATCAATTTTAAATATACAATTAAGCAAACAAAAATTAAGAAAGCTTAAAAATAAGGAATTTTTTGCAAAAACTGCAATCACTACATTTCTTACAAACAAATCTTGCTATTTTGTGGGAATATCTAGGATAAACGTCATTTTACTTTTTTCTGAAACCGGATCGATAGAGTATTATGAGATCCCGCAATTCTATTAAGAGATCCCGCTAGAAAATTGTAACAAATTGTTGTGGTATCTCTATTGCTTAAAATCTGTGGACCCAGGATCGCAGATCCCGCTTACTTTAACCACTGCCTATACACCATTAACAGTATTCTTAATCTTATTTATTTTTTGCGATTAAGGCTTGTGATTTGTTGTGTAAAATTCACAAAAACTTTAGCATTGTTATTAATTGTTTGACTGATTTTGTTAATAATTAATTATGACGACTATTTGTTGGTACTCTTCACGAAACATCAGATGCTTTCTAACCTCAAAATGGTTATGCTACATTACGTTGAACAATTTTTTGTGCAGAATAAAAGCATTATTATACTAATGAATATCAGAATAATTCAACCTTCATATTTCATTCGATATGGAGCCTAATTGTACAACTAGCAACAATTATTTGCTTTGACTTATTATTCAGTGCACTAATAAATGCTAAAAAAGCTAAGGTTAACGTCAGTTTCCTCACTCGAAAGCGATGTCAGTAACGGACGAGCATAGGATTTGAACCCCGTACCTACTAATCGGCGGTCGAGTATCTTACCGACTTTGTCACTGGCTCCAGCCAAAATAATAACAATAATAGCACCTTATAGTGAAACGATCCGCTATGTTGCTTTATGTGCTATATCTATCACTTTCAATACCACATGTTAAATCCGTTAGGCAATTCCATTTTCCGTGTAACCAGTCCAGTGAATGCCCGAGATATTTTTACAATCAGATCAGCACGGCCAGGAATTGAACCCACGAAAGTTCAACTAGGGGCATGTATTTTAAAACTTCATGAGGTTATCTACACCTGTAACCACTGCTCTATAGAGAAATTCACTAACTTTATCTCCTGCACATAATTGCACGCGATTCAGAAAGATTTTGATTTTACAGAGTAATATACTGATAAATGTCACAATTTCTCAGTGTGACATGTAACGCCATGAAATGGCTGTTCCTGAGATCGCGGGATCAATTCCCGGTCGAACTGATCAGAAAGTAAAATCTCGATCATTCACATGCAGGACTGATCAAATTAATAGACAAAATGTTGCAAACTGCCGAACAGTTTTACCATGTGGTATTAAAAGTGATAGATATTATCTGTAATGATATTCATTATACTGTATGTTAAACCTTAACCTTAGCAGTTCGCTTCTGAGGTTTTGTTCGGATCAACTTTAATCTCGTGTAAAAGCTGGGACATCCTGTGAAAATATCGTCTAATTTAAGCTAAAGCGTAACGTTTTGATTAAGAATGAGATATAGGCCTATAGGCTTGTTCGCCTTCACGTATTTAAACTTGGAGGCCTATTTAAACAAATAAGTGTCATTTATAAAATACAAATCATCTATTATATTTTACTTAGGGCGTCAGTTATATGAATAGAAGTTAACAATTTCAATAACTAAATCCCAATATATACAAAAGATCTAATCCCAATTAAATAATACCAACATAGTAGGCCAATGTATGTGCACAAGCTTCGACTGATGGATAGTTATTAATGATACTGATCTTAAATGTATAATTATGCCTACCAATTATCATTAATTTTCTTTATTTTGAATTTCTTTATTTCAATTCTTTAATTTCTACTTTATATTTTCGTTTTAAGTTCACCATGGTTCACATTTAAATTGTGCTCACATACTGCATTTTCTTGTTTGTTTGCATTGCTTGTGAACTGTACAGGGTTGAATGACCCTTTTTGGTGATCTAAATAAATAAATAAATAATGCCTTGAGCTGGCAAAATACAGTTGAAAAAATAAATTAACTCATTCTAGAACTGAGGCAGAAGTGTTGTAACTTCTAGATTAAAAATCATTAAAAACCTATTCATATTGCCATCCCATAATATTTCAAGTAATCCTAACCTCAGATTTTCGGATGTCGAAATCGTACTGTAGGCCTATACATGTAGCCTACATGTACTAGGGGTCTGACAATAGATGGTTGCGATTCTGCGCCGCCAGACTCCAGTATCTTCTAGTCGTAATTAATTCGCATCTCAATAAAGCAGAAGAAAGAGTAGGGGGGTTCTTTTGAACAATTTGATTAAATCGTAGTGGTATGTAACCCAAAACAAAAGTTTGGAATAAGAATTTTGTTTATATGGGAATACGATTTTGTAGTATGATATGTTGAAACATCTATTCAAGTGGTTTCAATCGGAAGCCTCGGTTGCATAGGGTTATAGAGCTAGGCTTTAGTCCATAGGGTTCGGAATTCGATTCTGGCTCGAGTCACTATTATTTTTTTATAACTTTTATTAAATTTTATTAGTTTTTTAGGAATATGGTTAGGGCAAAGGGTAGGGGTTAGGGTTAGGGATAGTTTAAAAAATTAAAAATTGTAACTTTGTTTTTTAAAGTCTATTCAACAATAACAATTAAGCTCCTCACACTAATATTCTATTTATAAAATATTTTTTGGTTACATCGTAACCACTGCATAATTAAATTGAAAATCTGCGATTCTAAGAAATTTTACTATACGTTACAGCGAACAATAAATATTTAAATATCGGAGATAAGCAAAAAGTTAGAGAGAAACCATAATTTAACATAGCAAAGCAAAAATTCAAAGTAGAAAAAAATAAAGGAGGAGAATAAGAGAAATCTGTATTTTTAATCCGGCTGGAGCCAGTGGCCATGTCGGTAAGATACTCGACCACGGATCAGTATGTGCGGGGTTCAAATCCTGAGCTCTCCCGTCACTGACATCGCTTTCGAGTGAGGAAACTGACGTTAACATTAACTTTACCAACTTTAAGAGAGAGAGAGAGAGATAGAGAGAGAGAGAGGGAAAGAGATTTAATACTGAGACGTAAAAAGATTCGATATTACAAGAAGCGATGTAGAGAAGCAGAAATACTAGAGGGAGGGCTAGAAATAGGAAGATATGAGAGAAATAAAGAAGAAGACTGAGAGGAAGATAAGTGTGACAAGCAGGGAGATGAGGGAGAAGTAAGAGGATAAAAGGAAGTAGTAGCGAGATGAGAGAGAGAAAAGTAGGAAGTGAAAACTTCAGATGATTCTATTGATTAGATGAACGTAAGAGGATTTATGGGAGACGAGCGCGATGGCTAATCCTGATACAATCTGCATTACTGTAAGCTGGCGCTATCTGCAGAGTTAATTTAATACATAAAATAACTTTGAGAAATGTAGCAAAGTTGAATGGGATTTACTGTCGTCTGAATTCAACACGGCCTATATGAAAACTGAAAATATAAGTTTTCATCAGCAGGCTTACTAGTTAAGAACTACAACATTATATATTAATAAGCGAAAGCAGAATCCTATATTATATATTAGGTCGCATGTTTGAATCTCAGTCTGACTATCTGATACACTGATAATTGTACTACCTAGACATTCTGAAAACTAAATTATCTTTATAATCTTCATAGCATGACATGATGACAGAGAGAAACAATTTTGTATAGTGACTCTGGAGGCAAGAGGGATTTATGTAGGTTGCTGGGTGCAATACTATCAACGCATTCAACTTTAAAACTGTATTGTGGATGTTAGCTAACCTAAGAACCATTGCCAATTCTCGGTCTCTATTCTCATGCATCCATCTCAATTACGTTAATGTATATATTCTTCTAACATGCCTACAGTATTTTATTCAGTGTTCTACGTATATCTCTAGGCTGGGATATTTTTCTATTCTTTTTGTCAAATGTTACGTCCATGATCTCTAAAAGAAAGAAGAACATAACATGGATCTCTTTACAGGATGATATATATATATATATATATATATATATATATATATATATATATATATACATGTATAAATAATATCTGAGTACATATATATATATATAATATATATATATATATAATTATATATATATATATATATATATATATATATATATATATATATATATATATGGGTAAACAGGATTGTTTTCTCAGGGAATGACACCCCTGCCTAGTAAATGTTAGTCGAAGCTGAGGAAGGCATAGGGGCCAACCTCGTAATACGCAGAATCCCCAAGAATAATGGTATATCAAAGAGAATGTTATATATAATTTAAAGATCCACTCGTATGTGGATACAAAGAGAAAGACGGAAAATAGAGATAAGTAGAGGCGTTATATACCAGGGACCTGCCAGTAGGCAGTGCACTAAGATATATATATATATATATATATATATATATAATATCTCTGACTGGCAAGCCTATGGTTGAAATCAGAGCCTTTGACGCATTTAGTTTTATCTAGGACGTATTTGTTTGTTCTGAATAGCGTCGAGCGCTCAACTTTTAGAATTATATGTAAGCTGAACATGGAATGCTGAACATTTTATTAATTAGTGAACATCGAGCATAGAACATCCAGTACTGAACACTGATTACGGAACATCGAGTACTGAACATTGAGTACTGAACATCGAGTACTGAACATTGAGTATTGAACATTGAGTATTGAATATCGAGTACTGATCATCGAGTACTGAACATTAAGTACTGAACATCTAGTACTGATCATCGAGTACTGAACATCGAGTACTGATCATCGAGTACTGAACATCGAGTACTGAACATTGAGTATTGAATATCGAGTACTGAACACTGAGTACTGAATATCAAGTACTGAACATCAAGTACTGAACATCGAGTACTGAACATATTTTAAAAAACTAACATTAACGTCAGTTTCCTCACTCGAAAGCGATGTCAGTGACGGACGAGCCCAGGATTTGAACCACGCACATACTGATCCGCGGTCGAATATCTTACCGATATCGCCACTGACTCCAGCCATTAAAGTAGGCCTACTGAACATTGAGATTTTCCGAGAGTGTTTACAGAACAAGAGTTGTATTTGAAAGTATTGTCTAATTTCAGATATATTGTGCGTATTTGTATTTAGGGCTAATAACGATAAAAATATTTTAAGTTAACTTTTGAAAGTTAACGATAAATTAATCGTTAATTTGAATTAATTTTCCACATATTTCTAAATTTTAATTCCTTCTGTTAGAGCCGAGATAGGCGAATAATTTGCGGTAAAAAGCGCAGAGATGTATTCAATATATTAATTAAAATATTCATGGTAATTAAAACAATTAAGAGACATGTCTAAAGTTAAGTAGCCTAAATCGATCTAGTGATTCCTCGTCCAGTGGAAATGAAAACGAGTGAAAAAAAGAAACGAAGAAAAGAAACAAATTAGTGGATGGAAATGAAACGAGTGGAACCAGTTAAGCTTATATTTCTGACGAATAGGCCAGACTCTGCGGTCGAATATCTTACGGACATCGCCACTGGCTCCAGCCAGAAACAATAATAATTGTAGTAATAATAGTAATAATAATAATAATAACAATAATATCTTATATATTGGTACGAATATATCTACTGAGTACCCACTCAGAAATATACCCACGTAACAAATATATCTACCTACTCAGACATACACCCATACACTTACAAAGACGAGCCCACTAACAAATGCACACACGTTACAACTACACATGCCACTCACATTAACACATATCCACTAGCAAATACATAGAATCTCGCATAAATATATTACTAGGCCTGTAGGTCTACAGCCGCCACATCCACACGTATGCAGGCACATAAGCACCTACACGGACACAAGGTTAACCGATCTGACAAGCAGTGTATTGCAGATGCTATCGTTTCATGAGGCGATGAGTGGATATGCACTGTAGTGGTTCTAGTGGATAAACAACTATCATCAGAGAATAGACTGCCGTATAGTGGCCGCCATGTGTGTTGATAATAGTTTCTCTAGACCAGACTTACTCCTAGAGTTATCCTGATAGAAAAATCAATCTAGAGCTTCAACTTCTTATACTACTTTACTGGATTTCATACTTCTAATCGGCCACATTGGTAAGTCCTACATTCGATAGGCACAATATGGCACACCTATCTACTTGCCTAATAATATTTTGTTTTGGCACAAAGTAACATTCATGGATGCTGTGACTTGCTTGTTGGGACTACATGTCATGCTGATTTTATTAAATGGATGATTACAAGACCTTTTAGGAGTTCGTAAATGTCGTAATATAGATTAGACATATATGAGAGCTCTGGATTTATATATATAAATATATATCGTTCATGCAATCGAAATGTTATGAATGGTAAAAAGTAATTGTGTTCTAATTATGCCATTTTGCAATGTTTCTCCGAAATCAACTCGTAGCATTGGAATAAGGCTTTCGGATATGCTGAGATTAGAATTAGACATTTTCAAAGCCTCATTAACAATAGTCGACAGGTCGATCAACTAATGACTGATGCTATAGGGCAGTCTGGCTGGCTGACTGCCTGATTGATTGATGAATTGACTGATTGATGATTGGTGGACTGACTGATCGATCAATTGACTGATACTATTGGACTGTCAATCTGACTGCCTGATTGATTGATGGATTGACTGAGTGATTGACTGACTGATCGATCAGTTGACTGACACTATCGGACTTTCGGTCTGGCTGACTGATTGATTGATTGATAGACTGACTGGTGGCATGATTGATTGATTTATTTATTTATTTATTAACATAACAGTTTCCGAGTCAGAAAGCAAATTATTGCTTGTTTAAGACTCATTAAAACACAATAAAAACTAAAAAACTAGACCTACACAATTAACTAATAGAAAGCATAAAGTCCTCTATACATGTACTTAATACACAATATAACACAATATACATATTTAGGCTAGATATGACATTAAACAGTGTTTACAGAAAAGCAAGGTAGACAGCTATTTGAATTAAAAAAAATAGCTTTATTTTCTGTTTTAGACCTAGCCTAGCGACATATATCTATGCAACCTAAAATACCTAATTAGGGTCTACTATCTAACAAGTAATTTTACACATTGGGCAATATTATACCAACTTCTTATATTTATTGTACAAATTTTTAAATTGATTTATGGATTTTGCTTCTACAACTTCCTCTGGAAGCTAATTCCAGCTATTAATAATTCTCTGACTAAAAACTTTTTACGTATATCTACTTTTAGGTTTAACAAGTTTGTATTTATGACCTCTAGTTCTGCAGCTATTAGTTAAATTAAACCAAGTGTTGTAATCAACCTTACTAAATCCCTTTAGAATTTTGAACACTTCTATCAGATCTCCCCTAGCTCTTCTCTCTTTCAGAGTTACTAATCCTGTATATTTTAGTCGGTTTTCATAACTAAAATTCTTGCACTCTTTAATCAGTTTTGTCGCTCTAGCCTGTACTTTCTCTAATTTATCTATATCTGTTTTTAGATAAGGACACCAAGCTTGGACACAATACTCCAGTTTAGGCCTAACCAATGATTTATATAATTTTACTATTATATCTTTTCTTTTACTGGTCATAGTTCTTTTAATCAAACCTAAAACAGAATTCGCAATGTTAGCTACTTTATTAACTTGTTCTCTAAACTTTAATGACTTATATACCAATACACCTAGATCTTTTTCACTATTGGTCGACTTTAGCATTGTGTGGTTTAGAACGTAATTAGTATTTAAACTATTTTTACCAAATGCATTACCTTACATTTATCAATATTGAATTCCATCTGCCAGATATTAGACCAATTTTATATTTTTACTATATCATTTTCTAATATTCTAACATCATGAGCATTGTTAACACTTTTTGCAATTTTTGAATCGTCCGCAAATTTATTAAATTTAGATAGAATTTCTTTATCCATATCATCTATATATATTATAAATAATAGAGGGCCCAGCACAGATCCCTGCGGCACAACACTTTTAACATCAGCCCATTCAGAAAACTCACCGTCAATGCACACTCTTTGTCTTCTATTTTTCAACCAACTCTCTATCCATCTTAGTATACTACCTGTTATACCATGCGCCTCTAACTTTTTAATTAATCTCTTGTGCGGAACCTTGTCGAAAGCCTTTGCGAAATCTAAATACAGAACATCCACACAATTTCCTTTGTCTAGTTCTTTAGATACTGCCTCAAAGAAGTCTAATAAATTAGTGAGACAGGAACGTCCACTAGTAAAGCCATGTTGACTATTTCTTATTAGCTTATTTGCTTCTAGAAAACTAGTAATTTTATCCTTAATGAGGCTCTCGAAAACTTTCCCAATAATACTTGTAAGACTGATAAGTCTATAGTTGTCTGCTTTATCCTTTGCACCTTTCTTATGTATTGGTACAATTATAGCCTCCCTGAAATCCTGAGGGACAAACGCTGTTTTTAGACTAGAGTTAAATAGCGTTACAAGGCTTGGAGCCAACTCTTCACTAAGCTCCATCAGCATTTTTGCATGTATCTCATCTGGACCTGGACTCTTGTTTACATTTAGTGATTTGAATTTTTGCACCATAATAGTATCGTTTTCGTCAATATCATGCAATGATTCATCAATACTGCCCTGAAAAACTTTGCATGGCACTAGCATATTTGTCACATCTTCCTCTACGAAAACTGTACTAAAGTACTTATTTAAATGATCTGCAGCACATTTATTATTTTCTATAATGTTTCCAATAGTATCTCTTAAAGGGCCAATTTTATTTTAGTTTTTTTGTTTGCATTAGCATAAGCAAACAAAATTTTATCTCAGCTTTTCTACTTTCAGCCACTGATTTATTACGCTTTTCCTTATAATCTCTGTATAAAGTTTCATCCTTAAAATCACTGTTTTTATATAAAATTCACGCCGCTTTTTTAGCTTTTCTTTTGCTTCTTGCTTTTTTCGTTATCCATTTGCATCTATCTTTATTTTTGCTCCTTAATTTAATAAAATCATTTCTAATCATTTTTAGACTTCTACTTATTTTTCTCCAGTATCTATCTGCATTGTCTTCACTTGACAAAAAAAACAATTGACTACTTTTTGCATGCATTCTAATTTCTTCATAGTTTGCTTTAAAGTAATCATATTTCTTAACTTCTTTCTTGTCCCAACTGCTTTTGATATGAAACCTGATCATCTGATGGTCACTAGTTTCAAAAGGTTCTCCTACGACAACATTCTGAAGAATGTCTTCTGAGCTTAAAACTAGATCTAAATAATTTTTTCCTAATTCAGGGATCTAATAACCTACCTAATAGACTAAACATGGACTGTCGATCTGACTGCCTAATTGATTGATGGATTAACTGATTGATTGATGGATTGGCTGAATGATTGACTGACTGATCGATCAGTTGACAGAGACTATCGGACTGTCGGTCGGTCTGTCTGACTGATTGATTGATTGATAGACTGACTGGTGGCATGATTGATTGATTGATTGATTGATTTATTGTTTGACGGCTGGACGGATGGATGAATTTATGGATAGATGATTGATATAATTAATCATCAATAGTTTAAATTGATAATGAATTTATGCAAAGATTGACTTATAGACTTATTTATACATGTAGATTAACTTATTATCAGATCAATTTAAGTATGATTTAAAATCAATTAAACGTCGCTGACGATATGGATGCATGTGACCCTCATATCGGGGACTACGCTGCTAGGTGGCTGGTAAAAGCTAAAGCTAAAAATAAAGCTAAGGTTAACATCACTTTCCTTACTCGAAAGCCATGTCAGTGACGGGAGAGCCCAGAATTTGAATCCCGCTCACACTGATCAGAGGTCGAGTATCTTAACCGACACTGGCTCCAGCCATTCCGACATTGCCACTGGCTGGAGCCACTGGCAATGCCGGAAAGATATTTTGACCGCGGATTAGTAGGTGCGGGGTTCAAGTCCTGGGCTAGCCCGTCACTGTCATCGCTTTCGAGTGAGGAAACTGACGTTAACATTAAGTTTTAATTTAGCTCAGATCAGTTTCACTTCACAATCTTTTTCATACAAGCTAAAATTTCTCTGCGGCACTATTGCGAATGATTGAAGTCCATTCATACGGACCTAATTCTGATAATAGAGATCTTCTCACATCCGAATTCTTTCTGATCGTGTCCTATACAAATATTATCTTTTCTTTGCAATTGGACAGTCGCAAGTAGGTTTAGTATTACACGAAACAGTCTAAAATACAGAAACAAACAACCTAAATTCATAATATTAATTTTTAAAGATACCCTATAATAGATAATTCATATATTTAGAATAGAAGCTATATGGGTATTGCAAATCATATATGAGCGCAGTTTTGAGCGAGGAAATGAGATTTGTATATGCTTTGTAGATTTTGAGAAGGCTTTTGATAGTCTAAGATGGATGAGGATGTTCGGAATTTTGAGAGAAATTCGACTGGACAGGATAGGTAAAAATAAGCTATGAATCAAAAGGCAATTCTAAAAATTATTATCAATTATCAACAAATTATTAAAGCAATTTTCAGAAGTTATCGAAAGAGGAGGAATAGAACGGGTAGTGAGACAGCTGCTGCTATGTCTCTCTCTCTCTCTCTCTCTCTCTCTCTCTATTTACCGTGCCTGTTCCAAGCCTGGTCGGTCATGGTCATATTCCTCCATGTGTCTCTGTTCATTGTTGCTCTGATCTTCTCTGTTTCAGTTAACTGCATCCATTTGCTAAGACTCTTAATAAACGTCATTCGTTGTCGACCCTTGCATCTTTTTCCTTCTATTATTCCTGTCACTACGGTATTTTCAACTATTTTGTTCCGCATAATGTGTCCGAAAAATTTCATCTGTTGTCGTCGTATTCGGTTCAAAAGGTCACGACAAGTTGACATTCTTTGTAAAACATCTTCATTTTTAACGTGGTCTTTATAAGATATACGTAGCATTCTTCTATAGAACCACATCTCTGTTGCCTCAAGTTTCGATTCCATTACAGAAGAGATTGTCCAAACTTCACTTCCATATAACAATATTGGTTGAATTAGCATTGAAAAAGTCTTTTTTGGTATTAATTGATAATTTATGGCTTCTGAAAATCTCTTTCTGAAAAATGCTGTATGTCACCATTTCTAAATAGTGTTTCCGCAGGATCAGTGAAAACAACTGATTACATTCAAGAAGGAACGACTATTGGAGATGACAGTTTTATATGTATGGTTTGCTGCTGATCAACTTATGCTTGCTAGCAGCGAAAAACGTTTACAGAAAATTGTGGATGGCCCGAACATCACTGCATTATAGTATAGAATAAACAATACAAACTGATAAGAGTTTCTAGAAAAGGAGAGAAGGAGTCAATATAGCAATGGACGGTACGAAGTTAGAACAGGTGAGTTTGAGATATTTAGGACACCCGATCACAGAGGACGCGAAATGTGTAACAGAAATAAAATGCGGAATACCTCAAGCAAAAGAGGAATTCACAGTAGGAGGAAAGAATTACTAACAAAAAGTTTGAAGAAATCCATGAAAATAAAGATTGTAGAGATTATATTTAGTGTGGACCACGCCCCCGTACGGTTGTGATACATGGACGTTAAGAAAGGTAAGGACGTTAAACTAGGTTTGTTAAAGACTTGATCTTTGCAATGAGAGTATTTCTTTTGCTTGTTAGGGATACTTTTGAGAGCGTGAAAGCATAAAATGAGTAGGCTATAGGAATATCTATATGTCCATTGAATCTGTTACTGCAGAACACTAGTGGAATCTCTAGTAAAGATAGGAAGAGAATAGGGCATTAGTTCTGTAAGATTGAGACATACTCAGTAAAATCTATTAGTAAGTACCCTCCGATTCTTTATTATTGAATATTATTATCCCAAATCCCAAATTAGTTTGCATCATTTAACTTCATTCGACTTACTACCTTGCATTTTATTAAGTCTCAGAACTGTTTGATCGTTATGAATGAGTGCAAAGATTTAAACACTATCTGTTTATTTCCAGATGCATAATTTTCCTGAGGTTGTGAGTGATTAGAGTCAGTTGGTAGAACTTCGTTGGCCTTAATTCTTTAGGCAGTTGGATAGATTTTTAGTAGACCTGGACCCATTGACCTTTCATAGAATTTTCTCTCTCAATACAATTCCCAATAAAGCCTATTTGCTTTATCTGAAATTAGAAAGTCCTGCAACTTGCCGCTCCTCTGAGCACCGTAGTCGACCTAGTTCACATTAAAATGTCAGCAGTAAAAACAACCTGCTTGTATACATATGTTACGTGTTGTTTATATACATATGTTATCTATGTTACGGCTCTCAGATACATACATTGGCGTTGGACGTCTATGATTTTGATTTTGAGTACCAAAAGGGACAACAATTGGCATTGTATTTTGGTAAATAAGGGGATAACGAAAAGTGAACGCGAGGAAGTGACATTTTCAATATACAAAGTACAATGTACAAATACCATTAAGTTTTTGGATAAATTATTCAAGAAAAACTGTACGTGAAGGAATTAAACTTATTTTCCATGGTTAGTTCGTCTGTAAGCTAACAAGCGGGGGATGCAATTCCTTCTGCTTCCTATCCTGCTCCACTATATATACACTTTTTGTACATGTATTTACATGTATATCGTTATAGCGTTTTAAGAATAGAAATTCTGAAATGATCTAACATGCTTCGTCTCTTAGTTTCATTCCTCTCCCTATTTGCATCCTTCTGTTAATCCTATAAGTATATTCCAGCTCTCGTAGCACATTGCTGTTTAAGCATACATGTATGTTGCTTATTAGCTCTTTACTGAATTGTATCGACCCTCTGAATTACTTCTTCTTTTACAATTAAGTAAGCAACTGTCCCGTTACATCATTTTCAATAGGCACATTTTAGAAGACCTCATAATTTCACCTAATGTGCTTCTTACTGTGTTTTTCACATTTTGCAAAGTAAAAGTAAGAGCACTCCATAAGAGCACTCCTTAAATCAATAAGTTAACCCCTTCACAAAGTCTTTGCCTTATCCATTGCTCATGTAGCCTATAGCTTAGAAAAGTATGGCTTCGTAATTGTATATATACGACGAGAATTTCGGTTGTGGAAGAAACCTGTGACGTTTTATTGATACGATACTGAAATATAAGATGTTGATCACCAAGATCATTGAGACACTGACAGAAGGTGCGGTGTAATTGCCATATCAGTAGAGATAGAACGCTTATGTATGACAATTTCAAGAAAGATTGAGATTTCAAAGCAGAAGTTTAAATTGGATAACAAACTACATTTAGATTAGTAAAAAGATAGCCTAAGTAAACATTTGTAACAAGAGTCAATAAAGTTGAGCGATATAATTATGAAAGTATAATTCTCTTGTCTTAGCTCATTATTCATTACTAGTCGTTAATTCATTAGTCGTTAGATGTTATTTTGTTTCTATTTCAAAGCATGTCTACGTCAGCCGACAGATACTCATCACCCCTAGTCATCTACCCTGGTGAAATATTTATTATGGAGAATGCAAACAGCTAGTAATTGTGCATAGATTAAAAGTGAGGATTCGAGAGTCAAACTTATATCAGCTTACAAAACTGTAGTATCTTACCGCCATCGCCACTGCCTCCAGCCAGTGGCGATGTCGGTAAGATACTACAGTTGAAGTCGAGTATCCTACCCACTTCGCCACTGGCTGGAGCCACTGGAGATGTGAATAAGATACTCGACTACGGATCACTACGCGCGGGGTTCAAATCCTGGGCTCTCCCGTCATTGACATTGCTTTCGAGTGAGGAAATTATTGACGCTAACAATAGATTTTTTAACAGCTTTAATGTTGTCCTGCCTGCAATTTTCACACGCGTTCTCATTCCTGCCTTCAACTGAGAATGTAACACTGACTTCAATATAAAGGTTTCTTTATATAGACCAATGAAGTTTAGTGCCTTCCTCATTGTTAAAGTATTTTTGGAAATTCTTATATAGCGGAAGTACTAAAATGTAATATACAGTTTTATGTTGAACATAAAAATTGACTTGGATCAAGCTCAGATTATCTCTGAATCTGCAGTTAACTTTCAAAATTCAAATTTGAATTATT
Source organism: Enchytraeus crypticus (assembly GCA_905160935.1). Lineage (NCBI taxonomy): Eukaryota > Metazoa > Annelida > Clitellata > Enchytraeida > Enchytraeidae > Enchytraeus > Enchytraeus crypticus. The sequence continues at coordinate 251,658 of CAJHZI010000772.1, forward strand.
TTTTATTTCTATATATGCTGTATTCTGCAAAACTACTATAGACTAGGCTAATTTTAACAACGATACACTGTACCCTGGTTGACCACGTCGCTGCAGAGTTTTGAGCGATGTTGTAGTAGACGACAAATCATAGGACGCGCTCATTGTTCTGCAGACATGTTTACAGCTGACCACTGAACGTGACGCGAATTTGAGCAGTCGTTATTTTATTATTGTCTATGCCGCCATACGTCATCAATTATCCGCTATACCGGAATTTATCTGCAATTAAATTCGTGCTTCAGCCATTCCGGTCAGGCGCCTAACGCATGAGTGAATCTATTGAAAGCGTTGCTAGATTTAGATGCATTTGAATTTCAATAGACACGAGTGGGATTATAGTAGAGGTTCCAAATACCGTACGTTTTTCCGCTGATCTGTAATGTTTGAATTTGCACCTATAATTGATAGATTTAATGTTCTTACATTAAGCATTCAGGCCAGGATCTAAAAATATATCATATCAGACATAATAGAACAGCAGCCCTCTACTGTCATGGTCGACGATTGCAATCATAATTCTTGTACTTTTGATGAAGATTAAGAACAAACCTTAGTTATGTACAGTGACATAAGCAATTAACTCGTTTAGTCGTCAGTGTAATAACTAATTCAATATCATTTCCAGGATTAACTGCATCAAATGATCGATAACAGGTACATCGACATTCTTGGAAAATTAAATGTTCTGTTATTGAATCTGCTGAAGACCAATATACACTCATTTAATCCCACAGTACAAAGTACACAGTACAAAGGACTGATAAGCCTAAAACAACAGTACATTTGAATAGGTATATTTATTTTTTAAATTTATACTTAAAAAGTATTTGATAGCTGATTATGTATTCATGTACATGATTAACTATAACAGATAATGGGGTATATATATATATATATATATATATATATATATATATATATATATATAGGTATATATATATATATATATAACATTCTTATATATATATATATATATATATAACATATATAAAAGTATATAATTTCTTTAATATATATATATACATGTATATGTATATATATATATATATATATATATACATATATATATATATATATATATATAACATATATAAAAGTATATAATTTCTTTAATATATATATATACATGTATATGTATATATATATATATATATATATATATATATATATCTTCTTCTTCTTCAGTGCACTGCCAAGTGGCAGGTTCAAGGTACATATTCATACTCAAAGTCTGTCTTCTCCCTCCATAAGAGCACTCCTTAGATAAACAAGTTGATCCCTTCGCAAAGTCTATGCCTTATTCATACCGTATGTAGCCTATAGCTTGGGAAAAATATGGCTTCTGAGGTGGTTTCCCGTTGCCTTCCTCAGTTAGTTGGATTAATTACTATTTAATCCTGGGGGAAAATATTTCATGCTGAGGTGGGTCGCCTCTTGCCATCCTCAGCTCCTGCCTTTAGTTGCCTCTTACGTACACGCGGCAGATTGTTTGCGGTTGCTCTATTCTGCAGTGGTTCAACCAACCACACCCGAGCGCAACACGGGGACCGAGCGCAACACGGGGATATATATACACATAAATATATATATACAGTATATATATACGCATAAATATATCTATATATACACGCATAAATATATCTATATACAGTATGTACGCATAAATATATATATATATATATATATATATATATATATATATATATATATATATTCTTTGTCTTTTATAATCGGAACATAAATGGTTTTACAATAAAGTCGTAGCGAGTTGCCCGATGTTCTTAAAATTTATCCGGTTAAAGCTCATCTCCGCGTATGATGCGCTAACGATATTGCGAAACTGCGAAGGCTGTTCAAAGCTAGTATACATCTTGCGGGCTTCTCCATGTGCGGGCCATCCAATGCTGCAGTCTTTTCTTCCTGCGAAAGTTCCTAAATGACATCGTTAATGTTAACGTTAACGAAGGTCAGTGAACCCAAGCAAGTCTTCCCATCTTTTAAGGAGGGGTAGGTATTCGTTCGGTCTCGTCGCTGGCAAATTCTGCCTTTTTTGCTTCTGCCGCGGGGACTAGCGTCTCATGGGACTCGATCCTTTCCTGCTTTCCTCAGTACACCGATTTAAAGGTAGCCACGGTTCAAGGCATTTGGGTTGCTCTATCCTTATAGGAAGCGCCTATTAGAATGGTGTCTAAGACCATGAACACACGGGACTCAAAAATCTCTGGCACTGCGCACTCGGAACTCCTCGCGAAGGCGTTTGTCCCACAAGAAAAGGCCCGGCTGCTTGCTCATTCGACTCTTCATAGTGGCGACTGGTGGAAAGCCTTGCCTTAATTTATCTTTCTGTAGCCTCCGTATGGATGACGAGGCAGTCAGAGTAGCAGTCGGTCTTCGTAAGGTCTCTACTCTTTGAGAGCCACACAACTATGTCTGACGAGCCTCGTTCAATGCTCTGGGTACTCACTGCCTGTCGTGTATCCGGAGCGCTGACAGAATCGGCAGAAACCAGTATCTGAATGATCTGATATGGCGTGTCCTAACTCGTGCAAATATTCCGGCTATGAAAGAGCCCAAGGGATTGAGCCGTTCGGATGAGAAACGGCCGGGCAGTGTATCACCAATTCCTTGGGCAGAAGGCAAGTGTATCAGCTGAGATGTCACTGTGACGGACACATACTCAGCAAAGCAACGTCAGTCTTTCATGCGTTGCTGCTGGTTCAGCTGCTGAAGCCGCAGCCAATAGAAAGTCATTTAGATATGCCGAAGTCTCGAGCAGCTACATCTTCCTGCCAAATGATTTTGAAATCTTGGGCCCCATCAACTCTGCCGCGTCTGACTACATAAACGAATTAGGCAGGAGAACCAGCGCTATTACAGGCGACAATGTGAAAAGGCCCTTCTGTGACACCTGCACTCCAGCGCTTTAATGCTGTCTGCGTTCGTGGCACATTGTTCGGATATTAACCACCTCATCATGTGATATTTCATAGCTTCATTCTATTAACTTTGGCGGTAGAGAATATACATGTTGATGAATGTGCTCTATAAAATTATGCGCCTATGTACATGTAAATGTGTAAAACTTCAAAATATAAACTAGTTTATATGCATGTTGCATTGATAATAGAGATGTAAGATTTCTCCCTCAAAGAAATGTTTTCGAAAAGAGTTTTTAATTCAGTTTAGAATTAGTCATAATGCAGATACAGAGGATACATAAGATGAGTATTTATAGTTCCATGGACACGGACAGCTAACTATTTTTGTTTGATGTAATCGAATATCAATGCTAATTGTTACTTACTTGTGATGCGTTAGTCTCTACTAAAATAAATATCTTATCCCTTTCTTTTTCTACGGTCAGTAAACCAAATGTCTGAGCTCCAATATTCTCCTGTCTTCCATTACTCCATAAATTATCCACTCTCCTTGCAACTTACAAAGTTGAGCAGCTTTTACAGTACTAACTAAGGTTTACAGCCTATGAGGACGTTTACCACTTAATAGTCAAGTGAAAACGTCGACGTCAAAATATAATTTCTAATATTTCCATATGGTTTAGCCTATAACTATTGAAGAAATAATTCATTCTTAGATTAATTGCTTGCGATTCAATATTAACTATTCATTTCATTCACAGTTTCCAGCGAGTAGTCTCATCCCGTAAACGGTCGATATAATACTTCACGTAATTCTTCAACGGTAGAATTTCTTGTATTTAAATTCATTCCTCCGCTAATGCTTGGAAACGATTAGTATCGTACTAACAGCTGCAGAATGTTTATTTATAGAATTCAAGTGATAATTGAAATATAATTGTTTTGTAGAAAATTTATCAGCAAGATCTCTATGAAGGCCTAAATGTTTTAGAATATATCTGTAGAAAATGAAAGGCGCTAAATGCTTTAGCAATAGGAAATGGCCGAAGTAAATGATAAGAACAGAGATATAATATTGTAAATATAAATTATTTTCGCAGGTACGTAGACCACGTGAAGAAATTATTAAGTCTACCTTAGGCTCAAATTCAGAGGACTCAATTACTCTAATAAAATATAATCATACACTATTAATACCAGAATTTTACCGTACTATTTGAAGCTTACTCGAGAACATATTAGATTTAAAGTGAAAGAAGATAACGAAGAAGTAGAAATAGTTTGACGTAGAAAGACGCTAATTGATATTCTACAATTTTAGACGGGTATTTATGAATTAAGGAATAACGATATTGTAAAGCTGATAAATAAACTAAGTAAAACAAACTCAACAAAAAATGGGAGGTGGCGGAAGTAAGAAGCTTCCTAAAGAAGACATGGAGTTCCTTGTAGAGAATACAACGTTCACCAAGCCTCAGATCAAAGCTTGGTACAAAGGATTCATGGTAAGATAATTTATTCTCTCTCTCTCTCTCTCTCTCTCTCTCTCTCTCTCTCACTCTCACTGACATACTCTTGTTTATAAGATGTTCGAGTCATTCACTCTTTATACCTAGGCTGTTAGATTGTTTAGAATTTTGATGAATTGAGCGATAATAATTTAATTATTTAATTTTACTAACCTAAAAATAAACTTTTAAAATAATAATCTTACAAACTCATGTTTATCCAGTTAATCTTCAAGAAGAAAATACAGGCATATAAATTGCAAAGACAGCAGAGGCCTTCTGTATAGAAAAATTTGTGACAGTAGCATAATGAAAATCACAGATATAATAAAGACAGTAAAGATATTCAAGAACAATTGCAACATGTATATCTTCTAAATGCATATTGAAATTAAAAAGAAGTTATCAGAAAATCAGAAAATATTGAAATGTAATTATAAAGGAAAATGGAAAAGATTAACTGCATTCGTACAATTAGGTTTTGTAAATGAAGAATGCGTGATGGGAATATACAAGAATTTGTGAAATATATTATTAAGGAAATATGTTAGAAGTTTAATAGAAGGAAGACTATTAAAAACAAAATAAATAGATGGTGAGACTAAGGATTCAAATGATTGCATGATGCCTAATGCCTACTTATAAAGAATACATTTAGAACAAAAATACATGTAAATAAAACAATAGTTATAGGTCTAAGAATTGTATCAGATCATCCAGCACCCCATGTCTCGGTCTTCCTCTAACTCTTTTCCCTTGCATTCTTCCGTCTATTACATCCTTTAGTATTTCGTATCACATTTATTAACTGTCTATCTGTACCGACTCTTTCAAGAACTGCTTCATTTGTAATTTTGTCAGTTCAACTAATCTTTTTCATTCTTCTCCATAATCACATTTCCAATGTCTCTAGTTTCCGGATGTCTTCTTTCTTTAATGTCCACGTTTCACATCCATAGAGAAGTGTCGACCAAATCAATGTTTTCACAATCTTTATCTCTGTGTTTTCCCAGTGCCTTTTAATAGTAGTTCTTTTCTCTGTCGTAAAGCTTCTTTTGCCAACACAATTCTACATTTTATTTCCGTTTCATACTTCCCATCATCCGTGATGGTGTGACCCAAACACTTTGAGGTTTTGACCTGTTCCAATCGCGTTACTGTTCAATGTAATATTTACATCCCTGTGACTCCTAGACACTGTCATAACCCTTTGTCTTCTTTTTATTAATCGTCATGCCATATCTCATTGCCATGACGTTCAGACTATCCATAACCTTGTGCAATCCTGTTTCACTACTAGCTAGCGAGCATACAGTACCTTGATCTTCTGCAAACCTCACGTCTTTCAGCAATTTACCTTCAATGGTTATTCCTTCCTCAATATCTTCCATCGCCTCAACCATTACCGCCTCGGCAGAGAGATTAAATAGTAGTGATGAATACAACATCCCTGTCTTGCCACCGTCCTAGTTTACCCTCCTCAGAGAACTCTCGATGGATTTTGACTTTTGCTTTCTGATTCATGTACACATTTAAAATCAATCTTCTATCTTTCCAATCAACTCTAATCTTCTGCAAGATATTTAACATCAATATCCAGTCTATTCTATCAAAAGCCTTTCAAAATCTATAAAACATATAAAGATTTCCATGTTCCAAGCCACGCTCATATATAACTTTCATAACTTCCGTTCCTTCTCTAGTACCACATCCTTTCGAAAGCTAAACTTGAATTACTCAGTGTTGCATCTGATTTTGACTGAATACGATTATTTAATAGTTATGACAAGATTTGAGACGCATGTGCTAGTAAGCCTATTGTTCTATAGTCTGAACATTATTCAACGGCATTAGGTTTTTTTGGAATTGGAATCATCACTGTCTTCGTAAAATCTTCTGTTTAGATACCAGTCTTGCATACTTCCATGAATAATTCTACAAGTATCAGTAATGCATCTCCCTCAAGCATTTTCAGAAATTCTGCTGGTTTGTTATCTATCCCCACCGCTTTTCCTTTTTTCATATTTCTAATTGCCTCAGGAATTTCCTCTTTCATTATATCTGGTCCCGGTTCAACATTCCCTACTATGGTTTCTTCTTCTAGCTCAAAATCAGTTACATTTGGTTTTCCATATTTGTCATACAAATCTTCATCTCTATCTATTTATTAACGTAGAGAAAGAAAATTATTTTTCAAGCATATATCATTTTACCATATTTCACATTTCGTTTGTATTTTTCCTATGTATTTACTTAGTTGTATGTTGTGTATGTGAACTCTACAGGGTTTTCACTTAATGACCCTTTTCATGTTCTTATGAAATTGAATTGAATTGAATTGAATATAGGAACATTTGTTACCCTAGCTGCCTAGCAGTTTACAACAAACCACTGTAGAACCACAGTTAAGTGTTAATTGTTTGTTTCACTGAATGCTAAGAATATCACGTGTTCCAGATAATCTACATTCTACAATACTTCATCAATAATTTCACAAGCTACTCACAGAGTTGTCCTCCTGTTTGCGCTCACCCACCGTCCCTCCCTCTCTCATCATCCCTCGTCTCTGTACAGCATGGATTAACGAGTAACTGAATCTTCGTTCCGTCCTTCCTTGTTAACTAGAACTAGACTAACAGAGCTTTGCAATCCTTTCGACCATCCCAGCAATAAGATTACACTCGGATTATGTCTCTTCTTATTCATTAGTAACTGCATTGGTCCCAATCAGAGATTTAGAGAGGGAGAGAGAAAGAGATAGATGGATGGATGGATGGATGGATGGATGGATGGATGAATGGATGGATGGATGGATGGATGGATGGATGGATAGATGGATGGATGGATGGATGGACGGATAGACGAACGGACGGATGGACGGAATAATATAAACAATTATTAATTAATAAATATTATAAATGATTAAATTAATATAACTAATTATTAATTAATGAATTATTAAAATGTTATTAATAAGCAATTAATTATTATTTAATAATTTTTTTTAATTTTTATAAATGCCCTGGGCTGTAAAGGGCCCTGGGCTAAAAAATGAGATAAAAGAGACTTTATTTAATTAAAAGTTTTTTAAAGAGCGATTAAAATAATTCCTCTGCACTCTGGGAAGCCGCTTTAGTCAAAGTGCCACTGAAGCAGACTGCATTGAATCGCTGGAAAGCAATAGACAGTCGCTGCCACAGAAAAGATTTTTCGCGCTTATCACCAGTAATGGCGCTGGTCCTCCTGCCTATTTCGTCAATAAAGTCTGATGCGAGAGAGTTGATGGGCCCCAGGGTCGCAAAGGCAATAGGCATGAAGATATAGTTGCCAGAGATTTCGGCATACTTCAGAGTTTTTCTATTAGCCGCGGCCTCTGCTGCAGCACCAGCAGCAGCGCAAGAAAGGCCGAGATTGCTTACTGAGAAAGTGTCCGTAACAGTGACGTCCCAGCTAACACACTTCCCCTCTGCCCATGGAATTTGAAATTTAATAACTTAATTAATATGATTGTTTTGAATATTTCATGTATTTTGCCTCTCACTTGCACCCAATTGAGTTGAGTTCTACCGTTCAACTCATTACTGTATAATTCACTTCCTGCATGAGAGCTTTTCCATGGTGCGCAAATTTATTCTAGGCATTATCTACTCTCGCAGTACAATTAAGATTTGGTCATAAAAGCATTCTACAGACGCGTTTTATGCCCCTCCTTCAGTTAAATTAGATAATTAGCTTTTATAGAAGGTCATAATAGTGATAATAATAATAAATATCTAAATTAAATAATAATATTATTATTATTAGTACTAATAAGAAAAATACTAATAGTAGCAAAAATTAAGTAAAATATTAATAATACAATGAAACAGTAATAGCAATATTAATAATTTTTCTTAGATAATGAGGCAATTCGAGTGGCTGTTAGTTACCGTTTAGGGGCGTAAACTTGAGAAATGCACATATGCCCCTGCGGTCATGAAGTTGACGCTTAAGGTCTCCACGGTCACTCCTGCAAACGCAGCTCAGGTAGAATTTCTCGCCATCACAATTTAAACAACATAATATAGCGAGCACTTTCGTGAGCGGGCATCACTTCTTCTAAGGAACCAAGCGGCTTGTCCAGGTCATATGGCAAGCTCCCGGACGGAATAAACTTAGTATCCTGGTGCAATGGTAAATGTGCCGTATGGGACGTTAATGTTGTTGATACTGTGGCAAACTCATACCTGACTACAACTTCAGTCACTGCCGGTGAAGCGGCTAAACTAGCCGCCTCTAAGAAAGTGGATAAATTGCACAAATATCATGCCTGTCCATAGGGTATGAAGTTATTCCGGTGGCCATTGAAATCATGTGCCCCATGAATCCGAATGGAGTTCAGTAATGGCATAGGCAAAACTTCTTACAGAGCAAACCGGCAACAAGCGGGAGACCTCTTTCCTTTGGCAAAGGCTTTCCATGATCTTGCAAAGATTTAACGCCGTTTGCTTCAGCATTTCTTTTAAATCGCTTAATGACCTCGAGTAGCCGGGCGACGATTCAGCACGTATTGCTCGGATCGTCTTTATCGAACCTCGGGTTCTTTACACCCTGGGTAAATAAATTTTAAAAAATTAAATAATAACAATAATAATAATGTGGCCATTGAAACCATAGGCCCATGAATCCCGATGGAGTTGACTTCATTAATGGCATAGGCAGACTAAATGCAGAGCAAATCGACGATAAGCGAGAGACCTCTTTTCATAAAAAGGCTTTCTATTACTTTGCAAAGATTTAATGCAGTCTGCTTCAGCAATTCTTTTTAGCCGATAGATGACCTCGAGTAGCCAGGCGGCTATTCAGTACGTATTACTTAAATCGTTTTTATCAAACATAGGGTTCTTTTCACCCTGGGTAAATAAATTGTAAAAAATAGAATAATAGTAGTAATAATCATAATAATAACAATACTACTTTTAAGCAGCTTGATGACCTCGAGTAGCATGGCGGCGATTCAACAATATTGGCTCGAATCGTTTTATAAAACCTCGGGTTTTTCACGCCTAAGGTTAAAAAGAAAAAAAAAGAAAAAAAATAGTAATAAGTTAATTTATATGTGCGATATATATGTACATTATGTGCAATAAGCGACAGTAGCGCTAATGAAGTTAAGTTATGCCCAGTTGAGCATAACTGGCTTAAACTTCTTCTGAGAGCTTGGAAAAGATAGATCTGACTGTGTAAGACTAGCAGGTAGATTGTTCCAAACAGTTGGCACAGAGACAACAAATTCCGGGAGCTCATCTTCGTTCTGTTTCGTGAAATAAATAGTATCCCAGCCAGTCTGGAGATTGAAGTGTGTTCCGACCTGATAGGGTAGAGACAGGTACGCATGCATTATTTAAATATTCAGGAGCCTTGGTGATGTAGACTTTCGTAAACGATAAGCGAAAGTTTGTATTCCGTTCTTTGAAGAATAGGAAGTCAATGTTGATAACGTATGAAGAAAGTGAATCAGAAATGAAACATAAATGAATGAGAGTGACTAAACCATGTTCATTCTTCTACTATCTGAAATGAGTCGTGCTGCAGCATTCTGAATCTTGTGTAACCTGTTCAGTTGATCCTGTCCATCACAAGAGTTTAGTAATCAATATATTGACTTCTTTACGCATGTCTCTGTCAGGACCTCCATGCATGTTCAAAGGATTCAGTGTAATATTTGAATTCACTAGTTTTAATCTGTGGGTGCAGGATTGTATTATCATTTAAGTATATTGTATTTGCTTTTAAATTTGCAATGGTTCACATCGCACCAAATGTTGTAGTTATCAGACTGCGAGAGTTTTGCTACAAATACTCTACTCCGTCAGTAGATTTGTTTCTATCACTAGGACAATGTTACTGGGTTATTAGGGCAGTGTTACTAGGACAGGACTACTCTTCCTCATAGATTTAGCTTGCAACACGAAGCCCTGTCACATATCTTCTTCTCTCAGTGGTTTCAGCATATACCACGGGGCCTTGCGTACATCTAGTGAATTCAGTTTTTATCACCAGAGAGGGCATGCTGTTTTTCCCAGTAGCTTCAGTGTTTATCGGGAAGGCGATGTCACTGGCGGCTCATCCATACTGATTTATCTTTCACGCTGACGTGGAATTGCTCGCATCGTTGCCTATCAGCTAATATCATTCCCACTAGCGGTCGATCATGGAGATCTGCCGAGTGGCGCAGGGTAACGCAGGTGTGGAGGGGATATTGAAGGATGGCATGCGATACAAATTGGATATACCTCGAGTGTGTTACAGAAACTGTAACGGCTGAACAAATTACGTGCAACATTAAAATTTGGAAAATATAAATATAATTAGGCCTAAGCGAGTGCAAACAATTTTAAACAATATAATGCGTATCAATTTATCAGAAATAGGCCTAGTTGTAAATTAAACAATTGCTGGACAAGTGTTAGAGACCACTGCGATCTCTGAGTTTCTTGGCAATTTCGAAATTGTCAACTATATATTTTCGCAACTCCTGATGTGCTTTTGCTGAACATTTGCAAATTTTATATATCGTTCTTTTACTGTGAATTATTTTTCAAATAGTCGTTATTTGGTTTTACATTTAACTTAGCTGGTATCTTATTTAAACTTCAAATGCTGATAATTGTGTGAACTCTTAAACACTAGCACATGTTTTCGTGTGTAAAAGACAACACAACGCATCGTGCGACTGTATTTGGGAGTAATACGGGCTTGACATAAAATGTTATGGATCAATTAGTAATTAATTATTTCAACGACATATTATTATAATTCAAAATATTAAAACATTAGTATTTGCGATACAGATCCAAAACAAATAATAGTATATCTCTATATGCTTTGTCTGCTGCATCAATACTTTTTTGAACGCTTCTCAAATTGAAAGCTTCTACTGTGCTTGTCCTAGATCATTTGTTAGAAATATTGGGTGCCCGTGTGGTGCTCTGCCGCAAACTATGCATCACATTGTGAAAGTGTGCCCTACGTAATTCAAAGCTCCATGGTGGTTTCAAATTGGTTTGGCTCATCTATTCCCATCATAGATTTTATTTCATCTTGCCTGACTGTTTTTATGATCACCGGACCGGCACTGTTTAGGATCTTTTATTTCTCTTCAGCACGTGTTTTTTCAAATCGTTTGGGGTGAATCGATTTGTAGTGACATGTGATGGGGGGACGTCCCTGACTTCATCCTTGTATGAGGAAACGGACGTTAAACCGTTATTATTATTATTATTATGTCTAAACACCGTTGATGAGGTCGCTAAACGATGGCTGAACGAGTGAGACATACGCAAAGAGAAGAAGGAGAAGAAGAAGCTGTTAGCAATTGTGAACTATTGTGAATTCACAGTTATTAACTTAATTATATACTGACTGGTTCAGGAAGTAGTGAAGACTAGTAACATCAGTCTATTTGTCATATTATCATTAACCACTTGTACTGCGGTACTAAAAGAGACCATGGCTTTTTACATAGACTAGCAATTACAGTACTCTTCTGTATGCTAAAAAAACAAATAAATTTAAATTTTGTAGCTCATGTTATATCCGAGACATTACTAATAATTATTTTAATTAAACTCTAAAGTTCTAACATACGTCATAAAACTAACTACTTAATCTCTGTGATGTCCTGGGAGTCTTTGCTGGTATTGATAACTTCTAAAGTCACCCTCTAAGCCTTCCAATTGACCTAAAATTCAGTGTTAACTATGCATAATAGCAACATGAGCAAAACAGTATACATCAGTTATATACTCTTTAACTGATCAGCGGATTGGAGGACGTAAGGGAAGGATAGGGAATAGATAAAATGTAGTCCCTCTGCTGGCCGCTGGCGTCGGATTCGGTTGACGGAGTAATGGACAATGATGAAACTGAGCCACATCATCTTCCATCACTTGCTCTGCATGCTCTTCGTACTTTATGGTTAGCTTGTAGCACGTTGCTCAACTCCCTTGTATCATAATTGTCTACTGCAGCATTTTGGTTAACTCTACTTCTGGGTAACACTTCAAGCTTTGAAATAAACAGTAAATTAATAATATAGTTTGTAAATTGTATTGATTATACTCTATGTCTTTCTTCAATGACTTCTATGTATTCTATGTCTTCTACTTGAAATGTTTAGTACAGAACAGACTTGACATTCATTGATACAGATAAATAATTACATCTTATTTGACTGTCAATGTCTTAATTATTTACATTTTAAATCTTAGGCCTACTAATAATTGATGATATTCCTGGGCGATAACAATTACAAAAATTAGAGCGCTACTGAAAGTAGCGAGCACTGTTAATTAAACTATAAGTCGACGAACAACAAACAAATGGACCAAAAAAGGACCAAAGTCCAAAATCCTGAAAACCAGTCAAAAGATGAGGAATTAAAGAAGAAAAAGTTTACTTGCTGGTCGCAACTCATGGACGCTAGATCAAGGCAGGTCAAAAGATTCAAAAGATTATTCCCACCCCGGGAACCACTGTTTTATAAGTTCTGTGAATAGCGTTTAACAAGAACGATGTTTAATATATGCTGTATATGCAAAAAGGAAACCATTTTTCATAGATTTCATCATCAAAGGATCATAGGGATTACCAGAGCAGTATTTAACGTAGGATTTAAGCCATTATCGGCCATTAGACGTATTCCTTCCTCTCCATTTGATAGTCAAGAGATAGTCAGTATAGTTACAGAGATGCTCAATGAGAAGATTTATCTGCATCTCGGAGACTAAGACCGAGCACTAAATGATAGACAGCAATGAATGTCATCTGGTCAGATCAGTTACTGTAGTTGAATATTCATGCGTGAGGACATAAGACGTTCCTTCTCATTTGCATGATTATTTGTACGTATTCCACTGATTTTATGAGGAAATGTGTATCCTCTGCAACTTCAGCCATTTCCATTAGGTATTTCTATAAAAAGAAATTAAACAATAATAAGTTGCAGAGGGCACTTACACAGTGCATCAGTATATTTTATCTGAGTTGAAGAATAAAACGATGCTTATTATATTTTTATTCCCTGATCCTGCTATCCTGGAGGGGATGGGATGGGTTTTAGCCACTGGCCCCATGCCCGTTGCCCTTGAGCTTATATCTAAGAGGATATCGATGCACCGTTAGCGTAACGACTCGACTTTTCGTGATGTACTACATCATCAGTGTTTTACAGTGAGCCGTGATTATGCAATCTTCTACAGTGTACTAGGATTATAAAGTACGTTAGGTCTGCATGGGATAAGGATTATACAGTGTTTTAGAGCGGATCAGGATTGCAGAATGTTTTACAGTCCTTATTTGACAGGTTTCGTTCTTTTCGTTAGCAAAATGTTTACGAAATGTGACAAAAATATTTTAAAAGCTTCAAATCACAGAATAATCCTCGCTGAGTATTTTTGTTTTTCTTGATGGCGCGTAATGTCAGGAGTATTTTTTGCACATAATAAAGTCATAAATTAAAATAATCAAATAACATCACATTTTAACATCAAATTTTAAATGTGAATATGATCTTGCTTTTAGTTGATTTCGCTGTTTCTCGGTGAATTTCAAGCCGATAAGATGTAATAGATTTTTTTTGAGGTAGTAGATCATGTTCTCACCCCTACTCCCAATGCTAAAATCCTTGATGTCATATTTGATGAAAATCTTGACTCATATCTCATCTGTCTGTCGTTCGTATTTCTGTAAGATCCGTCAAATCAGACAGATACGGTCATCTCTCGATAAAAATTCATTCATAATTCTTGCTAATAATTTATTCTAAAGTCGACTTCCACAATTCATTGCTATATGGTTTACCTGCTTCTCTTCTCATGCGTTTGCAACGCGTTCAGAATTCTCTAGCACGTGTTGTCTGTCGATCTTCACTCGCTCTGATTTTCCGCGCAAACAGGGCCACATTGTGATATTCTTAATATGTGCAATATCGCATCGGATCTTTCATTTGCACAACCACTTCAGCCCAAAACGAGCCCAAAACGATGGTATAAGTTTTATTGAAATCGGAGGACGTGGGGGCTGACCCCAGAACTTAAAATGCGATTATCTCTGGAACCGCACTAGCCCAAAACGACATTTCAAAGGCCAATTTCAGCCAAAACGAGCCAAGGAAAGTGTTGTATGGTTTAAAAAATTGGAGATGGTGGTGGCTAGCATTTACTTAGCCCCCTCACCAAATAATCATTAATAATTCTGAAACTGTGCTAGCCCAGAACGAAATTTCAACGGCCCATTTCGGCCCAAAACGTTGATGTGATTTGATTTTTAATTTTCGTGGTGGGGGGGGGGCTAAGTTAATGTACCCAGGATTTATATGAATCCTAATAATTATCTGACAAATTACAACTGGTATCGTGCATTCACCCGTGCAATTCAAATTAACTCACCTGCATTATTTGATAAATTTACAAATCTTTAATAATAATAATAATAATAATAATAATAACAACAACAATTAGAGTGCTACAGTCATCAATGACAACATCGAGCACTATTGAGACAAAATCAAGCCGGCGAGCAAAAAAAGAAGGTCCAAAAACGGTTCAAATTCCAAAATCCAGAAATTCAGTCCAAAGTAAATCATAAATAATCAAGATAAATCAGTTAATATGAACAATTTATTAATACTCAATCATTATTGTCCGCAGGTCTTATATACTGTAGAAAACGCTAATAAAGTTATCGCAGACTTTATATCTGAAAATGGAAGATGACGGGATGGTCTCAGAAGCGGTAAAGCTTTGACTGACAGTAGAGTGTGACGGGTTGAAAACGAGATGTCTGTGAGATGGCGCTAAAGACTCGGCAGTTCTTATTGAATTACTGTAGTCGCTTGGACAGCTGCTTGTCGTTCTCTATCATTCTGCGGTAACCAAATAACGGACAGATAATGAAATCCGAAGCTTGTTTAGAAACGCGTAGATGACGATCGGCCGCCGTTTAGATGTCTTACTTTTTTTAAATACATGCAGCATTATAAAATTGGTTAAGCGTCGGCGTACGTTACATTGAAGATATAATTATAGCCTTGATAAAAAGGCCACAAAAGTAATTTTGGGATGCAAAATCATTATGTGGTAAAAAATATATTATATTCGTTTATTACATGAAATCTGACATACCGCAGAAAACGTACACACACACAAATGGCAATATAGAAAGTAATGAACATAAGCAGACATTGTTTAAAAAAAATTTAATAAGAGTCTTTATATAGCATTCTAATTATAAAGTTCTTATCCATCAAAAGTGTGCGCTTAGATGGTAAAGAGAAAGGGTGAGCCCTCTCCCTGAGCTTAAAGTTAACATTATCCTTAAGCGGCGGAAGAAGCCGGTGGACATGCTGTTTGTTACTGATGATAGCGTTAAACAATTTCTCATCTGCATCGGCAGCGATATCCGCAAAAGATCGTACTCCATCATAGAAGTTACATCTTGTAGCCTTCCTGAGGAAGGCTTCAAGGCGTTCACTCTCGGAGAAACCAACATAACCCCACCAAAATTGCGATGTATATGTTAACTTAGAGAGTACAATAGATTTAAAGACAGTGACCATTAGGTCAGAATTAAGACCTATTGATTTTAGAGTGCGAATGGCAAAAAGATTAGAAGAGCAACTGCTAATTATATTATCAACGTGGACAGAAAAAGAGAAGTTGGATAGCAGTGTAACACCTACGCACTTCAAGGTGTTGACTCTGACAATTCCATCTAGGAGCGGTGATAAAAAAATAAAAAATGTTATATTAGTAAGCGTACGCTAAATATTTACGAAAATAAAATGCTAGGCCTACTAGTGAGATATCAGTTTTCTCATAAAAATGACATAATAGTTAGGCGTATGTTGATAGACAAATCATACATATGAACTACTGTAGCACTTTAAAAGTTCACGTTTAGGGAGATACATCGACGACAATTAAGTGCATTAAGCTTTCAATCCGCTCAGCCATACAAGTTTTCTCCCACTAGACTACATGCATGGATTGAGACATCTGAAAATCTTTAATTTAACTTTTTCTGGAGAACATTTTTACATCGGAGCCGCAGCTATTCGGAATGCAATATCACGAAGTTGTTTCTCTCTGACTGGTAAGTAAGTCAGAGTCAATTTCAAAAAGTCAGAAGCAACATTACTAAATGGCATTTATTCTCCTTCTTAGCATTTGTAGCTCTCATTAAACCATCGTCTAGCAAGCTCATCAGCTATGTTTAGACGAGCCAAACCATTGAAACCACCACTAATAGATTACTATACTAAGAGATTATTATTTAATGGCATGTATTTAATGATAAAACGGATGTAAAATTTTGAAGAACGTATATTTAATTGAAAAAGTTACTGCTTATTACATTATTTACTTATTTTTATTTCATTGTGCATTAATTGTTGATCACAACAGAGAGACTGTCCTAACGGACAGTTGACTCGCTCTAAATTCCTCGAGGTCTATTCCAGTTTTTTCCCGCAAGGAAACGCAAATAAATTCTGTGAGCATGTCTTCCGCACATTCGACTCCGACAATAGCGGCAAGATCGACTTCAAGGAGTTCCTGTTGGCCATCAATATTACATCTGCCGGTAAACCTGAGCAGAAACTCGAGTGGGCATTCCAGATGTACGATGTCAATGGAGATGGGACAATAGAGCCTAAGGAAATGACGGAAATCATCGGGGTAAGATAATCAATTTATCTCTCGATTAATCAATCAGTTAATTAGTCATGAATTACTGCGTTAACCGACATGGAGCTTTACAGCCTAAGATTTAGCAATCCATTTCGATAATGTCAGTTAGTCTAATCAATCAATTTACTATAGTCAATAAATTAACGAACCGAGTCAGTAGCATATTGGACATATTTCGAACTGAAGGTGAACCATGGATTATCAATACTGGCTTGATTTCGAGACAGTAAATCGACGTTAAACTGGATCCTAACTTGTAGTCTTTAAGCAAATAATCAATTGGTAAGAATTAGGCTATTGTGTGTATTTTATAGTAAACTGCCTAACGGCGGGTCTACTGCATGTAACTCTTCCAACCAATTCTATCCTCTCACACCAAATGTTTTAGTCTACCTCTAACTCTTTTCCTTAGTGGTCCTTCTACTGCATCTTTCAGCAAAAACAATCCCCTTATAGTATGTTCTATGTAGCTCTTCTTTCTATTTATTATCATATCTATTAACTGATTATCTGTACCGACTTTATCAGGAACTTCTTCATTTGTCATTTTGTGAGTCCAAATAATCTCTTCCGTATTTTTCTAGAAAGACGGAAGCGATTAGTTGGACTAACAAAAAGACTATGTGTAAATGTACATGTATATAAACGATAAAAAGGTAGACTATAATGTGAAACTAATATATATTTCACATATATTAATTTCATATATATTAATTATATATTTCACATTTACATAATTATTTAAAATTAGATCTTTAATTGATATATACAGTAGTACCATTCATTAGCTGAGCATCGATCAAAACAATCGGTTGATATGTGCACACACTCAGTCATCTACACACTAAATATGCCCAAATATGGGAATTATATACATATGCAACATTAATTGATAGTAGATAACGATATCGAACCAATAATTACTTAAATTGACAATTAAGTAACGTAAAAGATTGACTTTCAATAAGTGTTCCTTTAACAGTTTCCGCATTAATTGATTGATTTAATAGGTTTAATACACATATTGCTAATTATTTTAAATTGATAATCGATATACCTGAACATGTACATTTTACAGGCTATTTATAACATGGTGGGACCCCAGCTTGCCTATAGCGACCCAATGGACACACCGGAGCGCAGGACTAAAGAGATCTTTCAGAAGATGGACGAGAATCATGACGGTGTGCTCTCCAAGGAGGAGGTTGTGAAAGGCTGCATGGCAGATCAATTCCTATATCAGATGTTAACCGCCGATACGGGAGGCGAAAGCTAATTTTATTTCAATTGACTCTTTGCCGCTTGAAGTTTCTAGTATGCATTCGCAATAACAATCCTATATTAATTTTATAAATTATGATCAGAAATCCTTCTTTGTTATTCGCACACGGTCTGCACTAAACGGAATTTTGAATTGGATGCCGGTTTCAGTGCTGGAAAAGTACTTTACTTTTACTTACAAAAATATTTTTACTTGTTTACGTTTTGGCAGTAGTTTTACTTTTACTTCTCGATCTTGAAATATGATATACTTTTACTTTTCGATTTCGAAAAAATTTCTTCTACTTTTACTTGTGTGTTCTCTAAAAACAACTCTTGTCCTAAAGTACTTTTCATGGTAACACTGTTATCGGATCAAACGAGAGGTATCGATTCTAGATAGTGTTTAGAAGTTTAAATTAGTTAATATATATGGGCCTAATTGTCGATAATTGAAGACCATACTTTGATTAAATACGATCAAAGCGTTAGTTTGAAATATAATTACACCTATACACTTCGCGTCAGAAAGTCAGAGCGACGCATTCGAATGCTTATTAATAATAATAGACCTGTGCCCTTTTCAACTTTCAACGCCTCATGCACGTCATTCTTCCAATAATTACTTTAATTTTGCTTTTTAAGTTCGGAAAAAGTTACACTTTTACTTATACTTTTGGATTTCCAAAACTAAATACTTTTATTTTTTATTTTATTTTCATAAATTAACGTACTTTTCCAGCACAGGGCGATTTCTCATTATATGTATATTGATGAACATATAACAGCAAGTTTATACTTTAGTCTTTTATACATTAATCGTGTACAAATTTTCCATTTACCATTAACCCTGCAATTTCGTGATAAAATATGGACTTGACAAAAGGGCAGAAGCATTCGCATGGGAAATATTTACGAAGTTCAAAGTTCCATTATATCCAGTGTCGTATGACGCAGAATATGATAGATGTGTGTTATATAAGTTGGTATTATTATGACACAGCTGAAAATGTTAGTTTTTTGTATTTACAGTAGAGCTAATTTCTCATGGCATTTTTATTTTCCCATATTAAATAGTATTAATTTACTCTAGAATCCCTTAAGTTAGACTCATTTTCGCTCGTGTGGGTAATTAGGATCTGCGTCTGCGTGATTTATTGTAGATTTTGAAGTTGACTACTTTCTTAGTCTTTCCTTCGCTTACATTTAACAACGCTGACTTCTGCCTCGTCCTGCGAGCAAAGAAGTCGTCCTAGTTAAAACTCCGCACTAACTGACTTGGTCTCCTCCTACAGACTTCATTCTGGTGGAACCTGCATACGTTTTCAGTCAGATATAGAGCGCAAGAAACACCGCACTCTAGTGAGGTCTCACATTCCTTCAGCTTGTAAGCTAGTAACGTAGTAGTAAGCTCTTCCCAGCATGCTGCTCCTTAAATCTGGAAATCTCTTCCATCCACTCTTCGGAAGTCTTCCCATGAACGACATCAGCCTTTGTTTATAGCGGTTTTTTAATTATCACATATGACATATCACTAAAATCATCAATTAATCAGCAAAAAGAATACGATTAAAAACTAAATTGCACTAAATGGTTAAGAAGTTAAAAACCGTTATTGTAAAGCGTCCTGCATTATTTCTTTTGAACTGTTAAATAGGCAGTTAAAGACCTACATTTTCAATGTCTCTTTCCATCTAGTGCCCAAGAGTTGCGACCAACACATGAACCTTATTTTCTTTAAATACCTTTCTTTGGACTGGTGTTCTGGATTTTGAATTTTGCACCGCATTCTCTTTTTGTGAACTCTTTGTTTCTACTCGTCGGCCTGGATGTTATTCAATAAAGTTCGATGTTGTCATTACTGACAGTAGCACTCTAATTTGTATTGTTATTGTTTAATATAATTATTCCAGCAGTAACTAGTTTCCTCATAGATAAACAAATAAATCAGTATTATAACTTAAAAATTAATTTTTTAATGTTAATTTGCTATTATTTAAAAAATTAAATTAAAGACTAAAATAAATAGATACTCTGTGCAATACTAGTACACTGCCAGTGCTTTTGCGATGTCAAAATTATGTTAAAATCTGGTTTCTGTTCATTTTGAAAGCAGATGTCGAAGCTTTCAGAGGCACTATCTGATAACCCGATAGTTTCTAAATCCTCTAGAAATAGTCTCTGTGAGGATTGGAAAATGGCATTTTTAAAATCAGGTAGCCTATCTATTTCACCACATACATGTATATTTCGTAGTACCTTATTTTGCACACCTCTACCACTCACAAAATGAAACTTGACATACACACCTGCTTAACTTTTAATGTACTCCGTATCATACATGTATAAACGAAATTTTCGTCAAAAGCAATGCCCGATTAAACTGTACTGCACAATTGGAAACGATTTTCTTCAACAAATGATTCAAGAAATAATGCAAGCAGCGAAAGTTGAAATGTTTAGATTCACCTTTATCTGGATTTTGTTATCATTGAGACATAGCCTACACATTAATAATTATGTATTTCGATGTGTTTGCCATTACGGTTTCTACAGCATTCATTTTCGTACAATAATAAGCTCTTCTTTTAACAGATAGCTCGAGAAAATAGAGTAGGATTATTTTGCTAACAGATTGTTCTCTACTACAGGAAAATTTCACAAAAATCTTTCAGATGCATGGCTGTTATCAAGATTATAGGGTTGTCTTTACGTAGGATTCTTCGCACATCCCCTAGGTGTGCCTAGATAAACATTACTACTATCTAAAACCGACTAATTTTAAATAAATCTAATTGCTTCAGTGCCAAAACAGATAAATAAAGCCAAGACTAATGTTAGTGTCAGTTTCCTCACTCGAAAGCGATTTCATTGACGACCGAGCCCAGGATTTGAACCCCGCCCATAATTATCAGCGGTCGAATATCTTACCGACATAGCCACTGACTCCAGTCAGATCATAGAAAGCTGTAAAGGACTTTCAATATTGGACGGTCAGAGATTGCACAGCTGACCAGACTCTATCCTGCAGTGGCGTAGTCAGGATTCAATCTTGGGGGAGGCTCTTTAATCCTGGGGGGCACTTTGGGGAGGCACACGCCTAATGCAATGTTTGCACTTGTATTTCGGGCTTAACAAAATTTTTACTTGCATCTTGACTGCGCACACCCCTCCCCCGTCTCCCCCTCTCTACGCCACTTCTACCCCAAGGCCTCCTATTAGTCAAACACCAAACGTAGTCAAGTTAGGTAGTCTAATCAACCAGAGCAAATGCTCTGAGATTACATTCAATTATAGATAATAAGTAAATGAAGTTTAGCTTCAAAATGTAAACTAGCTATCTGTTCTCCATCGAGAGACAATATTGGAGATGTATCAGCAACATAGCTAAAGAGAGATGATTAAATCAAGGACCGTCAGCGAGATACAAGTTAGTTTGAAATAGATGATTCGATCAGATGTATGACTATTAATTCATTTAAAAGACATATTTAATATATAACATAAAAGTTGAAGAAAATCACGAAGATAAAGATTGTAAAGACTTAGTGTGACCACGCTCCTGTACGGCTGTGAAACATGGACGTTAAGTAAGAAGTGTTCTTAGGAATCTAGAAGCATGCGAATTGACAATTGATAAATATCATAAGGAATTGAAAGAACTGGATGGGTCATATACTGAGAGGGAATGCCGGTTTACTAAAAGAAGTAATTGAAGGAAGAATGGAAAGAAAACGTCTCAAGGAAGACCAAGACTAGGGATTTGATAACTAGTTCGTATGTTGATTAAGAGAAAATTAGAGAATAGAAATATGTGGAGGAGTTATATGCCATGGACATGCCAATATGGGCAGTGCACTAAGAGAGAGATTTATTGTAATATTACAAAATATTTTGCATAAATTAACTAAGTTCATAGAAGATTAGGTATAACAACAAGAACAATACGCTTAGAATGCCATGACAACATCGAGCACTGTTGAACCAAATCAAAACCTTTGAGCAGAGTGAGGGGTCCATAAACGGTGCGAGCTAAAATCCGGGTAATCAGTAATCAAGGAAGGGTACTAGGGAAATGGAGATTTACGTGTTGGTCTCACTTCATGGACATTAAGTGGACAAGAAAGATCATAGGCTTTCAACCGCCTAAGAATCTGTTTGCCTAACCAGCAGGGGCGGATCCAGGAATTTTTAAGGGGGGCCCGAAATTGCTTTTTGAGAACGTACACACATTTTTTGCTTACGCCCCACCTTTTTCGGGACAAGTGACGCAATCAGAAAAAATGCTAAGGGGGTGGGGGCTCAAAATATTTTCACTACTGAGCTCGGCTAGTAGAGTGAGTGTATCTTACCCCTCCCCCCCCCCACCACTCATACCCGTACTAAAGTGAGAGGAAACCTAAAATGCCTAAAATATCCTACATTTGTTTTGGAAAAAAGTAATTTAATTTTTTCACCTCTGAAGAAACTCAGCGAATCAGGACGAATTGCAAAAGTGCCCTAATTTTGGCGGTAGGAGGGGGGGGGCTTAAGCCCCTCCCAGCCAAGGCTGCTTACACCACTGCTGCGGGACAGAGTTCACATTTTTTACTAGCACCCACCCTTTTTTCCTCTTACACAGTGGTTAAGGTGAAAATTGAGAGCTAGTGAACGGTCAACATTTTTCGGATCCCCTCCATATACAGGGCTCCTATTATACAAAATACGGGCCCCTAGTCGCAAATTTCAACAACTTTAATCTAGTGGAACTGAGTTCCGTCTCCTATCCCCCCCACCCTAACCACTACCCTTACACACATACTGACACATAGAAATTGCCATAGAAACAATGAAAATATAGTTTAAATTTTTTTATCGTCGGGCCTAAGCGGGGGCCCGGGGCCCGGGGCCCGGGCCCCTCTGGATCCGCAACTGCTAATCAGCCTTTACTACTTCAGTAGGAATGGCTGATCAGGCAAAGACGCTCCTTCCAGGAGCGCCTAGACAGCTTTCTGCGGGAAGGAATGCTTTGTAACTCTAGAGTAACTAAGATGACTTGGTAGACTACTGCCTGTAGTTAGGGTGCTCCACTTGTAGTAAGTGGGACATGTAACTATTGCCGGGAGTGGTGATGGACTTGCATGTTAGAGAAACTGTCTTGTATAAAATGCTTTCTCTAACTTTGAGTCGGTGCAAGGACTTGAGAATTGGAGTAACATGAGAGTATTTGGAGCAACGAAAGAGTGCACGTGCAAGGGAATTCTGAATGAACTGCAGGCAACCTATCAATCTCGTAACTGGGTAGATTTAGAAACAAGGAGTTACAGTAATCCAGTTTCGATTGTACCAATCGTAGAGGCAGTCTCAAGAGAAAGATTAGGTCTTATTCGACGAAGATCGCGAATGCGAAAGAAACATGCCAGCAAGGTATGGTAATGTGATCACCAACACGTTATGACAAGTAGCAATAAATATTGAGGAATTGAGCTTACATTATATCAATCAGCTGATAGAAATGTTCAGATACAGACTCTAGGATACAGAGTGGTAAGTAACCACAGACTTAAAAAGCTTCCGAAATTTGCTATTAATTTAACGAGAATCAAAACTACGTGACTGAAATAGAGAAACAATTGAATGTGAATAGACGCTTTGTTGAGTTTTGAACATAGAACGTAAAGAATCACCACCCGCTGTAACCATTTATTTAGATATCCGCTAAAATATTAATCACGGAATTGCAGTAATCAAACTTTACAATGAATTCTAGGGATGCTAGCCAGATGAATGTTGAAACTTGCACAACTATGAACCTGCTAGCCATCATTATGATTAGAGGAACAACAGGCCATTAAAAGTGGCTCTGTTGTGGCTTGACACAAGATCAGCCTGTAAGGCATCATCGTTATTAAAAGTGGCTCAGTGGTCGCTTGGCACAAGAACAGGCTGTAGGGCAACATCGTGTTAGAGTTGGCCGCTCACTGCTCTTTCGACTCACTAAGTGCTGCTCTTTGAAGTGAGCTGCTCTCACTCACAGCTCAGTACTCTCTAAGAGCTGTTCTCTGAGAGCCGTTATAGTTCGCAGTTTTATAACACAACATGTTCTAGTTCACAGTTTTATAACACACATATGCTGCACTGTGTCGTTAAACGACACAGTGCAGCATATGTGTGTTATTAACTTATTCTGCACTGTGTCGTTATGCAGCATGTATCGAACAGAACAGCATATGCTGCACTGTGTCGCTTAACGACACAGTGCAGCATATGCTGTTCTGTTCGATACATGCTGCATAACGACACAGTGCAGAATATTCTCCTCAGTTCGATACATGCTGCACTGTGTCGTATAAGCAGCATATGCATCATGTAAGGCCATCCGTTTTTTCCTAGCCCTAAATATCTCGACTAATATTGACCTTTGAACCATGAGATCAGCATATTTGACCCACTATATAGTCTTGTGTACATCGTGGTATGCTTATTTTTGGTTTGACTTAGTCCGTGTTACGGGCCCTAGGAATAAAAACCTAAAATTTGTGGAAGATATGGCTTTCAGAAGGCTTACATATGGAAGGAGGTTCATCAGAAGGCGTAGATTTACAATTCGAGCCAAGGCGGGAGTACCCCCACAATAAAGGACATTGAAATTTTCACAATTTAGAAAAAATTAGAGAAAAAGGTCAAGATTCCACCGACTTCCAAGCCGAATTAGACGCCGAATGCAAATGTGGAACCAAGTACTAAACAGGAAAATTGTCAGGGTTAAGAATGTTAAGTGTCAAAATCGAAGTCGGTCTTAGAGACTACTTTACAGAAAGAGTTTAATAATAATAAGCTAAATAAAATTACATTTAAAGTTATAATTGATATTTAGTTCGTGTCCTAAACTACTAGAAGTCACGTAGGCCACACAGACACAGAGCAGTTACACTAGTAAGTGCCTGAACCAGTTGAGAGCAGTGAACATTAGACACTACTCAGTGCCGTTACTGTAGCAAATGCCTGGACCATTTGAGAGCAGTGAGAGCAGTGAGCAGCTCAAAAGAGTCCGCTCTTTGAGCTGTGCGAGTCGTTTATATGCTGCTCTCACAGATGAGTCGTAAAGCACATCACTAAGATTCGTTATCATCGCAATTATCATTATTAGTTGTCGTCTATGAAATTTGGACGTTAAACAACAAGGATATTCAATTCGAAAAATTGAAGTGCTCAAAGAGCGGCTACGGAAACGAAATATAGGTGGATTTACAGAATTGCAAAAAATAAGTGCTTAATAGAGTTGGTACAGATAGGCAACTGAAAATTCGTTAAGGAATAAAAACAAGAGCTGCATAGGACGTATTCTAAGAGAGGAAGACAAGGAAGATGGTTTGCTAAAAAGTTCTACTAGAAGGATGAACGGAAGGGAAGAGAGCTATGGCAAGTCCGAGACTATGAATGCTAGATGATTTGATGACGCATTATGTCGTTGGCATATTGATATGTGAATATAAAATGAATAGTCGAGGACAGAAAAGTGTAAAAGAATTACATGTCATGAGAGAAATACACTGTAAGAACAGTGAAGAGAACGAGAGACACATCGATATTTGCTTCGTAATTGGGACCTGCCATAAGGCATTACATGAAATACGCATAGCTATGGTCAAGCATCTAAGTTTACCAGTATTAGTAAACACAATGTTCCATCAAGCGTTTTATAAATTTGTCAATATAAAGAAAAATCAAGGTATTATTTAGCAGAGGAGTAAAACATTGAAACTTAACCATTTAATGATTCACTCAGCAAATCACAAAAATATGATTACAATATAATCAGTTTGCGATTAATTCCAATCTGTTCCCCGTGTTGTGTTCAGGTTGTTTGAAGAATTGACAAACCGGTGACTGCACGTGTCGTACAAGACGGCTAAAGCATTAACATCCAAACCAACACCAGACAGGGCATTCGGGTGATCAGCGCCTAGGCTCCAGAAGTTTCTACAACATGTACTAAAACGAATGGAAGAGAAATAGGGGATTAACTGATTAGATGATGTGGGACAGAAAGGAGAGAAGATGATGACGAATGATTTATTCCAATCTGTGATAGACTGATAATTATAATACTAAGAGAATACTTTTCATAATTAAAATAACATAATGAAATAGAACATGAGTTCAGTATACTATGCTATAATATTGACATGTTTATAATATACTCCATTTATCACAAAAATATATTACAATTGCTGTATTCAAGTATGACACAGATTTTCTTTCATAAGCAGCAATACAAAGGATCATACTATAAGTTTATGTATAGATTAGTAACCATTTACAAGCCAAATAACGTTCATTTTAATTCAGTTAATCACCTGATCACTTGTTTATTAGTGTTAAACTGTTAATAACGAAACAACGATATTACGGCTTACAAGCAAGCTGCAAATTAATATCAAACACACTCCACACTCAGAGAAACTTTTATAGTTGCCTCGGTGCAACTATAGTACAAGTCAGTAATTAAATATATTTCAAGATAATGTAAAGAGTTAGCCAAAGACTACGTCCTTTATTTATGCATCTTTAGAATAAAGAAACAGTTTAAATTCAGCTCAGTTGAAATAATAAAGTATACAAAATTCAAAATTGATATCACTTATAATAATAGTTGATTCAAAAATATTAGCTAAAAACACAAACTATAGTTAGATATTCTTAAGCTTTGCAAAAGAAGATAATATCAAATTATATTCAATATTACAATGAACATTTTAAAATTGCATTTAACATTAGAACATAACACAACAATCTAGCTAATGACGACTGGATGGGTTCAAAGAAGCTGTAGTGCAATCTATACATTGTAATAGGAGCAAATTAATTTGGCTAAATGAAGATGTATAGCGAAAGCTACGAAAGGCACAAAAAAATCACCTCCTACAAGTGACTGCTGCTTATATAATCAGCTTCAGATCAGCGTAATTGCTCTTAATTGATCACCTGTTGATTTTCTCTCAAAACACAAATAATAAACCTACTGAAAGTCTGAACAATAACTCTCTAAATCCCCTGAGCGTAGCGCAGTGATTCTACAGAGTGATAAGAACAAGATCAGTTCCGTGCTCATACAGCGCAGTCATTCTACACTCTACTGATTAATTATCTAGTCAATATACAATGGTTACAAAAATTCCAGAAAAGTGAAAAATAAATAAAGTAACTTTCACAAGTACAAACTGATGAATGCAGAATATTAGTCTGATTAGATATCTACGTGGTAAAACTTTAGCTAAATCAATGAGCATGATGTAGTTACGCTCATGGTTTAGATGACCTTAATCTAGTTATGCTAATGGTTAAGATTGATACTGATATAGCTATGCTAATGGTTAAGATTAACTATGGTATATCTATGCTGGAGGTTAAGATGGACCTTGATATAGTTATACTAGAGGTTACGATAGACTATGATATAGCTAGTCTAATTTGTAAGCTTGACTATGATATATAGGTTAAAATTGGCAACAATCTTGCTATGCCAGAACTTAAGATTAACCACCGACGCAATGAGGTCAAAGAGTCAAGAACAGACATGTATATAAATATTACTGCTAATTATTATATACAGTATTAATCTTAAATTAATTATAAATAAATAATTATTAATTAAATTAAAAACACTTTCAGAAGTCTAAGATATTCATAGAGAATAAAAATATGGAATCAAATGCAATCATACAAGAAAACTACATATTACTAGAAAATTGTATTAGAATCAAAATATATAGCTAAAAGTTAATTGGTTCATCAAACAACCGAGTCTCATACTATAGGAATGATGTAGCAAAATCAGATCCATTAGATAATTCAGACTAATTCTGTCTACTTCAATTTGTGCGGCATCAAACATGTCTAGAATTCTGCTGTCACACAGAGTCAAAATGGTTCTGTGAATTAAATTTAGCAGTCTGAAGAAATCCAATGAATGAATCTGATATACTACATTATGAAAGAAGGAGGAATAGGAAGGACAAGACAGTTGCACGTCACCACTTCTATTGAACATTTAATCCGAGGCAATGATGAATGAAGCAAAGGATAGCACTGAAGAAAGAACAAAAATTGGAGGTAAACTAAGGCTAAGGCTAAGGTTAACGTCAGTTTCCTCACTCGAAAGCGATGTCAGTGACGGGCGATCCCAGGATTTGAACCCGCATCAACTGATCCGCGGTCGAGTATCTTACCGACTTCGCCACTGGCTGGAGCCAGTGGCGAAGTCGGAACTTGAAACTTGTGAAGGATGAAATATTTGCCGATGATCAAGGTATGAATGCTAGTAGCCAAGTGGGTTTACACAAAATTGTGGCTGGCCTGAACATTACTGCATTAAAGTATGGAATGAAAATTAATATAAAGAAAACTAAAGTGACGAGAGTGTCTAGAAAAGGAGGAAGAGTGAACAAAATAAACAGACGGTAAAGTGTTTAAGATATTTAGGACATACATTAACGGCAGATGAGAAATGTGTAACAGAAAAAAGTATAATTGCTCAAGCAAAAGAAACGTTCAGTAAGAGGAAAGAATTACTAACAAAAAGTTTGAAGAAAGCTACGAAGATAAAGATTGCAGAGATTTTAGTGTGGACCACCGAACGGTTGTGAAACATGGACGACAAGGAGGATATTAGAAAAGTGGAAGTATTCGAAAGTGGAAGTATTCGAAAGTGGAGAAGAATGGAGTGGATCAAATGGACTGACAAATTACGAATGAAGAAGTGCTAAATAGGATTGACATCAAGGGACATTTGACAGATATCATAAGGAACAGAAAGAGCCGGATGGGTCATGTACTGCGAGGGAATGGTTTGATAAAAGAAGTAATTGAGAGAAGAATGGAAGGAAAAATAGGTTACAGGAAGACTAATACTTGGAATGCTGGATGTTTTGATAAATAATTCATATGTCGTTATGAAAAGAAAGGCATAGGATAGAAATCTGTGGAGGAGTTATATGCCATGGGCCAGAAATAAGCAGTGCGGTAAGAGAGAGCACTACATTACAAATACATGTCTACAGTATGACACCGTGCGTGGTGTACCAACTATGCTTCACTTTGTAGAGAACAGTGGAATCATTACAAATATGAGTGTCTGTATAGCAGGGGAATGTCACAATTTCCATATATAACAGCGACACAGTGTTGATCTCAGCCATCGTAGCGAGTAAGATAGAATCTTCTACGATTATCTTCAAAATAAACACAAAGCACAACTACTAAATGAGTTTATATGTAACCATAAATGTTATCGATAAAATGTCTTAACAAATCAAACATAGTTAAGTATTACAATGAATGCAGTGTGATTAGTGGAGCTAACTAAAACAAAAATATCAAACCCAGTTCAGTAAAAAAATGTCAAATAAACATCACAGATACGATTGCCAGTGCCAACTACGTTCCCGAAAAGCTGCCCTTTACATTTCTCAAGGTTAAATGTAGTATCACTAATGAGAGTAATTACCATATAAAATGTGTCTCACGATCTCAAAGATAAGATGCAAGCAACTGACATCGCTTTCGAGTGATGAAACTGACGTTAACCTTAGCTTTACCAGCTTTTTAACTCCAAATTTTGTTAGTGAACTTTCTAAACAAACTAAAAATACAATGAAAAGCAACCTTCATCAATTTTTAAATTCCTTTTTACTTACACCATTCTTCTATAGCAAATAGAAGTATATTCATATATCCCTAATACACCTTCCTATCTTTAGAAACAAATCATAATAAAAATCTTAATTTTCATCAAATTGTTTAATTCTCAGTATTTTTTTTAAAATTTACAATTTTTAACTGCTATCTCTCTCTCTCTCTTTTAGTGCACTGCCTACGGTCAGGTCCATGGTATATAACGCCCCCACTCATCTCTTTCTTCCGTTTTCCTCCTCATGTCCACATACGAGTGGATCTTTAAATCATCTATAACATTCTTTTTGATATACCATTATTCTTGTGGATTCTGCTCATGACGCGGTGGGCCCCCTATGCCTTCCTCAGTTTTGACTAATATTTACTAGGCAGGGGCGTCATTCCCTGAGATAACAATCCTGTTTACCCAAACAGGATTGTTTACTTGAGTAACAGGGATTGACTTTTATATAAACATTAAATTCACTTTTAAACTTCTAGGTTTAGACAAGACCTATATTTAATGTACAAATTTTCATCTACCTTCTCTCGCTAATGCGTTATTTCTTATTTGCTCAGTTTCACACCCAGTATTATAGCTATGATCGCTAATATCACCACAACAATGGTTATCAGTATGCAACACGTCCTTCTAGATTTGTTCTGCAACAATTTAATCAACATTGTACATAATATCAATCAATTAATCAATGAAAAAATTTTAAATCAACTGAAAATAAAAATGTTCATCTAATAAGTCAATTAAGCGATACATCAATTATAAATGTTCACATGTTCATCTAATCAATAAATTAATAGATAAATCAATTGAAAATAAAATGTTGATTTAAGCAATCAATTAAGCGACAAATCAATCATAAATGTGTTCATGTTCATCTAATCAATCAATTAAAATGTGCATAAAACTGTTTATTAGTATAATTTATTTATTTATTTTTAGTCAAATAAAAATGTAATATATCTATCGGCCAGTCATTAGTTGGATCAATATCTAAGTCTTTAAATCGATAAATCAATGATAAATAAAATGCAATTTAATCAATCAATTAAGCAATAAATCCAGGATAAATGCTCACACGTTTACTTAGTCAATCAATTAGTTGGTACATCAATGACAAATGATCAATAAATCGGTCAATACAAATATCAAGGCTCTTAAACAATCAATGAAGTCAATATTTGATTTAAAGAAACCATTGAATCATGCCATTCATGCTAATCACGTTTCCCCATGTTCTGACTTGATTGCTCAAAGAATAGACCAACCGTGTACTGCACGTGTCATAAAAGGCGACACAAAAATAACACTCGGTTGGTGAGAGCCTAGGCCTCAGATATTGCTATAAAAATTTAAACAGATGGAATGGTATGGGCATAGTGTGATTGATGTGGGACAGAGAGGATTGGGGTCTATTCGTATCCTGACCCTGGTTGAACTGGGATTCTAGGGAAGATGATGATGATTATGACTGAATCAAGATATTGTGGTGATGATTCTGACTGCGAATCGGTAGGTGCGAATTTCTAAAGATCTGCAGGTCAGACCC
Source organism: Enchytraeus crypticus (assembly GCA_905160935.1). NCBI lineage: Eukaryota > Metazoa > Annelida > Clitellata > Enchytraeida > Enchytraeidae > Enchytraeus > Enchytraeus crypticus. The sequence continues at coordinate 283,301 of CAJHZI010000772.1, forward strand.
CCATTGCTATGTTGCGGGATTAAATTAGACTAACAATAACTCTGGCTTAGGTTCCTTTTAAGTAATCTTTCTTATAAAGCATATCACCATGTAACTTGTGCCAGAATTTCAAACCACAGTCCTGTAATAAACTGCTGTAGGTCAGTATGTATTGATGATTTCATATATATTAGCTTGATTATTAACTGATATTTAGTACATACTAAATAGCAGTATCATAACTGTACTGTTATAGATATCCAAAATAAGGTTTTCATCTTAGAAATAACATTAAAACATATTTAGAGGAATACACTCTATGAGACCTAATTACATAAGCTAATCTTCATCATACACTTAGGGTTATATCAGTGATTTACTGAGAACTTATGAGAAGTTGCATTATTAACTTGCAAGCAATTGATTCGCAACCACTTTATTCAGCTGTATATCTAGCAGGACGATCAGTGAATAATATGACAGCTTAAAGCTGGTAAAGCTAAGGTTAACGTCAGTTTCCTCACTCGAAAGCGATGTCAGTGACGGGCGAGCCCAGGATTTGAACCCCGCACATACTGATCCGCGGTCGAGTGTCTTACCGACTTTGCCACTTAACTGCTTTGAATTTAACTGCTGACAAGCTGACTAAATTACTGATTAGTGTTTTAATGAAAACACTAGATTGATTGCTTCATAAAGTCTCATGAAACAATCAATCGATGACTTAACTGACTGAAACAGGTGACGTACCTGATAGTTAACGGCCTGACGCAGCTGATTATTGCCCTGTTCTACACTGGTTGACGCATGCTCAACATTCGCTTCTATACTGTCTGTTAACAACGTCCAAAGAATACTTCACAATTTCATCAACATTAATATAATACATGAAAAAAGTGATATAAGTAAATGAAGTGATAATACTTTTATTCATCATCATCGTCGTCATCATATTTCTTCCATAGTATAACTTCATATTTTAGTTTTAATTATAATTTAGACCTCATATGACTTTAATTATACTTTAGACTTTCAATTATAAATGGACCTTCAATATTGGTTTTTGAGTCTATTGAGGTCTCTTAAATGTTCCGTAGGCTTATTAATTAAGGTAACACATCGTCAACATTAGTTGGAGAAGATAGGTAACATTTCTCCAACGAATGAATCAGGAAATGATTGATAAAACAGTGATTGTCTCTTCTCTTCAGTGCACTGCCAAGTGGCAGGTTCAAGGTACACATTCATACTCAAAATCTGTTTTCTCGCTCCATAAGAGCACTCCTTAGATCAACAAGTTAATCCCTTCACAAAGTCTATGCCTTACCCATACCTTATGTAGCCTATAGCCTGGGAACAGTGATTGTAGCCAATAAATAGTCAAACAGTTACCTACTGAACTAGCCAAATATAGCATGAATGATCATGACATAGAGATGCGAATCATCTATAATAATTCTAATCTAGTCAAATATAGTAATTAAAATTATTGATAGTCTTATGATTAACTATAGTAGCAATAATTATCTTAAATATTAACTATTGAAAGCTAACTGCATTTAAAATTGTCAATAAAACTAATATTATTCATAGCATATGAAGTCTTTAAAATATTGTACGTGTTACAGGGGCAAAATCTAGCTCGTGATTTGAAACCAAACGCATAATGTCATTGATATCGCTTTCAAGAGTTTAACCTGACGTTAATATCGGCTTTAAGGCTTCAGTGAAACTGCTCAAAAATAGAAAAAAACAGTATGGAAAATAATAATCGCTACTAGTAAGCAACATAAATATATAGTCACCTTGAAATAAGAACCAGTCGTTTTCGCTCCAGCTTGCAAAATGAGCAACAGTTTTCTGCTGCACTGTGGTCTGCTACTTCAACGCAGTATTATATCGTTGCACATCAGCAATAAGTCTTGCAGATTACTGAACTAAACGCTCTCACTTAGTGTCTCTCTTAGTGCACTGCCTACTGGCAGGTCCATGATATATAACGCCTCCACTCTTCTCTGTCTTCCACCTTCCTCTTCATTTCAACATATGAGTGGGTCTTTAAATCATCTAACATACCTAATCTTGGCCTGCCCCTGCCTCTTTTTCCTTCCATTCTATGACCTCTTTTAATAGACCTTCCCCCCTTAGAATGTGTCCTATCCATCTCTTCTTCCTATTTCTTAATACATTTATCAACTGTCTATTTGTGCCAACTCTCTCCAGAACTTCCTCATTTGTAACCTTTTGAGTCCAGCTAATCCTCTCCATTCTTCTCCAAATCCACATTGCCAATGCCTCCAGTTTCCTAATATCTTCATTCCTTAAGGTCCATGTTTCACATCCATACAATAGCGTGGTCCAAACCAAAGTTTTCACTATCTTTATCATTGTGTCTTTCTTGAGACATTTTGTTACTAGTTCTTTTCTACTACCGAAGGCCGTTGTGCTTGTTCAATCCTACTGCATATTTCCGTCTCATATTTCCCGTCATCGGTTACAGTATGACCCAAATATTTGAAACTCCTTACCTGTTCCAATTTCGTACCATTTATTGTGATAATAACTTCACCTTTATTATTGGACACTCTCGTAACCTTGGTCTTTTTTATATTAATCTTCATGCCATATCTCAAAGCCGTACCATTCAGCCTATCCATTATCTTCTGCAATCCAATCTCGCTGCCCGCTACCATTCCTTGGTCATCTGCAAATCGTACATCTTGTAACAATTTCCCTCCTACTTTTATTCCTTCTTCCAAGTCTATCATGGCTTCCATGAACCAAACGCATGATCAATAAAATGGCTAACTTATTTCGGTCAATTTCTCTGAAGATAATATAGAAAACCCGTCACAGTAAAACTACCATTTGAGTTTTATAGAAGTTTAACAAACCTATCATGTCTCCCTGTTCATGAACAAGTGCGCCGAGATCCTTAAATATCTGATTAACGTCCATTATGTCTGCCTGAAAGTATTTAAAATTAACATAAAAATACTACATGAGTTGATTAATACTTATTCACAAGAATCTCATTTTGGTGTAGCGCATTTTAAAAATCGCGAGGTCCAGGTTCAAGCCCCAGATCTGTCTGCAATGAATAAATCCATGTTCAAGTAGATAGAATAGAATAGCATAGATATTATGTTTATTTTTGCCAAGACTCCAAATGTATATGCAAAAAAGGCATAAATAGCAAAACCTATCGCATGTATTTGAAACGAGAAAAATCGGTCGTCGGGAAGATATAGAGTATTCTATCCAGCTGACCGCCACAAAAACCATAATATATACACAATTGAACTTAATAATAAAATAAAAGAAAACTTCGACCATGCAAATTAGCAAAACCAAGATTTTAGAGTGCTCAGAAAAATCAGTAGACTAAGTTTAATTTAGCATTATCTGCATGATGTGCTATCAAACAGCAATGCTTAAAAACAATCATAGAATAGGAAAAGATAATGAATGTACAAAAACAGCAACATATTAGTAAGGAAATAATAAGAGCAACATATTGGAATGGAAACAAAAACAGTTAACATAGCAGATAAGAAAATTTTGCATCATACGCAACAAGACAAATAAGTTTTTCACGCAATAGTTACCTCTTAAAATATATATTGTGTCTAATTGGTTGTACAAAATTATCTAACTAATTAATAGAATTAAATTAATACTCATAGTCAAATAATTTGCATTAAAAATATACTTCGTTGCAGCATCAAATTGAGATAATATGCGCCATAGCAAGCGACAATACTGTATACAAGTTTTCAAACAATAGAAAATTTAACAGGGATTAATTAGGTCATTCAAATATGTACATAAGTAAAAAAAGTGAATAAGTAAATTAATTAAATTAACATTCACAAGTAAAATAAAAAATTGATATAACCAATCTAGAGTGCGTCATTAAATCTGAAGCTTTGGAATCTCAAAGAAAACCTGCTACATTAAATCGAACAAATCTGAGAGAAGTGAACCTCGAGATGTCTTAAAGCCTCTTCACGTTCTCTCATCAACTCTAGGTCTGTATCTGTTGCGTCAATCTGAAGCGTTGTCTGCTTTTTTCTACAATTAATAACTAATTAATTTCTAGGTCAGTCAGTCTCACAGACAGTCAATAAATATCAGTGATAACATGTCGTCGTCGTTGTCGTTCTTTCTTCTATCACTTTGTTCGTAATTGCCATACGAAGCACGGAATTAAGAAACGTCAATAATATGTTTAACTTAGCACTTTTCAAAAACTCATTATCAATGTCTGAGAATTAAGGTTCTGAAGCACATAAAAAATGGAGTGAAGATTGGCGCATCGTCAGAATGTGAGGACGAGATTCAATTCCCTGGTTCTCTGCAATGAATAAATCTCAGCGGATGGAGTTAATTTACACTTCATTTAAATTCTTCTTTTTCTTAGCGCTACTCCCACTTTTCTACAGGGTCCGCTAGGCGACATGCCTGCCTCCATTTGCCGCGTTTGTGGACATCTTCCGAATTGACCTCTACTATGAGCATGTCCTCGATTATTCCATCCAGCCAACGCTTCTTGGGTCTCCATCTCTGACGACGACCGTGTGGATCCAGGTTCATCGCTCTCTGGATAGCCCAATGGTTGTCGCTTCTCATGACATGGCCGTACCAGCGCAGACTTTCCTCTCGCATTTTCTCTACATTTATCTGCTAAATACATTCTTAATTTATTAATTTAAAACTATATAAAGCATGTCCATTAAGCGTATCAGATACCAATTAATTCACCACATAGTGAACTAACAACGAGTCGATACCAATAGATTCTATGACGTCAATAACATCCGCATTATTTAAAGTTATACGATGTTCAAAATGGTTACCCTTACTATACAAGCAACAGTATTATAGGCAACACAAAGTTGCTATTAATGTCTTATCAGACAACATTATAGGCAACAGTGAGTTGTTCTGTATATCCTATCAGACAGCATTAGAGACAAAAATAAGTAGCTCTTAATAATAATCTATCAAGCATCCATGTGTTGATCCCGGGTGTGGTTTGCACTGCAGAATAGGGCGACCACAAACAAGCTGCCACATGTACATAAGAGACGACTAAGGCAGGAGCTGAGGAAGGCAGAAGAGGGGATAATCCTGACTTTTTCACAGAATTAAATGGCAGTTAATCCATCAAAGATCCAAAGCAACGTCAGAAGGGCATTTGGTTGACGAGCGCTTAGGTTCTAGTAATTGCTACAAAATTTCCTAAAATGAGCTTAGAAGGTCCATTTGTATCCCGACACTAGCTAAACTAGGATTCAAGAGAAGAAGATGACGATGATGATGACGATGATGACTATTCTATAAATCAGCTCTTAATTTTCCGATCCAACAACATTATAGGCAACAATAAGTTGCTCTTAATATCCTATCAAACAACATTATAGGTAACAGAAAGTTGCTTTTGTTATCCCAGAACAGCATCATAGGCAACAACAAATCGTCTAGAGCAATAAAGCGCAGACTTACTGTGACTGTGTCTGCATGCCTCCAAAGCCAAAATCGTCATTAGGACTGCTATCAGCGAAAGGGTCCTAAAATAGAAAACAATTTCATTGCAAGTCACAATATGGTGGGCGAGATTTAGCGTACTTGATTAAGCTTCGCGTCAATTTAATAATAACGGTTAGTACTTTGTGGGTGCCTATCATGAAAGACTACGTGTTGACAGCTTAGAGTGATAACAAATTCCGAGGGTGCTGGAAGGTTATTCTTAAAAATCCGCGCGAGAGAAAGGAGGAAATAATGAAAACAACTAAAACATCAACCAATAAAGTAAACTTACTTTATAAACACATGCGGTTGTCATGTATATAACCATTTGACCAAAAATACCTTTATTACTATCTGTGAATAAATGATCCCTAAAGAAGCTTAAAACAACTACAACCAGCAACCAGCAACTAGAGGTCGAAGTTAACAGGATTTATAAATGAACAAGCTGTTATCAGTAATCTCATATGTCAACTGTTTCATCTCATCAAAACAAAAACCAGAATTCTTTATTAAGAAGAACTATTTCTCATGGAGAATTTTGCATACCCTTTATAGATTTACTAATCTACAAACATTTAAAAATGTAAATAAATTTCACTGAAACAAAATAAATATAGAAGCTTATTCAGTATTACATGTAAATTATTAATAAATACAAGCAGATGTACAAATAGTTAAAAATGTATGAAGTTAGATGAAGCAATAGACTCACGTATGATATAGTGGCAGACCCTAAAGAGGACCGGGCCTCGGCCACGCTGGCCTTCTCTTTCTCTTTTTCCTGACGTTGGAACTGCTGAAAGCTTGTGAGTACTTTCATGAACTCATCCACCAGTCGATCTTTCTGCGTCTTCTGCTGTCTCTATATGTTTAGCATCGACAAATGAAAATACAGTCAACGGCATGCATTTGTAAGCTGCAAATGATTCAGAGATGCAGCAAAGAAAAGGCTTCATAGTAAAATGGTTCAAGCTAAACATTTTCTGTAGTGATTAAATAAGCAGTAAATTTCAGTTCCACACTTGCTATGATTAAACAAATACTAGGATGTGTCAAAAATTAAGATATTTAGAAAATAAGCTGAAATAACTGTTCTTTATGATAAAACATTTTAAAGAGTAAACTGAAGGCGTGATTTCCACAAAAGTCCCCCAATGCTTTGTAGTGACAACTATAGATGTAAAAGTCAACATAATTTATATCTCATTAAAGGTCAAGAAAAGATCATATTATTAATCATCTTGTATCTCTCTCCAATCTCTTTTTCACTATATCAAAGAGATCTCCTTCGACTAAGAACTTGATCACGTTACAACTAAGCTAAAAGTAACGTCAGTTACTGTATCACACGAGCACATTCATTGGTGTCTACAGGGTTTTAAATCTATGGTATCATACTTATCAGGCAATTGTACTACAAACTAGACAACAGCCGTTACAGTGACTTTACAGTTAACAGTCTACGACAAAAATATGGCGTCCTCATTCCCATCCTCAGTTCCTGACAGTCACCTTTTACAACAACAGTGTACATTGTATAATACACCGCTGCTCTATTGTACATTGACCGAGAAATAATGCGCGCTTGATCTTTGGCTTACAATATCAAAGATAAAGGTTAGTTCTAATGTAACTAAAAATAAACATACACTTATTAATAGATTTTATAATCTAAGTATTTTACAAATTTCAACTTGATCTGAATAAAGTTTTACTTTTTCTGAGACGTTAGATGATAGAGGAAGATGACCTAGATCTTTGGTATATCTGGTGGTATCATCGACGAGTTGCTTGGTCTGCTGCTGCAGTCGCTTTCTGTAAAGTCAGTGAAACAAATGACATTCAAAAACATCGTGAAAATCATCAATAACATCAAATGTGAAAAAGAACATCATATTCCCCATCATGTCAATATATTAATGGATCTTTAAACCATCTAACATTCCTAAACACGGTCTGCTGCTACTCCCTTCCCCTCTCCTTAGAATGTGCCCTATCCAGCTCTTCTTCCTATTTCTTAATGCATTGATTAACTGGCTATCTGTACTGTTATAGTGCAATATTATTATTATTGTTGTTGTTGCTCTAAAATTAAGATGTTTAAAAAGTATTGTTTACAAAACTTTCGTAAGTGACGCACTAACGTCACTTCGGGTGAATTGTTCTTATTATTGATGACGTGGAGAAGTGTGGTGTGCAGGAGAAACAGGTGTTTTAAGAGATATGAATAGTTTTAATATGTCGATTAGAGGAATGATGAAACATCAGAGCCTCCTGTGATCTCCGAGATATCCAATGTAGAAGATAAGTAGAATATTATTAGTTGTGATTTGTAAAAGCCTTTAGAGTGCTCGAATGTTGAAATATTAATATTTCTGAGAATAGTGGTTTTCAATGTTCTAGTGCTAGAGATATAATAATTTATAAAAAGCTGTTGAGGGCAGAGTAGTGTCTTGTTAAGGTCTACTTGAAAGCTTTACCTTTTTATTTCCTTAATCCTTAAATTAATGTTAATTTGTACTGGTCACTAAATGTTGTTCTCAGCGGACTACACTTGTTAAATGTAGAGTACTTGGCAGGTTGGCTGAGTAGAGTCCAGGGCGACTTAATATTGTTTTTGGACCTTGAATTATTATTGTATAATTGTATATGTCATTTCTGTGTTCGATATATATTATTAAATTAATTAGAAAAAATGAATTAAAGAAGTTAGGGTTTGTATTGAAATAATTGGTAAATTAAATACAGTGTCACATTAACATTAAAGGCAAGTATTTTAATAATAATAAAAACTTGATTATTATAATTGGGGGCTCAGAGCCGGTCGTTTGAAAGCACAGGCCCTTAATTTTATTGAGAACCTGCCTTGAAAACGTCTACTCGGGAACCTGTAGACTGTTACATGCTATTTATTTATTGTGCATATGTAAATGTGAAAAAGACGATTAATAATATTCGCAAGAGTTACATTTAATCAATACACTGAACAGTAGCAAGATGTCAATGAATAAGTTAAAAGGCTGTGTAACTGAATAAAATCTGGTAAGTTTGGAAATTATGTAACATAAAAAACCTAAAATTGTAAAGATAGCATATAAAACGAGACCAAACAATATGTCGTCCTATAGAGATTTAGATAGGAATATGATAAGGTATATAGCAAGAAATGACGAACTATTAGATTTTGTAGTAACTTCAAAGAACGAGGAAAGGCAAATAACAGTGGATGAAATAAATCAAATGGATGAACGAAGTAAGTTAACGACTAGCATCCAAGAAAAGGAGGAAATAGAAGATGAAAAATGGAACAAAGAGTCATACTTAAAAAAATTGAATTCAGAGATTGAATTTTTAGGACAGGCTGAAGAAATTTATAAAGAGTACATGAGAAAAATAAATCAAATTCATCATAAGGAATTTAGTTCGCCACAAGAACTGACTAAAGAAAAACCGGTAACCGAAGCTAAACATGAAACTGAAAAAGAAACTAACATCAGAGATAATTTTATTGAAGTTAACATTGTAACTGAAGAATTTAATATTAGAAACGAGTCAGAGGAGCTTAATCAAGTTAAAGACTGCACACATGGTGAGTAAGATTTAACTGATGATGATGATTATCTCAATAAAGCTGTGGAGATAAGAGATTTATTGACGAGTTGATTAAAGAGAAAACGGAGATAAATATGTAGAGAAGCGACAATAATGAGGAGTCGAACATTGTTGAAGAAGAAGAGTTAATTAACATTTGTAACAAAAATGAAAATAAAGTCGAGAGCAATGATGCTAATTTTGAGATATTAGAGGAAGAGAAAACTCTAGATAGTGATGTTAAGTTGAACATCGTTGTATATGGAGATGCTGTTATTGATAAAGAAACCATGGAGGTTAATCTTAGTGACGAGAGTCGAGATTTGGATATAATGGAGATAAAAATGGAGAAAGTGATCCACGATGATAATCAACAAGAGGTAGATACTGAAATCATGGAAGAAATACATTTGGAGACAATAACGGAATTGTATAACAACAAAGCAACACATGAGATATTAAAGAGGAAGTTAAGAAACAAAATTATACGGACACGTGTGACAAGTGATTGGCTAATGAGGTCGATCAAAAATAACAAAATGATTAAGCCATCATTTTTTTGATCAGTATCCTAAAAATAATTTTTGTCATGAAGCATAGCAAGACAAACCAGTTAATTAAGAGATCCTACATCAGTCGGCCTCCGGCAAAACCGATTTATTATAAAATTTATTAATGACAAATCATAATATGAGACTAATGAGATGGTCACTAGAATTACAGGAAAGGAAAGCATAATTTACTTCCTGATATATAAGCCGACCTACAGAGTGAAAATGTAAACTAACTAAAATACAGTATATTATTAACTGAATTTTAAAAATCTGGTAATAGGCGATAATAGCAATACGTTAATTTTATCTGAATTATTGATTTCATTGAAGAATTCATAATTTATAATGTGAATCTGTAAAACCGCCCTCCCCCTGATTTGAACCTGATTTACTATTTGATTGCTTACTATTGTCTTCAGCAATTAGTCTATCGTGAACCGATACACGTCGTTGAACATTTGAAACAAGTCAATGTTCTCCGCTGGACCCAGAGATCAGTCAGGCACTCGTGGACTCGGCAAATTGGTCAGTGGTCCCAGCGGGTGAATGCAGAAGGCACTTGGTGGACTCATTGAACATTAGTTAAATTAATTCTCAATTCATTTAGGACATTGATAGAAACTGCAATGCGCTTTCTGAAATAGTAATGTTAAATTTGTTTTTGGACCTTGTATTATTATTGTGTATGTCATTTCTGTGTTCGATATATATTTATTAAATTAATTAGAAAACATGAATTAAAGAAGCTAGCGTTCGCATTGAATTAACTGGTAAATTCAATACAGTGTCACATTAACATTAAAGACAAGTGTTATAATAATAATAAAAACCAGATTATTATAGTACCAACTCTCACCAAAACTTCTTAATTTGTAACGTTTTGGGTCTACCAAATAATTTCCATGGGGTAACAATATTAGTAGCTGATATGATTTCTGAAATTTATTAATAAACATAAAGGTCTAATACACAATCAAGAAGATGGTATGGCATGGTTTATTTCAAAGAGCCTAATTCATCATATTGCCCCTGATGATAGCATTGTAGCAAATTAAGCATAATGGGGAGAAAAGCTACAACAGCATGTGAAAGATACAAATGTTATATTACATAATGCAGTGTGTGCATAAATGCACAAAGCAAATAACGCAACAATTTGTAATAATACACATTTCTCAATAAACAATTGATCAATCCAGATTTAACAATTTCACACCAAGAGGAATACTTCTACAGGACTAGAGAACCATAGGCATTTAGATCACATATGTCATTGCATAGATAAAACAAAATGCACAATCCATAGCATTATCTTTAACCACTTCAGTTGGTCTCTAATTTAATCTCAAACCGAAATCCCTGGAGAGCAGTAAAACTTACATGAACATGAAAATATTCTACAATATTTATTAAAGTATAAAATAAAACTCAAGGCAGTTGTAAAATTTAAAGAGAACTTCTGTCAAGCTTTTTATACTAAACTGCTTTTAAAAACTTATTGGATAACTAGCTTATTAAATACCAGAGAAAAAGACTTACAGACTATCTCTAGCTTCAGGCGTATCTTGTCTCGTTCCATACAGTGAGAGTCCAGTGTTGAGTTGTGATACTAACATTACAAATACATGCAGAATCAAAAGGTAACACAAAAAACTTTACAAATAATATATATGGGTAAATTGACATTCAATATGAGTAGGACACTATAAACGAGTATAAAATGTACTAAAGAAATATACTAAACTCTTTAAGTATAACTTATTCCAGCTAAAGCAGAACAAATAACAAAACCAACAATTCAATAAATATTTCATTTAATGTGATAACTTCATATTTCATCAAGAGATTAAGTTTAAAAAGATAACATCCTCTTACCATTTCTAGATATTTTCTGTATATTATTGCTGATGGTGTCTGCCAATCTTGCAAAATCATTCCCTGCTGAACCATCTGTGATACAACAAATTATAACTTTAAAATTTGACACAGCAAATACATCATAAAGACAGAGATACAGAGCAACTAATTTGATCTATTTAATTTTAAAAGAATGGAATTGTTACAGTTTCCTAAACATTTATAAACCATTTAAAATAAATTTCTTTTATAAAAATCCTGACTATCTTTGGAGAGAATAAAGATGCATCCAAGAACACCAAGGAAGAACTAGTCAGACTCTTTTACTCCAGCAAATGTCTGTAACTATTAAAGGGGAGGAGATTTAGCGCACTCAGTTAAGTTGAACGTCAACTGAACAAAGTAAGGCCACCTTGCACGCGGTTAGTACTTCGTGAGGGACCACTTAGGAAGACCAAGTGTCGACAACTTTGGATGTAAATAATCCCCAGGGTGTAGTTGGTTATTCTTAAATCTGCGCTGGCTGCTATTGGAGCGCAAAAAAGGCAACGATTACTACCATGATTAACGATTATTACCATGGAGAGGAAGGAGAAAGTAACAAAAATTACAAAAACAGCAACTAACGAAACTATGTAGCACATGCGGTATGACATGTGTGTAACTATATTATGTAACTATGCGGAATATTAAAAAAAAATACCATTAACGCAGCATATGCAGAAAATAAGGCAATTGTGACTGTATAATATGCATGAAATGATCTTTATGTTTGCTCATCACAGGTCTCAGGATGCTAAAACATGAGAGATCAATTTTTGTGCTATGCTTTGAAAACTTCTAGCAGTATATTACACCCAATGGCTAGAGCCAGTGGTGAAGTCGGTAAGATACTCGACCGCGGATCAGTTGATGCGAGTTCAAATCCTGGGCTCGCCCGTCACTGACATCGCTTTCGAGTGAGGAAACTGACGTTAACCTTAGCTTTAGCTTTTTTTACCATCTCAATAAATTTTAAAAATCATGTAAAATCATGTCACATTGACAAGTTGGCAGTTATCATGATAATACAGTGAAAAATTACAAGTAAATAACTTAACAGCCAATGCCTGTTACAACAAATACCCTCCTTAAAAATTACTGAAAGACAGTGTAAAACATCAGAAAATCTTTACTGGAGGATGAGTAGAAAAGATGTGCATAAGCTTTTAAAAAGAGTTCGCAAATTTTCCTTAATTTTACTTATTGAGTTGCAGTTAGCTAATATTTTTTCAGAGATAAAGTGATGAATGTTTTACTTAAATAAAGATTTATTTGTGGTTCAGTTAATTTTGTGACCGAATCTAATCACGAAAGTGGAAGTAGTAGAACATGAGCGAAGATCAGGAGGCAGAGAGTTCCAAACAGTAGGAGCGAAGAAAGAAAATGAACGTCTACTTAACGAAGTGAGAATGTTAGGAATTTTGAGCAGTTTGGTATCGGAAGAACGAAGCTTACCAGAAGGTTGATATTGGATTAGGAGATCAGAGAGGTAAGAAGGTTTACCAAAAAGTGTTTTGAAACTTAACAGAGCAATTTTATACTTAATTCTTTGAACTACAGGAAGCCAATGAAGGTTATTAAGCAAGGAACTAGAGGTGGCCTGAAGCCTCGAGGATCGACAGACAACACATGCTAGAGTATTCTGAACGCGTTGCAACCGCATGAGAGAAGAAGAAGGTAAACAATATAGCAATGAATTGCAGTAGTCAAGTTTAGAATGAATTACTGAGTTAGCAAGAATTATGGATGAATTTTTATCAAGAGACCGTATCTGTCTGATTTGACAAATCTGGAAGAAAGATGAACGACAGACAGATGAGATACGAGATTTAAAATCAAGATTTTCATCAAATATGACACCAAGGTATTTAGCCTTGAGTAGGAGTGATAGCAAGATTTTGAAAATAGATGGAGGAATAGGCAATTTTGATTCTTTGCTGGGGAGTGCCGATTAAAAGATATTCGGTTTTAGAAGGGTTGACAGAGAGACGATTACTGCAAAACTATGAATAAACTTGGTCAAAAACAGATGAAAGGTGTTGCAATTTCAAGTCAGAATCTGAGCTAGAAAATGAGATGTACAGCTGAGTATCATCAGCATAGAAGTGAAATTTTATTGAAGCATTGTCTATAACATAACTGAGTGGGGTAGTTTAGAAGGAAAAAAGTAAAGGTCCAAGTGCAGATCCTTGGGGTACACCACGAAGAAGAGGTAGTTCAGGGGAGCTTCATTGTCTATCACAACAGATTGAGTGCAAACAGAAAGATATGAGGAGATCTGAGAGAAAGCGAAATCAGAGATACCAAAGCACGTTTTAAATCTACTGGTAAGAATGTTATGATCGATGGTGTCGAAGGCAGCTGAAAGATCAAGTGGTAGAAGGGCAGATACCTTTTGAGAGTTTAAGGCCAAGCAGCAAAGGTCGTTATGAATGCCGAGTAAGGCAGTTTCAGTGGAGTGAAGCATTCGATATGCAGATTGAAAACAAGATAGAGAAGGAAAAGATTCGAGATGGCTGCATAAGCAAACTCGTATTTGTAGTTAAAATATATATTAGCATATTATATTTTATAAAACAACAGCAATACTTACAAGATCCTCCATTTTGTGAGGTGCTCGAATAACCACCGCCAAAATTGGCCATACTGATGTTTCGATATTCTCGTCTATTAAAATGAATTAACTTGCTAAAAAATTGTCTGAAACACAATTCAGTCTCATTTATTACTATAGAACTTAATGTACATATTAAATATAAAACATTTAATAGAATCAAACAGTGTCATTGCCAATATACTTCAGACACAAATGCCAGAAGTGGAGGTTAGGTAATCTGATAAAGCTTGTACCTCGAAATTATTCAAATCGCAGCTCATTTTAGAAGTAATTTAGGGTTCAAATAGCAGGTTAAGAAAAATTTAGGAATGACAGATAATTTTCTTAACTCTGTCCTGTTTCCTTGTGGATATAGACCTCTTTTAATGCACAAATGATAATCTCTGTTCTAGCTGAAACAGTGGATCAGTAGGTCCAGTTCAAATCCATTGCTCACCTTGTCACTGACATACTCTTTGAGCAGAAAACTGCCTTAAATCAGGCTTTAGCCTTTAATGTCCTTTCAAGATGCCAATGGTTTCTATCAGTTTAATGATAATAATCACATACCAAGTAGAAAATAAAACAAATTCTAAACAGAAAAACTCTATAACCACCTGTATGGATGTGTGACATAGATATGTGACTTAGATAAGAGACTTGATCATGTCATGTCTATAATTAAGCTCTGAAACTTCTACTTGTATATCATCTATACCAGTGGTTTCTAAAGCGTGGGTTGCGACCCCTCGAGTGTCACCTTATCAAATCGATCAGAGGAGTCGCTGTGGGCTATTAATTTGTGCAACAAAAAGCGAACTTTTATAACTAGAGTAAATTATACATCACGAGATCATCACTGTGACCTTTACTAATGCCTGCTTAAAACATCTTAGTGCCCGGAAGCCGCCACTTTACTACCCAAGAATTAAGATCTCCAATTGGGACCCAAATTCTCGAACTGACTTTTAGAGCATTTTTAATTTTCAAGCCCTGACTTTAAACACTCAATCGATTTTAATATTCTACTATTATCTACAAATCTATATTTAAATTTATCTCCTATTTACTCTATTTGATTTGGGAATAGTTTGCCATCGTTCCCGTATCCACGAATGACCAATAAACCTTTGCAATGGATGCGTAGAAAAGCAACTCCATGAAATATGAAGGAGTCCCATTTAGTTACGCACATATTTTACGCTAACGTTACATAAATACAAGTTTAAAGTACACTTATTGTCAATCGGAATTTAGAATTCAACAAATTCAACAGGTAGCGGGTAATACTAATTTGAATTACTAAGTTTTAAGCAATTTGTAGTGAAATTAGTCAAAGCCCTCCTAAGATCACCTGAATAGTTGTAATGTTTACATTTAGAACTACTTGCCCCTCCTCCTACTTCCGTCTACCATAGTTAAATTTCGCCACTTTCCAAAGCCAGTAACAAGTATAAAAGTGAGAACAGAGATACACATTTATTTTAATTATTTATACTATATACTATTTAGTCTCTTCCAAATTCAATATATTGGATATTTTCTCCTATATCCCCATTGGCTGAACCAAGATCTTTTTGACTGTAGATCGCACCAGAACTTACCAGAACTGGCACTGCTACCATCTTTCGCCACTGCAATCCTACCTTAAACTTAATTAAGTAGCAGGAACAAGGGAAGACGGCCAAGGGCTAATTTCAATCCTCAATCATACATGATTAAACCATTCAGTTTATTTTTAAAGTTATTCACCACACCGCATTCACAACCTCATCACTCGATCATAGATCCCGAGTTCCACCTATCAATCAACCTTTGAGAAAAGGAAAATTTTCCTAAGTCTGTCCTTGCACTAGGCTTAAACAACCTATAGCAATGACTTCTTAAAACCATTTTTTGAGAATTTGAAAAAAATCTGTTGCTCGTAATTCAGTAAGCCCATGCATCATTAATTAATTTATAAATCTCTATAAAATCACCGCTCTAATTCTCACGGTTCCTAGAGTTGTCAGTTGAAGTGCCCTTAGCCTCTCTTCATGCCTTAATTCTTTTAATCCCCTAATAGTTCTTAATGCTTCTTTTTGCACTGCTTCAATAAGTTCAATATCCTCCCTGTAGTGTATTTTAAGTATTGTATTGTATGTCACCACACTGATATACAATACTCCAGATGAGGTCTAATTAAAGAGTTACACAATTTTAAGACAATGCCTTGATCTCTATTTTTGAATGTTCTCTTTATAAGTCCTAACTATAACTCCTAAGGTCCAATTGGCTGCTTTAACAGTCACAGTACATTGTTTCCTCACTTTGAGGTCCTGGCTAATTATTACCCCTAGATCCTTCTCCTCACTCACTACCTGCAGTATCTTAATTATTATTTACAACATAATATTGTATTCCTTATTAGGGTTATTTGTACCAAAAGTGAATTACCTTACACTTTTGGTAAGAACTTGTGCTACTTCTACTCGAGATTTGGTTCGTTTCTTCTCTCTCTGTCGCTAGTTCTCTCTTTAGATCTATTTCTCTTTCTCTCTCTCTTTCTCTCTCTCTCTCTATCTCTCTCTCTCTCTCTCTCTCTCTCTCTCTCTCTCTCTCTCACACACACACACACACACACACAGACACACTATATCACACTTGTCCACATTGAATTCTAAGCCCAATTTTTGGGACCACTTACTTAGCAAATGTAAGTCCTGAACCATTCTGCCACTTTGTTCTTTCGTACCAACTTTTCCAAATAGTTTTGTATCATCAGCAAACCTCAAGACCGTATTAAATATTCGTATAGTGATAAGTTGTAGCGCCTGAAATGTTTAAACTGGGGAGCTGACACAGATTATGCTTCAAATTAATCTGTTTCACTTTGCTCCTTGTGTTTTGATTTTGGAGGCCATAAAAGAACAATTTAACAAATTCCTAAGTGTAGTACACTTACTGAATAATTTGTTTAGTTTAACGTAACGAGTGCATCTCTTCTTCCGTATTTAATATATCTTAATGCATTAGCACCTTATTTTATAGTAATTAGAAAAGAATGTAAATAAATGTGATAAGGTCAGGCTGAACTTTGCTTCCTATTGTTCGATTTATGCATGATGATAGACCTAAGAATTAATCAAGTAATTTAACTATGTTGACAAGAACGTTTGTATAGACAATTAGGGCATTATACATATTTTAAATAAATGAGTCAGTAGCCTCTCGAATTTACAATGCATCTTAATCATCGATTTTTATAGTATTTAATTATAGTTAGACCCATTACTTATGCATTCTGATTGTATGATTTGTTTATAAGATTTTAGTATGGGCTAAGTTACAGAAATGAAAGAGTTTTTGACAAAAAAGATAGGAACGATTGTAATGATGAAATTGCTACCGTCATCCATAATACTATTTATTGTAAACTGTGAAAAATCAGCAACTTATTAAATTTATATCTTCTAACATTTCTGCTAAATCAGAGGACTGGTATTCTGGATTTTTATGGCCGTAGTTACTAGTGAGATAATCCACAGTTTAAACCTCAATAAAGGCATAAACTATGGATTAGTCACAATTTCGTATTTTGTAAGCTTTAAATCGTGGTTTAAAGTAAGGTGGAACTGTGCCCCTGTTTTCTTAGGTTTACACAGCGGATTAAGGCGCTTTGTTTACGAAGTAAGCTGATTGGCCGAGCAGCCTGAAGGACAGCGCTATCATTGACTGAGCACTATAATTTTCAGCGGGTTATTTTGAAGTTAATAACCACCAAAATTACTAGTGAATAGCAAATTTTCTGATTCGTAGTTTATGCCATATCAGAGGCACAAATGATTCGCCGATCAAGGCGGGTTTAGTAAATGCCAGCATTACTATATCTTGTAAGCCTAACTGAATAATGTTTATTTTAGCTTATTTTGTCTTCATCATGATTGTTGGCATAATTAATGACAACAACACTTCAACTTATTCTTTGTTATCATTTCTGTCAATTAGTGTAACCCCAGACTATTTTGGACAGTGTTGACAGCACCATTGGCGGTAATAATCACTTTCATTATTTTCTTCTAGAGCATAGGGGGAAATGCTGGAAAATGCATCACAATACTTAAGTGTTACCATTGTGTATCAATAGGTATGGAAATTGAAGGAAAACGTACAAAAATGCTGTTGACAGATGCATATTGTAGTTCGCTTTTAATTATCTATCATGTCTTGAAGCATGTGGTTAGAGTGAGGAGTTTAATTTGCTAACTTCATGCTAAGTAGTAAGTGCAAGTGATATAGGTAACTTTTTGTTAATTGGTCTAAATCGAAAGTCATAGTGGTAAATTGCACTAATCTGAATAATTATACTGAATTTCTAATAGAATATGTGTAGTTAGTTGCACACATTGCACAGACTTCAAAGTTTAGTTAGGTATGGGTAGGGTTCAGCTGGGATAAGGTAATCATGTTGATAATTTAGCGTAATATAGTTAGATATTATCATGGATGATCATTTTATTGCATTATGTGTTAAGTTCTTAATAGTAAACTTTTTCAAAATGAAAATTTTAATTTTATAATTAAAATTTTCATTTTGAAACGGTTTACTATTAAGAACTTAACACATAATATTAAAAAAAGTAGACACTTTCAAATTGTCAATTTTTTTATTCCTAATAATATCATTTTTCTGTGTTGTATACACTGAAGAATGGATAATTCAACTAGCAAAAAACTGAGGAAGGCAGTGGAAACCACCTCAGAAGCCAAATTTTTCAAATTAGGCTACATTGAGGTTTTGAAAAAGGAATGATTGTGATGAGATCAACAACAGAGGCTCATAGGAGTGTAAAAGTAGACTGATTAGGAACAATTGTCTTGGACTTGACACTTAGCGTAATACTAAAGAGAGAGAGAGAGAGAGAGATATTAGGTATTATAATTAACCAGGTAGATTATATATCAAGATAATTTAAATTTAGTTATGAAATGGGAGTGAGATTTGTAATACTATAGATCATAATCATGTGAACAATAAAAGATATTGTAAATACTAGCATATATACAAATGATTACTTATAATTAATTACATTTTCTTAGTTATCTACTTAGTCAAGTCTGTTGTGGGAATGGTTAGATTTATTATTGAGAATCAGTATGTACAAAATTCCTGGGTTTACCCATCACTGATACCTTCCTGGCTTTACCTGTCACTGATATGTTCCTGGGTTTACTCACCACTAATATATTGCTGGGATTACCCATAACTGATATGTTCCTGAGTTTACCCATAACTGATATGTTCCTGAGTTTACCCATCACTGATATGTTTCTGGGTTTATTCATCACTGGTATAGTTTCGAAAAATGAAAGACTTCACATTTTTTCGTGATGTTATATTCTCAAATTTATGTACCATCCAATCATATATCATATCAGATGTACTATCTGTGATGTAGTGCTAAAATAAACATGTTTCATAATTTATTAATTTCAGTAGATGCACTGGATATAGTTCAAAGGATTAATATGTTTAGAGAATATGGTATTCTTCCTGAACTTTGTAAATATGTTAATGTAACGCCGTTTTTCCTCAAAACATTATTTTAACACCTGAAAGCATTGGATTTACTGGATACTATACTGAAGAGTTTATAATTCTGGATTTTAAGGTAAAATTATTGCTTATCTGTACATTGTATATATTTATTTTTTGATATAAATACATACACAAGCACACACACGCATCTATATATATATATATATATATATATATATATATATATATATATATATATATATATATATATATATATATATATATTAGGGTGACAATGAAATATATAGGAAAAATTTGTTTTCGAAATTTTATCACTCATACCCTCCTAAATTCTTCATTTTGATACAAATGATTAATAAAACAATTTTGGATAGATTTGGTTGATATTTAGAGGTTGCACAAGACCGCTGAAGTTTTCAACTATTATCAAGCTAATGCAGTGTTTTACTTAGTGTTCAAAGTTTATTCGTTATTTATTTAATAAATTAAAATTCAATTAAGATACATAGAGATTAAGTTTAAGAAAAATAGCAACTATCTATGGAGTTAATTTCTTTTATTTTAGCTCACAAAGCACATGGTTCATTGTTTACTTAAGTAGTCTAAATCAAAGGTCAACTAACTTACTTCAAGCCAGACAGAGAAAAGAAGAAAATCGTTCTAGAATTGAGTCATAACCTGTTCAACAGAGTATAGTAGAGCAGCAGCAACATCTAGAAAATGAATCAAAGTAGCAGCTCTGATGTAGATGTGTTGGACTTATAGGTGAAAGCTAGTGTACCTTCGAAGAGAAGCAAGACTACCGCGATCGTAAGTTCTGAAGTTTCTGCTGCTTTAGATCAATCAAAGATAAGCGACAGAAATGCAGTATATGTTTTGGCAGCTACGGCACATTTTTTGGGAATAGATCCTAATAAACTGCCAGTAATTGGGAATTATTGAGGCAAGTTCGAAGAAAGAATTGAGCGATAATAGCTAAAGAAATCAAAGATTCCTTTACCTGTGATTCCTCGTTAACGGTTCACTGGGATGGTAAAATGTTGAAAGCTCTACAATCAAAAGAATCTGTTGATCGATTGGCTATTCTCGTGTCAGGTGAAGGTACGATGAAGCTTCTCACAAAGATACACAGTAGTACTGGTGAAGCCCAAATGAGGGCGGTCTTCAGTTTAATTCAAGAATGGAATTTGAATGATCGCACACGTTTCATGTCATTCAACATGACTGCGAGCAACACGGGACTGAAAAGTGGAGCTTGTACATGTATGCTCCTCGAACAGAAGCATGGCTGCAATCTTATCAGCTTGCCATGTAGACATCAGGTGATGCAGTTAATAATCGCATAAGTTTTTGATTCGATTATAGAGACATCAAGCGGACCAAAAATTAAACTCTTTCAGAGATTTGCGGACTTCTGGACTTCCATCGATAGGCACGAGTTTGAAAGCGGAGTAGCCGATCGTCATATCGTGGCAGCTGTCTCAGTTGTAACCTCATGATGACTATAGATAGCTTCTTCAGCAGTCTCAACTCTTTCTTGAAGCTGAAAGTTTGGGAGATGTTACTGTTCATCAACCTGGAGATGAACTTCGGGCAAGGTGGATGTCTAAGCTGATGTACCCTCTGAAGATTTTTCTCTTCCGATTTCAGTTTAAGCTGACAGAGCGAGAACTCATAGGACTCCGTTGATTCAACGTTTTTGTTATCAGGGTGTATTTGAAAGCATGGTTTACCTGCCAATGTCCAACATAAGCTCCACGCAACGACCTGTCTCTGCTCAGAGACATAAAGACATACAAGACCTTGGATGAATCTGTTGCATCGACAGCAATGAAGAGTTTCTCCAACAATCTGTGGTATCTAAATGAGACTGATTAGATTGGCATTTTTGATGCAGATGTTACTGTTGATGAAAAAGTTGACATGATAAGAGCGCTTGAAAGCGAAGGTTCATGTGACTATATGCCACGCACAATTATTGTTGACGATAAAACTACCAAGAAAAAACTATCTGATTTCGTAACGAGGAACACTAGGAAGATGTTCATAGCTCTAAATGTGGATCATGTTTTCTAGAAGAAGATCTAAGTACATGGGATGATGTGACACTAATGACGTATACATTAAAGCTCGGAGAAAGGTCAATTAAAGGTCGTGCATGACGCTGCTGAGCGCAGCGTTGAGCTTTGTCAATTGTTCAACGGCGTGCTTACTAACCAAGAAGAACAGAAACAGTTCCTTTAACAGATTGTGGAGAATCATAGATTGCATTATCCTGACTCAAACAAGTCAACGGTCGTCAAGGAAACTTTTAATCATGGACAGTGTTTTTATTAAGTAGGTCATATTATACATGTATATAATATTCGAGTCTGTTGTGCAACCTCTAAATATGAATGGATTCTCATAAAATTTTCTAAATTTAACTTTTGCATAGAAATGAACATATTTAGAGGGTGTGAGCATTAAAAATAAAAACTTTCGTTTTTATTGTCACCCATATATATATATATATATATATATATATATATATATATATATGTATATGTGTATATGTGTGTGCATATATGTATATATGTATGTGTGTGTGTGCATGCGTGTGTTTATATACATGTACTAAATATATGTGTATATATATATATATATATATATATATATATATATATATATATATTAATATATATATAAATTAATATATATATATATATATATATATATATATATATATATATATATATATATATATATATATATATATATATATATATATATACATAATCAATTATTATTGTGAAGTATTATTACTGATATATTATTTCAACTTTTTTTGTTTGTATTTTTATATATTTAGAAATTGTGGCCAAAGTTTGTAACATTTTTATACATTTGTTGAATAACCAAGTTAATATGCTGGTTAATATTTAGATTAGTGATAGGAGACTCATTATAAAAAATAGTGATTAGAGTGATTGACCAAGCAGATGAATGTCATGAATTTTCTCTTGAATGCTTAGACTCGTTTAATTGCAGAGTTGTACAATTAAAGGCATTCTCAGCACTATGCCAACTGAATGTTAATTTACTAGATTTTGACTGATCAATTAGATATTAGTGTGATTTTGGTATACTGATTTGATGCTTGCATTCATTTGGTGCTATTGGATGAATTAGGTAATGTAGCCTGTGCTTGCTGAGATAGCCATGATAATGGTGCTTATCTGACAATGAATATGATGGCTGATTTAAAAATAGCTAATATTTTATCCTATTAATATAACTTACAGAATATGTTGGGCCATGATAAGAACAAGGATGGCCTATCAAATCAGCAACAGCAGCCATATCAGCAGCAACAGCAGTACCAGCAGCTGCTGCATGATCAGCAGAAACAGCTGCACAAGCTACAGCAGCATCAGGATCTCGTGAGACCAGCTGTCACTAAATCAGGGGGAGTTCCTCCAGAATTGATCTATCAGACCAACTATGACTATCATATAAGACACTATGTACCAAACCCTTCCTCCTCTCATACTATGGAATTTGCTCCAAAATTTAAGATGTATCAGGTTAGTGAACTGCTCTAAATATTATAAAGTTAAACTGGTGAATTTTTGAAGAGTTTGCATGCAACTAAATTTTTGTTTGTTAATTTAATGATTTAGTATGAGGTGACATTATTATCAATATAAAAGCAATAATAATTTAATGCGCAATGTATAATAATTAAAATGTTATAATTGATATTATTTGATTCTTGATGATATTTTCTCCTGATAAAAGGTTTAATGAATAGGATGTGAGGCTTGCAAATCCTTTCCATAAATTTGCTGTTTTGAAGCAGGCTTTCCTTGTATATATTGGTATTCCATTCTAAAGTTGTCATGTCTGGCCTGCATCCTGTCACTGATAATTTCTATAATTTCTGAATCACAGTGCTAGTAGGTTGTTGCACACCCTACTGATTTTAAGTATTTATAAATCTCTGGATAGTTATGATATACATGTATACATAAGTCTTATTATGCCATTACAATATGGTTAGTAATGCGATAGTTTTAGTTTTAGGCCCAATCAATCACAATGTCTATCTCTCTCTCTCTCCGCCTCGTCCCCCTCTCCTCCTCATCCTCCTCTTCCTCCTCACATCCTCTTCTTCCTGCTCCTCTTCCTCCTCCTCCTCCTCCTCCTCGTCCCCCTCTCCTCCTCATCCTCTTCCTCATCCTCTTCCTCCTCATCCTTCCCCTCTTCCTCATCCTCCTATTCCACCTCCTCCTCCTCCTCTTCCTCCTCCTCTTCCTCCTCCTCTTCCTCCTCGTCCTCCTCATCCTCTTCCTCCTCATCCTCCTCTCTTTTTCCCCTCTCCTCCTCCTACGCATCCTTCTTCTCCCTTCCTGTCTCTTAATTAATTTAAAGTTTTTTGCAGATTTGTATTCTGTGTGTGCACATGGTTGTGTAATGTTTGCCTGTAAGGCTATGCTAAATATTCCTGATATCTGACATTGTTTTTACGAAGAAACATAAACACGGTTACACGGATCTCTCTCTCTCTCTCTCTCTCTCTTTCTGTCTCTCATTGTAATCTCTATTGAATTGATAGGTAAATACCTACATGAATTCTTATATAGTAATTTATTTTTACATTAACTCTAAAATAAATTACACTTGTGTGATGAAGATTTGTTTTTAAAAGTAGCCTATATGCTAAAGAACCGCTGCATAAATTTATGCAAACAATTTCTAAACAGTATTTTTTCATACAGGGCTATGAAATCTGATATTACTTATGGATGACATATTATTTGCTCAACTTTTTCTTAAAAGTAAAAAAGCTGGCAGTAATTATAAAACTGTTGACTCAAATTCATTTCCGGAAATGATAATGGTGATGTGCGATCGCAGATAGCGAAGCAGATAGCGAATCATTCACCTAATATGAGCCGGTGGCTTGTTGACTTGTTTACGATATCGGATCAATAAGTGCAGGGTTCTGATCCAGTGCTTTCATCCTCACTGACATGTTAGCGAACAAGGAACTGACATTAAATCTTTAGCTTTAATGAATCGTAGTGGAAAGGTTTACCGTTAGCCATTAGTCCTACTAGCCGAAAAGGTACATTTCAGTCGATGAAGCATTTGCTGCACAATGGACTTCTAGATAATTAATATATAATGTATCATCTACTATGATCTATATAATGTATCATCTACTATCTACTATGATATATATATATAAAGGTGTCTATGGCTGCACAGAAATAGATTTTGATTACGGCAATGTATCAAAGGAGTATTGAAACGCCCCTAGATTATGCGGCATGGATTGCTGTAGCGTACGAAATGTTGACAGGCGAGTCCAATATGCCGGGTGAACGGCTGTGGTTGTAGATCGATTGAGCAGCTGTAGTAGCGTGCAATGCACCATTTACAAGACACGTGAGGTTGTCATCCTGTTTGTCAGAGATCCTGCAGTCACTTAAAAATTGTACTAGACGGCATTAGTTTTAAAATCATTTCCATAATTTCTGTTTATAATTAATACTAAAATATCTAATGGCACTTGCCTTGTTTCCTGAGAGTATCATTTGGACGAATCGAGCTGGGGGCTGATTTGACTTAATAATACCATGTGATGTAATGCAGATTACATACCAAAGTGTGTATATATATATATATATATATATATATATATATATATATACATATATATATAATAAGTATTTATATATTGTATATATTATATATATATATATATATATATATATATATATATATATATAAATATGATAAGTATTTATATACTGTATATATGTACTGTATATATAATTATATATATATATATATATATATATATATATATATATATATATATATATATATATATAACTTTTATTTATTTATTTATATATTTATATATTATTCCGTGATATGATTTTAAGAAAACGTCTTGAGGAGAAACCGGAAATGCTTCTGAGCTGGATATTAAGCACGCTATGCCACATTTTTGTAAGAAATAAATCTTAAGTTTAGCAGTTATATCCCTGGTAATTAAATTGTTCCTTTATTTTAAATGGTTCATCCCTTGGGAAATCAGTTTAATTCTTTTCTCCAGTTGTACAGCTCAAACTTTGAGGTTGTATATTTTATATATATATATATGTGTGTGTGTGTGTGTGTGTGTGTGTGTGTGTGTGTGTGATGTGAATTAGGCCTATAGGTAATTTAGACATTAAGTTAATTAATGAAAATAATCGAATTAGGCCTATAGCAATTATGAGGGAATAATTAGATGGAATTATAGGATAACTAGTTTAGTAATTTTATCAATATATATAGGATGTTCACATAATTATAATGAACGTGTGATTGACCTGACTATGAACTAACTAGATGAGAAAGCATGATTACCCTATACCGTGATTAATGATGCTCCTGATTTAAGCCCTGTGGCATGGTCTTGCTCGTTACTGTCTGCGTTAGAACTGTGTGTGGGTTTTTGATACTCCATTATACATATATACACCAGTATATAATAGCATATCAAAGCGTCCAATCCTATTTACATTTGCAATGCATTGACGTAAATAAAATGATTCGAGCTTACTCACCATAAATTAGATTTACAGCAGCTAAAATATGTTCTGACTGAGTGTAATGTAGGCCTAATGTTAAATGTTAATTCCGTGGTTATATACGGTATGAATCTCTTGAATCCCGCTTCTAGATAAACCACCATCATGTTGTTGTTACTTGAAAAATATCTAAACTACTACTGTGTTGTTGTTGTAGTATTTTCACAATAATAATAATAGTGAAATTATAGTGAAATGATCAACTATGTTGATATCTATCACTTTTAATACCACATGTTATATCCGTTAGGCAATTTAGTCCATTTTCCATATAGCCAGTCCAGTGAATGTCAGAGATTTTACTCTCAGATCAGCGCGGCTGGGATTCGAACCCACGAGAGATCGATTCACTTCAGGGTCTGTCATTTAAAACTCATGACGTTATCTACACCCTTAACCATTGCGCTATTGAGACATACAACTTTAACTACCATGGTTTAGATATGGCTCGGTTGTCAATATTTTATGTATTTTTCACATTTATATGTCTGGGCCATTATACAATGTACATGTATAATCAGACTTATATATTGCGCATGTGATAAAGTTCCAATAAACTGAAGATGACAAAAACTTTAAAAATTCACCTCACAATTGATGTTATTTAGGCTAAAGGCTACAGGGTAGTTTGGTTGTAGATTTTTTGTTTGACAACTGAACACTGAATAATCATTAATGGCCAAGATGCCCCCTTTTTGTGCTCTATCGCTATTGGGTTTTATTCCTCTTCAATATTCATCAACAATGTCATAATGGAATCACATTTGTAGTGAAATATGGATTCTGCATTGCATTCCATTTGCAAATCACTGAAATTCAGTTTTATAGTACCTTTCTAAGAGCCTTGTTCATTGTACCTCTTCCTCGTGCGTCTAAAACTCTTTTACTTCAGCAAAATAAGCCTTATCTCGCTCTATCTGACTTCTCTGCCACTGATCTACTTTCAACTTTAGTCATGAATACATCAAGTTAACTTGCTGTTGAAATTGTCAGCAATTTAATTTTAAGAACAACTTAAAATTAGAGCCATTAGTATAGATAGGCCTAATTGTCGACTATCCAGTGCCTGATGGGTATCATTATTTCATAATAATTGATTATTTTTGGGATACATTTAAAATTTCTTCCAAATATAAACATTTACTTGAAAGGTACAAATAGTATACTTTCTCCTGGCTTTAGTTATAAATGTTAATCATATGAGGTTCATTGTTTGTATTAATTATGTTCATATGTACAGGTACTTTTAGTAATGTGTTTTAATATAGAGAGTTATTTTAATAGTGCTTATGTGTGTGTGTTTGCAGTCAGGAGGTGGAGGCATATCAGTGAGTTCTTTCACTGGGCCCAGCAGTGCGTCCATGCAGCATCATCATCACCAGCAGCTGCAACAGCAACATCAGTTACAGCAACAGCATCAGCTGCAGCAGCAGCAGAAACAACATGTTCAGCATCAACTGGATGGAGTGGACTTCAGATCCAGACCTGCTGTAGTTAACAAAAGATCTCGACCCTCGTTGCTCAGTGGAGCTGGGCTAGGCAGAGATCAGTAAGTGTTCCTGTTCTTTGAAACTTAAGCCTATAAGGTTTCTTTCTGTCTGGCTGGTTTGCCAAAAGCAATACTACAACTGAAAAATTAGGAAATGTCAAAAGCTAAAGCAAAAGATAAAGTTTAGTCTGTGTCTTGAAGGAATATCAGTGACGGGGTGATTGGATTTTAACCCGGCACCACCTGACACCTAATCGGATATCTAATTCGGAGAACTAATCTTGTTGCTGTCACGGCCTAATAGAACCTACTGGCCATTTAAAACTAAAGTAATCTATTCCTATAGGATGAGATTAAATTATCTAATCCCAATCTGATACCTTTATACAGTTATGGTGCATTAGACCATGTTTGTCTGATTCTCCACAGAAATTCTTGTTCTATGATTCTCTTTTGTGTTGAACTAATCAGAAGTTAAATCTCAGACATTCACTGGACCAGTAAATTGGAAATATACCACACACTGTGTATTAGTTTAAACCTCTTGTATTAAATGTTATATCATAAGGGATGATCATTTCAGCATATTGTGTGCACAGTGCACTTTTATTCTAAGGACATTTAAGTAGAAATGGCAATGACCCATGTGTATTGTGTAGATATGATCACGTGGATATTTCTGATGGAGGTAGTATGGTATCCACCATGATGACCGGCATGCCATCGGGCGCGGTCCTATCTCAGCGCATGCTCGTCAAACATCCCTATGTCAGTACGTCGATGGCTCATCAACCCACTATGCCAGTCAGAGGGGTGACTCAGGTTGTGAGCAGTGGCCTAGAATCAGGGAGTGACCTCCCGAGTAAGCGGCCACGCCTAGCTGTGACACCTCTCATGAGAACCATGGGTGGCGTGAACTCCGAGCTAGCCATTGATACCAGCCTCAGCATTAAAAAGGTTTGTTTGTATTAGATACGTTTCTATGACCTTGCGTTTGATACAGTAGCCTATCTGTGTGTTAGAGACTTATGATTAAATGAAATAGCCTTTGATATTGTCTCAGCATTAAGGTGATTTGCTGTGTTAGGTATCTTTATAATAACTGGCCATTTGAATAGCAGAATGGATAGCAGATTTGACTGATAAGCAGAAGATCATTGGTTAGAATCCCAGCGGGACCGTTTATGGATGTTTCCTTATCCCTTCTGATAAGAAAACTGATATTAAAATTGTCAGTTTAAAATAGCTATTGTACCTGCCTCTGTGTTAAAAATGTTTTTGTGTGTGTTTAGATAGATTGTGTTTATTTTTTTATATTTGTTAATACTAGCTAGTTTCAATTTAAATATGTTTACCACTCCAATGTATTGTCTGCAATAGATAAGCCTATGATTCGGACATAACGAAGTAATTCCGAGTATTTTTTTGTAAAAGTGGATGATACTAGTGTAATCAAATATATAGTGATTAGTAAGTAAGTGCCTAGTACATAAAGTTGTCAGAACAAAGAATAAAACTCTTGCATTGCCACGTGATACTGAATGATCTGTTGATTGAGTGATCGGTTTATTGTTTACTATTTAGGCTGCTACATACAGTCCCCAGGTAGAGGCTATATCTCCTACGTTACCCAGTGGAGATGCTCGATCAGAGGAGATCAGGCATTCTAAAGAAGATCTCTTGAGTAACATCAACAAGATAGATAGAGAGATATCCAACACTGAGAACACTCTGCAGAACCTACATCTAAAATGTGTCTGTATATTGCCCCCCTACTGCCTGGGCTACTTATTTAGTAGTTGTTATTTGTAATGTACTGGTAATGTATAATGGCTGGAAGTTAAGTTGATATTATGAGAAATGAAGTCATAGCGCTTATGTTTGAGAACTTTAGTTGTTCCATATTTTAGAAGGCTATTGATTTCTACTCATTTATGGATTGGTTTAATTCATTTGATTAATCAAGAGCTTTAAATAATCATCATCATCATCTTCCCTTGTATCCCAGTTTAACTAGGATCAAGATCCAAATAGGTCTTCTCCACTCCTCTCTGTCCCATACCATATCATCAGTGAAACCCCTATTTTTCTTCTCTCTTTATCATTGTCTCCCAAATCAGTTGTGGTCTATCTCTCTCTAACTTAACCTCCATTTCATCTTTCCCAACTCTCTTCACTACATTCCACTACATCACCCAGCATGAGCAGTAATCTGAGGCTGAAATCCAATTAGGTATTTGTTTTGTGCCTTTGATATTTCCTATTAGAGAACTACAAATAGAAGTTTTATATAAAACAAGGTGATGCTATTGTTGAGGCTTAACTAAGTTAGTAAGATTGAGGCATTAAAAATTTGATCATGGAAAAGGATGAAAGCAGTGGTTTGACGTATACAATTCTATTAAAGAGAATTGATGCTGATAGGTATTCAAATGATTAATATTAAGAAATAGCATGAATAGCTGGATAGATAAGTTGTAGGGAGGGTGGCTTTCTAAATGAAGAATGCAAGAGAGAGTGAATGATAAAGAATTAAGGGCGACCTAGTCTAAGATGTAAGATAATTTAAGAAATATTTGTATATAGGGATGGTGGGAAAGAAGAAGTAGATCTTGAGAGAGAGATATATGGATGAGTTATACCCATGAAGCCGCCACTAGACAGTTCACGGACAATATTTACCTTTATTGGTCCATCTAGCACTATTTGATCATTGTATAGAAATTTTACTTACTTTTAATCTAATGCAATCTGGTATAATAGTATATAGCAATAATATTATTAAAATATTTTGTCATTGTGAAATGTACTTAGATGTTGGAGATCCTATATCTTTGTAGATAACATTGCGTGTTTTCGTAAGAGAGTTTGTATTGACTAAGCTTATGTTTGGAGATGATATTGTGTCTGTTGTGTACTTGTAGAAGCAGATGGAAGAAGAGTCCAAGGCAGAAAAGCCTTCTGAGGAGCATGGAAGTTTATCAGATGCTCCTGCAGATATTAAACATGAGAGCCTTGCTCAAAAGATTTACTTAGGAAATAGGGTGAGGTCCATTGCAGATTTGAGTAGCTGTTGGATGTTTCATTTGCAGCTTATCATATTTCATGTAGTCATTCAGTTTTTCATGATGCTAACCTCTGCTTATTTGTAGCCATAGTACTGTGGATTTGAATATTAATCTTATTATTAATATTTGACTTTTATGTGTGGAATAAATGTTGGTGCATAAAGTGTAATACCAACTCGAAATCTTCAAAGGATAAAATATGAATTAAGCAGGAGAGGCCACACAGTATAAAATATCAAATCTTTGTAAGAAACCCTGCACACTTTGCACATTTGATTGATCATGTGTGAACTTAGTTAAATATGTAATAATGATATATGAGAAAATGGATATAAAGTTAAATTAAAATAATAATGCTAATATTTTACTAACTATTGTGGTTGTGTAGAAGAAAGCTTTGTCGTCGCAGAACATGTATGACAAGTATTCTGTAACCTATTCTGACATTCTGGTAAGTATAATAATGCCTATATTTGATTTATTGGAATATATGCAATTGATGGGTCCGGAGATTTTGATAATAGTCGAAACATTTTTGAACTTCATGTGATCACAAGATCTGAATGATATAAATGCTGAGAAAAGCATGCAATTATTCAGAATAAATTAATCTTATGAGCAAAGGAATCTATATGAGTTTGAAAAGGCAATCAGTTCGCTAAATGGTTATTAAATTTCAAATTTGTGATGTGATTTGTGTTTCTTATGAACATTTAAGTAGAGAGTAAAATTTGAAATTAAAATTTTCTCTCATAGCTATATTCTAAAAGTATGAGCAGTATGGCTCATACCTTGAAAGTGTTGAAATTGGACTGGCGGAGTTGTGGGCACTTTAATTTATCAGTTCAAGGTTGCATACGATATTGGACTTCAGGTGAATTAGCTGACGAGCCTAGCAACTTATATCAGATTTGTCGTCTCCTTTGCTATACATTGTATATAGTGACATTATTAACTGTCGTTTTGACTAATTGAAAGATGTAGATAGATTTAATTCAATTATTTGACATTGTTAATTATTGCTTGAGCGATATGGTTTCTTTTGTAGCCCCAGTATCATGAGCCAAATGATGCCGAGATCATTCGAGATATCGCTGAAAAGTTTGTATTTCTGGTGTATTATGCATGTATAGTTTAAATTTTTACACACCATTTTATTACACAAATATTTTTTATGTTAACTAATAAAATAGTTGCATTCGATTATATTTTTTTATCCATATGTAGCCATTAAATTTAGGGTTAAATAAAGATTAGGTTATGAATAGCAATCTTTTAGTGATTTTGTAATTGATTAAATTAAAATTACTGTGTGTATTAAAAATTTCAAATATTAGACTGAAGTAATTCGCTGTGTCCAATACCTATAATTCTCTCTAGTGTTCTACCAAGTGGCAAATCCAAGGTACAATTTCTTGCTTCAGAAAGAACATGCCAGAGATCAACACAATCCCTACGCCAAGGACTACATCTTATCGACATCTTATGTAGCCTGTAATTTGGAAAATATGGCTTCTGAGGAGGTTTTAAGTTGCCTTCCTCAGGTCATGCTTAGTTGCCTTTTAAGACACATACTGTTTTCGGTTAGTTTATTCTTCAGTGTTACGGAGTCTACGCGAGAATTAAATTGAATTGACCTATAAATCATCATCTTCCCTTGGATCCCAATTTAACTAGGATCGGGATAAGAAAATTCACCTATTAATTATATAACATCATCTTCTCTTAAATCCCAGTTTTACTAAATTCGGGATACGAATAGACCTCCAATCCTCACTGTCTCACACCGTATCATCAGTCAGTCCCTCATTTTCATGTCCTTTTGAAGAACCACATCTCACTTTAGTTGTGGTCTACTTCTCTCTAGCTTAATTAACATACAGCTCTTCCCTCCAAACTCTCCTTACTACATCCTCGTCTGCCTTTCTCACAGTATGCCCATACCATCTCAATCTCGACTGAGCCTAGCTATCCCTAATCCCTCAACACGCAAATTCATCCTCATATATTCATTTTCCAGTCTGTCCTTCATAGTTTTACCTCGCAATAGACGTAACATTCTCATTTCTGTCATATGCAAAGTTGACAAATGTTCCCTTTTTAAATTCATCCATAACTAAGCTAAATTAAACTAAATTGAATGAAGTTACTGTGAAAATTATATATCATTATTGTTTGTAAGATAAAGTTCAGTTCTAATTTAATTATCTGGTTTTGACAATTTGGTTGTCAGATGACTAGTTAGCAATGTGTGCGCTAGCAATTATTATTGTGTCTCAGCTTAGTTAATGTTTGCCTTTATGGTCAATTCACTATCGCTTTACCAAAATTTGCTGGTGATTGCGTTATTGCTAACTCTTCTAATATTTTGTTTTTAATTTACCGCGTGTTGTGCTCGGGTGTGGTTGGACCACTGCAGAATAGGGCAACCGCAAACAATCTTCCACATGTATTTAAGAGGCGACTAAAGGCAGGAGCTGAGGATGGTAAGAGGGGACCCACCTCACCATGAAATATTTTCCCCCAGGATTAAATGGTAATTAATCTACCTAACTGAGGAAGGCAACGGGAAACCACCTCAGAAGCCATATTTTTCCCAAGCTATGGGATAGGCCTACATAAAGTATGGATAAGGCATGGTCTTTGTGAAGGGATTAACTTGTTGATGGGCAATTCCTCGGTAACGGAATTACAATTTTTACAGTTTTTAAAATTACTATTGACTAAAAAAAGAACTAAATTTAAAGATTTGTTTACATTTTAAATTTCATGGATATCCAAGTGTCCTGTACTAATACTGTACCAATATAAATTTTTAATATTACAATATCTGTGTTCACTAAGGGGCGCCACATTGTGGTAACGGAATTACGTTAGGAAGTCCTTCATGTACAGTTTTTGCCATCCAAACTCCATGAATTGTTAAAGCCCATAAATGTGTCCTAAATACATTTTGCAGGGCTTATAATCATTAATCACTTAAGGCATTTTATTTTTAAATTACATCAAATAATTTTCTAAAAAATGGATTCTTAGACTGGTAACGGAATTACAAAAGTAGTAACGGAACTCTGTGAAAACTCAGAACTGCTGAAGGTTTAACACTTAACAGAGGCAAAGCTTGAAACTAAATCTAATGTTCAATGCAATATATGCAGTCTTAGATCCTTTCTGATGAGGATTTAATTATTAAATGTTATATCTTGCAACACTGTGATCTGAACACAGCAGCAGTCCCGACGATCTGTCTGAGGCTCCGTTAAACGTAGAATTATATCCTCCTGGGCAACAGATTCTACATCTTCTTTCTCTGGCCACTTAAATGCATTATTTGTTATACATATAATACAATACATTACATATTTGGAATCTGCATGAAATTTTGTGCTAGAAAAAACATTTTTCATTGATAATAATATGCTTTCTATGATTTCATATGATGACTCTGTTTTCGTGGAATTACCCTGATCTAAGGAGTGCTCTTATGGAGCGAGAAAGCAGACTTTGGGTATGAATATGTACCCTGTACCTGCCACTTGGCAGTGCACTGAAGAAGAAAAAGAAGAAGAATTTACTCAATTTGTTTAATTTTTCATCACTTCCATAGCATGATCATCATAGTTGACTATTCTGATATTAGTATTATTATTGTACGTAATTGAAATAGTAAATATGTTAACTGCACTGAATTGACAAGCCCTTTTTAATATTATAAATAAATAAATAAATTTAGAATAAAACAATAAATCTTGCGAAAATTGTGACCCTAGCCGAGACGTAAATGTTGATATAAGAAATTTTCTATATGTATTTTATAAAACTTCACTTTGGTTATTTAGCCAATAACTGCCTGGTTGATTGATTAGTTTTTTCAAAGCTTTTCGCTATCGCTCTTTTTTACAGCGAGTTAGACTTGACGAATAAATGTTTTCTACACTTTCTTAATACGCAACACCTTTCCGTTTGTCGTGATATAGACTCTTCTCGTAGTCACGTCCGCAAGTGATGATGTAAGCAAGTTTGTTTTATATTCACTGGACCGGCTTTCATTAGGACCTTACATCAGAGCACACTTATTTTGCAGATTGATCTGGGTGAATTAATCTGTTGTGATATGAGCTTTGGGGACGTCCCTGACATACATGGATGAGGAAACAGATGTTAAGCCTGTAAAATTATTATATCTACATGATGTTTTTACGTACTGTCGTTCAATGTCGTACTTAATATTTTTCTTCTCAGTACAGTGGTTATTTTTGCCTATTTAATAACAATTGTTGATTGAATCTTTGGAAACTAGTGTTAACAGAATGAGGAAAATATAAGATTGCATAAAAATAATTTATTTTATCTTTAGTTAAACGCAAACTCCCGAAATTCCTTGTGTAAATACTATTTCATAAAGTCTGAAAATTGAAGGCATAGTGTTTCTAGAATTCACTTCAGAAATTTAATTTTATTCAATTTGATTATACTAATCTTATTTAATGTTTCAGATTTGTACACTTCAAATCTCTGCTGATTCAAGCGTTGATCCAGAGGAAACAGGTAGAGAAGTCTAGGGTCAGTATCAATGTCATTCTGTACTACTGTGATTTTTAGTAGTCTGCCTGATTGTTGCTGTCTCTTCGCCTAATCATTGAATGTCTCATCACTTAGCTAGTGATCACGAATTACTGTATTAGAGCTGTCAGGTTTTTAGTGTGCTTATTGGCCATTAGTTTAACATCATTAATAATGTCAATAGCCGTTAGTCCGTAGCCGTATGTTTTAAAGGTAGATTTTATGTTGACTTTGACTTAAAATCTTAGTATTACAGACTCGCTACACTTGTTCAGTAGAAATCTATTAATTGAATACTCCAGCCGCGATCAAACAACAAGTCATTAATTAAATACAATTTGATAACATATTTTATGTGAGCTTATTTTAGATTGGTATCTTCTTTGTTATAAAACAAGCAAGGTATTTAAAATAATTATTTATACATGAACATTCATACATGCACATGCTCTAAAGAATGAAAAACGTTCAACTTGGCTTGCTAGTTAGTAGTAAGTAAATCAGTCAAATATGTCTTAGATCGTCTTTAGTTTTCGTGTTATGTCCCGGGAGCTGAAGAATAGACTAGCCATTAATTCGTAAGAGACGACTAAGTAAGAACTGAGGAAGGCAACGGGAAACCATCTCTGAAGCCGTATTTTTCCCGAGCTATAGGGTACATAAAGTATGGATAAGGCATTGATGGATAAGCATTTTGCGAAATGATTAACTTGTTGAAATATGGAGTACTGTTGATGGAGCGTGAAACTTACCCTGAGTATGAATGTACCTTGGATCTGCCACTTGGCAGAACACGAGAAAGAGAGAGAGAGAGAGAGAGAAAGAGAGAGAGAGAGTCTATAGTTCATGAGTGGAGAGCCAGTCTTCTGATCATATGGCAGATCGTCTTCCTCAAGTTGAAGACGATCTGCCTAAGTGATAAGAGAGGGTTAATGTAAGGAATTATCCGTGTTAGTTTTTAGGTAGGGCAAAGGTCAGCAGTTAGGCCTATTTAGGCGCCTAGAAGAGACATAGTGAAAATCTTGGTTTGGACCACGCTATTATATGGATGTGAAGCATGGACTTCAAGGAAGGAAGATATCAGGAAACTAGAGACATTGGAAATGTGGATATGGAGAAGAATAACTAGGATTAGCTGGACTCAAAAGGTTACAACTGCGGAAGTTCTGGAGAGAGTTGGTACAAATAAACAGTTGATAAATGTATTAAGATGTTAGATGTTATTAAGAAATAAGAAGAAGAGTTCCATAGGACACATTCTAAGGGGGAAAGTCTACTAAATGAGGTCATAGAAGTCAGAATGGAAGGAAATAGAGGCCGAGATTAGGAATGTTAGATAATTTAAAGATCCACTCATATGTGGACATGAAGAGGAAAGCGGAAAACAGAGAAGAGTGGAGGTGCTATATCCATGAACCTGTCAGTAGGCAGGGTACTAAGAGAGAGAGTGAGAGAGAGAAGAGATAGTGCCTCTCACAAATGTTAGAGCTCTAAAAAAAATGGTGAACTTTTAAAATGCTGATAAATCATTATGGCAAATTGCTTTGAAATCAATGTTCTCGTTAGTGTCTTGTGATAAATATATCTAGTTTTAGTTATAAAAGGGGTTTTATGTGTTAAGTTGAATTTACAAATATCAGCAGTGAATACACAATTTCGTATCTTCCGAAATATAAATCTAATAAGTTGATATATTGTATAAAGTGTATAGAAGATTAGTAGCATCATGCAGTGATTTCTTATACAGGTTAAGCGATTCATTGACTGCTTGTTTTATTACTTGATTGATGGGATTAATTGCATAATTTGTATTGTCAATTATTTTAGATATTAGCTAAGACGAAGATTAATTAATTGCTTGCTAGATTAGATGATCTCTTTGAGTGATTATTATAATTACGTTAGCTGTTAACTTAATGATATTTCATACATAGTTACTAGTTAGTGTAGATTAAGTCCTTGATTGATCAATTGACTGTAGATGTTATCAATGCAATTGTAAAATCTGTATGATATGTAAACTTTGATTATTGATTGATTGAACAGCTCAGTTATTTGAACGATCAGTACAATCAGTTATCTCAGATGTGGGCTAAGAAGATGGATAAAAGAGAGAATACCGCCAAGCGTAAAGCTAAGGACTGCAAGATGAGAGAAATCTTTGAGAAAACCTTTCCTGAGCTCAAGAAGCAAAGAGAAGAAAAAGAGAAAGTTCAAAAGTTTGTCGTATATTCTATGTCCTCTATTTTAGTTCTTGTCAATATCCTGACTTCCTTGTACAATAGTTCTGACCTCCCTCTTCTATCATATTCTGCTAAATCCTCACACTTTTCACTCACTCCACCAGTGATCTTTTGCTTTGTCTTTAATTCTTCTAAGAACATTGTTTAATCTTCTATATTTCCTTCGGCCATGACTCACGTCAATACTTTTCCATTTCCTCCTTCCATCCATTTTGTCTAGCATCTCAATAGTGTTCAAGTTTTTTTTAGCAGTTTTTGCTTTAAAAAGCTATATAATGATTATGATTAAGTATAATTAAAATTTCAATAGAAGGCACTGATTGTATTGCACTTATGGTATATTAGAGTCTATAATAGATAAAATATTGAATTGATATGTGAAGACAGTTTTCAGAAGATGTCATATATTTCCCCACTTGCTCTTTTCTTGTCGTATAATTGCATTTATACATAATTATGTGATAGTTTTATTTGTACATTATAACAATAAAATCGAAGTTCTATGAAAGGGGTTGATTGATGCTTATAGGCTAGCAGCTGCATCTAACAATCGTGTAGGTGGTTTTGTACGCAGTGAAGCGAATGTGGAAGAAATAGTTGATGGGCTGCATGAACAAGAGGTTAGTGTTCACTGAGTGACATTTGAGTGTTAGTTCTGATGCAATCATTGATGGGCATAGTTTGTGTGTGGATATACTTATCTCTATTTGTTAAATCAGTGAAATAATCTAGCCATATTATATATATATATAGATATATATATATATATATATATATATGATATATATATATATATATATATATATAATTATTATATATATACACTGTGAGTATAAAAAAATGTGCGCAGTCTCATAACTTTTGTAGTAGTGAACCGATTTTTTAACTTCTTGCATAGGTATAATCAGGAAGACATTTGTATAAAATAACATTGAGTGACTCTGTTAATTATTATTTTTGCGTTGAAGCAGTGCTTGAAAATATGCGCGATTGTCATTTAAGTAAATCAATCGCTGCATAATGTTTACAAATCCAGTGGTACTAACAATGAAACCACCGAAATAGTGTAATACAGCTACCGTCAACTTCTTCTTATCGTGTCCTTATACAGCATTAATCAGCGTCTATGACACAATTTCTCGCCCGATCATTAAACTCTCTGAGATCCTCACACGTGACCCCACCACCGGTCAAGTTGCAGCTCATCAATTGATCAATGTCCTCCTCCTCCAGGCCGCATTCACATACTGTAGAACCATTATAGTAACCCCATCGGCTCATTGCAACCTTTGTCCGACCGACACCTGTCCTAAATCTATTTAAGCCTGACCAGGTTCGCCGATCCTCATCGCACCCACACGGAAGACATTCTGACGCTTCTACACATATTTTATCCTCTGGAACTGATTGGAGATGTTCTCTCCACATCTGGAGACGAGATTGTTCCACTGACTGAGGTAATGGCGACACTGAATTTAAGAAGCTGTGCCTTGATTGGAGTCGCGATCTCCGAGGATTTTCACCATGTAATGGATGTCGTTGATCCTGTTCTTGTCTACTTCTTTCAGCTTGGCTAGCGACATTACGTCTGATGGCTGGTGGTGCTATGCCAGAGAGCAAGTACCGACTGTCCTTACTTGTTGGTTTCAGGCAACCTGTTATATGACGACACGCAGCATTAAGAGCACTGTCAATTTTATGGGCATGTGTGGAGCGACCCCAAACAGCGCAGGCATACTCAGCGCTAGAGTAGCAGATGGCCAATGCTGTGGAGCGTATTGTGTTGGCCTTTGCACCCCAATGAGTGTTCGCCAGTTTTCCTAATATTGAATTTCTTGTACTGACTTTTGCCTGCGTCTTTCCTACATGCTGCTTGAAACTCAGAGTCCTATCTAAAGTTACACCAAGGTATACTGGGTGTATACAGTGTTGTAGTTCTACACCTTCCCATGTAACTTTAAGCTCCTTACTAGCATCCTTATTTCTTAAATGAAAGGCGCACACTTGTGTTTTTGTAGGATTAGGTTTTATGTGATTTTCCACATAATATACCGACAGTGATTCTAGGACTTCATTTGGTCGTTTTTCAATGTCACTGAAATTCTTAGACTGATATGCAGAACAGTTGCCATCAGCATAGATGAAACTTTTGGTATTCTGCATAATTGGCTGATCATTCGTGTAGATGTTCAACAGAATAGGCGCCAAAACACTCCCTTGAGGAAGACCATTCTGCTGCTTCCTCCATCGTCTCTTTGTGTGACCTCCTAGTTCAACATAGAATCGACGATTCGTTAGGAGTTGTTGGATGAATTTAGTCAATTTATAATCCTTCGTTATGTTGTACAACTTTGTGATGAGTCGTCTATGGCACACAGTGTCGTATGCGGCTGACAGATCCACAAATACAGCTCCAGTAATGAGACCCTTCTCAAAGCCATCTTTGATGTATTGTGTTAGATGTACTATCTGACTGGTGAATGATTTCCCCGGACGGAACCCACATTGCTGTTCTATCAACTTTTCATCGACTACTGGCAGCATTCGATTCAGGATCATGCGTTCTAGTAGCTTGTACGTATGGCATAGTAGTGATATAGGCCTGTAGCTTTTTGCATCATTGGGATCTTTTCCAGGTTTGAGTAAAGCTATAACTTTAGCTTGTCTCCATAAGCATGGTATTGTATAGTTTGTTATACATTCATTGTACAGCTCTAACAACCACGCTCTAGCCTTGATTCCAAAGCGCTTGATTAACTCACTCCCTATGTCATCTATTCCACATGCTTTGCCATTCTTTAGACTATCGATTGCAGTCAGAAGTTCGTCTGATGTGAGTGGCTGCAATATACAACCATTGACATCGGAGCAACGTTGATCTGGTGCTATCTTTGGCCGTGGTTCTTTTAGCGAACTCGTGGGGCTCTTACCATTAAGTATAAGTTGATGGGCTACCTGATTTGCTGTTACACTGCTATAGACTTTTGGCTTTGTGAAGTCGTTTGTTAGTATTCTAATATTTGACCAAGCCTTCTTGCTATTATGTGTCACATCGTTTGACTCAATCATATTCTGCCACTTCTTTTGTCGTTCATCTGCAAGTTTTACCAAAAGCTTATCGCCCATTGTTATAGTCTCCTCGTCAAATGGATCCTTTTCATAGGCTTCTGTATATGTCTGGTACAATTCTTTGTTTTCTTGTGTTAATCCGGGTATGTATTCAGTCCTGCACCCTCAAGGGATATGCTTTCTTGCCACTCGTTTAATTTCCTTCACGAAGATTGAATAATCCTTGCTGCATGGTTTGATCCTATTGATAGATTTTTCAAGCTCATCGCTGAAACCGTCCCAGTCAGCCTTCTTGTAATTAAAACGGCGTCGAAATGGAACCTTATTCGGTGAAACCACTGCCTTGATCTCCACAGCTATTGGTCTATGTTGTGTGTGAGGTATAGGAGACAGAACCTTTTTATGACACATCTGTGATATCCACTGACTGACAAAAATGAGATCTGGGTTGTAACCTCTGCCCCAGCGTCCACTGTTGAATGAGCTTGACTGCGTAGGGTCATGGATTAATGTGAGCTGATTCATTTCTGCCCACAATTCCACCCTTCGCCCATCTTCGTTGCTTTCCTTGTAATCCCAGCTAGTGCTGTGGCTGTTAAAGTCCCCCACGAATATTTCTGGCATTCCTAACTTAGGAACTGTAGATCCATCTAACTTGAATTCGGTATTTGGCGGTTTATATATTGTCAAAATTTCGATGCCATCGATTTCTATTGACAACTTTTCAATACCATTGCTGTTTGACACTGACACAGCATCGGCCTTCATGTTGTTCTTAATAAGTATGGCGCTGCCGTATTTAGCGTGTGGTATTTCAGCGATTAGAGACATTCCATATACATTCGGTCTAGTGTGATTTATCTCTGTGGGTTTCCTGTAGACAAAGTATCTGACAGTCTGCTTCCCGACATATTTCGGCGAGCAACTGCTGCTTTGGGTCGAGTATCTTACCGACTTTGCCACTGGCTGGAGCCAGTGGCTGGAGCCAGTGGCGAAGTCGGTAAGATACTCGACCGCGGATCAGTTGATGCGGGTTCAAATCCTGGGCTCGCCCGTCACTGACATCGCTTTCGAGTGAGGAAACTGACGTTAACCTTAGCTTTACTTTTTTTAGCTTTTATACTTGTATATTTATATATATATATATATATATATATATATATATATATATATATATATATATATATGATGATCATCATCATCCCTTAAAGCCCTGTTTAACTAGAGTCGGAATACGAATAGACTTTCTTCAGTTCTCCCTGTCTCTGTCCCATACCATGTCATCAGTCAATCCCCTGTTTATTTTTCATGTCCTTCTTAATTACCTCATCCCACGTCAGTTGTGGTCTACCTTTCTCTAGCTAAACATCCAGATTTTCCCTCCAAACTCTCTTTACTACATCTATATCTATATATATATATATATATATATATATATATATATATATTTGATTCTTTATATATATATTTTTATATATATCTATATATTCATTTCTTTATTCGTCAAAAACAGACAGGATCAAGATGCATCACATAAATATATACACACACATACACACATAAACATAGGATCATAAAGCAATCAAAATGAAATATTAGAAGCTTAATTAAAATTCATAATTCCAGCTCTAGCTTTAAACGCTTCGTAAATTAAACACCCACTTGTACCATAAGACACTCTATTGGCTAGAACAATCGAACAATTTATAGGCAATCTAAAAAATGACACATTTTATCTAGATCCCTCACCACATATCTAGTTACAAAATGCTTTAAAATCTATATATATATATATATATATATATATATATATATATATATATATATATATATATCATTCATTCAATCTCTCTCTCTCTCTCTCTCACTCGTTCTCTCTAACTTTTGAAGTTCAATCAATGCTATATTAACCTCTTCACTGTATGCTTTCACTTTCATTTTAAAACAATAGGTTCAATAGTTTATATAACAAGTAATGATGATTTTTCATGTAATGACTGTTAATTTGTGTGGTTCATCAGATGTTGGATCAGAAGATGAGAAGCCTGGCTATAATGGTGCCAGTGCTGAGTGTCGACACTCACCCGGCACCCAGATTCAACAATGAGAATGGCTTCATACCGGATCCCAGCGTCGTCCATGAGGAAGTGTTCCGTAACAACTTCTACTGGGCTGATGTTGAGAAAGAAATCTTTACTGAGAAATACATCCAGCAGCCCAAAAAGTTTGGCTTCATTGCTGACTTTATCAGCACTAAGGTGTGTAAGGCTGTTATTTGATGTTCTTTTTGTTCTCTAGAACCTTGGATAACTTATGAACAATAGTAGTCATGACTCATGCATTAAATTATTATTAAAATGTTAATATTTGAGCGCTGTAGTGACATGCTTCCTTTCAGTAAAGTACTGCTAATAATACGCTTAAATGTACAGGTTAGGTTTCCAACACTTGTCCGTCAATATTTTTCATGTATATAAGATCAAAGTTATTATTTAAAATGTTAAATAATGGAAAATGACCAATTGTATAGTATTTGTATAGTCATCATCATCTTCCTTTAAATTGCAGTTTAATCGAGTCAGGATAAGAAATAGCTTTCTGTAGTCCTCTCTGTCCCACACCAAGTCATCACTCAATCCCCTGTTATTCATATCCTTCTTAATCACCGCATCCCAATACAGTTGTAGTCTACCTTTCACTAGCTTAACATTCAGCGCTTCCCTCCAAACTTTCTTTACTACATCCTTATCTGCCTTTCTCGCAATATACCCATACCATCTCAATCTCAACTGAGCCAACTTATCCCTGATTCTGCATTATTCAAATGCATTCTCACATATTCTTTTTCCATTCTGTCCTTCCTAGTTTTACCACACACGACATGTAGCATTCTCATTTCTGCCATATGCAACTCTGTAAATGTTCCCTTTTTAGTGCCAAACACTCCGAACCATACATCATTGCTGGCCTTACCATTGGACTATAAAATTTGCCTTTCAGTCTTAGTGAAATTCTCCTATCACACAATACTCCACTAGCTGCTCTCCCCTTTGACCACCCAGCCTGAATCCTACTAGTAACCTCCTTTTCCAACTTCCTGTCATCCTCTATTACAGACCCTAAATACTTACAATCTGTTGCCTTTTTTAACTCCACCTCCTGACTTACTACACTGTCTCCTTGTATCATCTCACCCTTCCATCTACTCTTCAAATGCTCCGTTTTTCCCTATTCACCCTCAGTCCTTTACTTTCCAATGCCTCTCACGTTTTCCAACATCTCGCTTACTTTCTCCACAGTGTCTCCTACTATTAACAGATCTTCTGTAACTAGCATTCACCACAGGGCCTCCTTGATAACTCTCTTCAGCAACTCATTCATAATCAAAATAAATAAATAAGGACTTAGGGCATATCCTTGGTGTACCCCAATCTTCACCTCAAAACTCTCTGAGTGTCCACTCTCCACTGTCACACTAGTCCTCACCCTCCTGTACATCTCATCTCTTCGATTAACTTAACAAACACATGTTCACTTTCTTCTTCAGAATCTCCCACACCAGTTATCTCCGAAGCCTATCATAGGCCTTCACCAGATTCACAAATACCATCTGTGTCTTCTTCCTCTTTCTTCTTTTCTTCTCCATCAATTGCCTCAGCATAAAGATCGTCTCTATTGTCAACCTTGGCATAAACCCAAACTGGTTGCCCTCAATGCTTGTTGAACCTCTCAACCAACACTCCACTACTCTCTCCTATACCATTATTGTGTTACTCAAAACAGCTTAATACTTCTATAATTCTTACACCCTTGACTATCCCGTTTCCCCTTACATACCGGCACTAAAAAACTCAACCTCCTGTTTGCAATCTTTGCTATCTAATCTCTGATAGAAGTCATCCTATTTTTTTACCTTTGCCACTGCCACCACTCTCTTTGTCTTCCTCTTTAACTCCATATA
Source organism: Enchytraeus crypticus (assembly GCA_905160935.1). NCBI lineage: Eukaryota > Metazoa > Annelida > Clitellata > Enchytraeida > Enchytraeidae > Enchytraeus > Enchytraeus crypticus. The sequence goes on from CAJHZI010000772.1 coordinate 328,016, forward strand.
GTTCCCCGTTAACTCTTCTGCCCTACCGTCCTCCACTCCACTCGACTGATGAATAATATTTAAACATCAAGTAACTTAATCTAGCTGCTTGGAAATTCTTTCCTGTTGATATCATGTTGATAATTTTTTCCAGAATATTTTGTAAGAATATTAGCCTATGATCAAAATCTCACTTGCTTTAGAGAATAGCAGTGAGTTTAAAAAGTGTGCTTTTAAGTAACCATTTATCCATAGGCGAATAGCATAAATTGAAGAATTTACTTTGACAAGTGTTTTTTAATTGTAAATATTGTGTTATTGTCACTCGTAATACATGTATTTATGTATCGATTGCAGTCGGCAGAAGACTGTTGTCACTACTACTACATGTCAAAGAAGATCGCCAACTATAAGCAGCTCGTGCGACGCCACAATATGTCGAAGAGAAAGCGTTACGGTAGAGCACAGGTATGTACCCATATCACTGCTACAAGCTGAATTTACATATCTTTAAATTTATATATCTTCAAAATCCAGTAGTTTTTATGTTTTTAGTTTCCTGAACTGATCTATAACTGTTGTCAGTAGCTTTTCTCTTTCTCTAATCTATCATAAACTAATCTCTAGGTGAGCTCATTCGATTTTCTCTTTCTCTAATCTATCGTAAACTAATATCTAGGTGAATTCATTCGATTTTCTCTTTCTCTAATCTATCGTAAACTAATCTCTAGGCGAGTTCATTCGATTTTCTCTTTCTCTAATCTATCATAAACTAATCTCTAGGTGAATTCAGTCGCTTTTCTCTTTCTCTAATCTATCGTGAACTAATATCTAGGTGAATTCAGTCGCTTTTCTCTTTCTCTAATCTATCGTGAACTAATATCTAGGTGAGTTCGAGATTTGTCGACACCTATTCCTGATGTCGTTCAAGGTGAAATTTTCTGCTCTATTCACTATATTAGCGGATGTTGTTAAACCTTAGCGTACGGGTCAGACTTAATTATCACGGCTTTGAATGTAAAGGCTTTGGAATCGTCTCATGTTTTGAGTACATTCACGGGAACAGCTAGAGCAACTTGAAACAGAGATCAAGTTCTATCAATTGTAGAATTAAAGCTAATTTATGAATTAAATAAATAAAAATATTTAATGAAATAAGTGTGTTGACTTCCCGATACCTACAGTTTTGCATATAAGCATTATTTGTAGATGACGATGCTTAGAAGTGCAGTATTTCTACTGCTATCGTCATGAGCGATTGAACTTCATTGAGTAAAGCTCGATTGATTTGACTGATTGATTTACTGTTGTGCGGTAGCAACCAGCTAAAGAAGAGAAGGACAAGGAGGAAGTGGTTGAGCAGGCAGCAGCAGCAGCAGCTGTGGTGGTGGTTGCTTCCAACAGCAGCAGCTGCACAGCGCTGATGAGTGAGGCAGAGAATGGTTCATCTGTCAGCTGTGTAAAGATTGAAACTGACAAGCGCTCTGATGATACTAATGACGTGACTGAACTAGGGTTAGCTATGTTGTTCATTCAGTTCTTTATACCATTAGTAGTAATCTCTTTCTCTCTATTTCTGGCTCCCTTTTTCTATCTATTCACTCTCTCTCTCTTTCTATCTGCCAAGTGACTTGTCCTAGGTACTTATTCATACTCATAGTCTGCTTTCACGTTCTTTAAAGAGCGCTCTATAATCAATATGTTAATCACTTCACAAATGACTATGCGCTGTAAGAGCTAAAGCTAAGGTTAACGTCAGTTTCCTCACTAGAAAGCAATGTCAGTGACGGGCGAGCCCAGGATTTGAACCCGCACATACTGATCCGCGGTCGAGTGTCTTACCGACTTAGCCAGTGGCGAAGTCGGTTGATGATGAGTGAGGCAAAAAAAAGCTCTGTCTAATCCTTATTTAAAGTTTGGGGAAGGTATAGCTTCTGTAGTAGTTTTCTGTAGCCAACCTCGTTTCTTGCTTAGTCACCTCTCCGTACACGTATGGTTAACAGTTGATCTATTGTTCAGGGTTCAGCACACAATAAGTATAAATAGTCCTTTATCTTGGCTTAATTAAATTAAATTAATCACGTGTTCTAATTTGAAAATAAATCCCTTAAGCTCTGAAAATATTTTGAATTTTAGCGTAGTGCTTGATGATAGAAAGTGATAAATGTAGTCGAGTTCTCAAAGTTTTAAAAATGATTGAGTGAGAATGTGAAGCAATTAATTGTGGATTTGAGAGAAATAAAAATTCTAGTTTCCGTAAAGAATCATCATTATCTTCCCTTGAATCCCAGTATAGTTAAGGTCGGGATACGAATAATCTTTCTCCGCACCTCTCTGTCTGAGTTTCTCGAAATAATTCTACTGATCAACTGATTAATATACATGTATTGCACTTTTTTTACGTTAACCTTGACCAAAACTTTGCTCTGTTGAATTGCCAGATTTAATATATGCTTTGTTTTGAATTTTTAAAATAACTGAATTTTTACTTTTGAGGAAATTATTTCTGTATATTGGTGAGTGACTTCACAGTGGTAGCTATAATCATAATAGTGTAGTTATTGTCTTTAGTACGTGTATATGTGATCTCCTTTTTGTTAATAACATGACGTTATGTATTGTGTATGAATTTAAGTTAGTGGGTATCTTTTTAGAAACAACTTATTGAAATAGTTAAAATCTATTCTATGTTGTATTTCATCACTACTATTTAATCTCTCTGCCGAGGCGGTAGTGGGTGAGGCGATAGAAGATATTGAGGAAGGAATACCTATTAGAGGTAAATTGCTGAAAGATATGAGGTTTGCAGATGATCAAGGCATGCTCGCTAGTAGTGAGGCAGAATTGCAAAAGGTTATTGATGGTCTGAATGTCAAAGCATTGAGATATGCCATGAAGATTAGTATAAGGAAGACAAAGGCTATGAGAGTGTCTAGGGATGTAAATATTACAATGAATAATACGCTACTGGAACAGGTAAGAAGCTCCAGTACTGGAACAGGTAAAAAGCTTCACGTATTTGGGCCATACCATTACGGATGATGGGAAGTGTGAAACAGAAACCAAATGTGGAATTGCACAGGCAACAGAGGATTTCGGAAAGAGAAAAGAACTATTAACAAAAGCCATTTGGAAATGTCTCGTTGCTTTTTTTTTATCGTTCTTAACAATAACATCTAGTAATTATTAAATACTATCTTATCTGGTACAAGTGTTACTTGATGTTTTGTCAGTAGTGCTGCCATTAAGTGTGAGTCAGCTGATGCTCAGTCTAACGAGGAGTTGCTCTGTACTACTGAGGTCAAAAAGGAGGACACGTCTCCAGATGAGTCAGAGAAAGCTGTCGTCACCTCTAAGTTGAATGACAGCCTTGCGACGGCAGAGAAAGATAAAACATTGACGTCATCATCTGACAACTGTAACAATGTCTTTGAGCCTGCAACAGACAAATGCGACAATGCCACAAGTTCATCTGTGAACAATTGTGACAGTGTTAAAGAATCTTCTGTAGGAAAATGTGACAGTGTCACAGGACAGTCAGCAGACAGTTGCGGCAAAGTCATAGAACCTTCTGCAGACAAATGTGACAGTTTCACAGGATCCACCGCAGACAATATTAGTGATAAAATCAGTGGATCTTTAGCAGACAATTCTGACAATGTCACAACATTCTCATGTGCTAAGCCTGTTGAAAGTTCATTGACTTCTAATCTCACATCAACTTCTCCATGTGATGAAGCTTCGACAACAATTCAACAGTCATCGTCATCTTCAGCAACCACAATTACTAAGGACGGGTCTTTTTTAATGGTTTGTTTGGAACTCTGTTGTAAATAGATTCCAAATCTCTTATTGATAGTGGCCGTAGACATTTAAGTTAGACTTAGTTAGGTAAGGTAGTTGACAGTTTAAGTTAGGCTACTTTGACTTTTATAAATTTGACTAATTTTAAAATTGTGGCCAACAAAGAGTTTTAGTAAATTTAGTAATATAAAAGAAGCCTTTTATTCGATGGCGATGTCTTGAATGATTACTAGTCTAGACTGCTTGACCAGAGCAAAATTTCTAACCCCAGCGAACTGAAATGAGACTTATGGACACTAATGAAATTTATTTAAAGAAGTCTCGTTGTGAGATTTCGTTAAATAAATATAGCATAAAGACATTATTTTTAAAATCAATCTTTTCAATTATCTATTGAAATTGTTGGTAATATTTGAGATATTGAGATCATTGAAATTTTCCATTGGCTTTTTTGAGATTGATTAATATTCAAGTGACGTTTTTAAGATAAGTGATAATTTCTATTAGTATATTGGGATACATATTAATGAATTTTTTGTACGGAAAATTCTAGCTGTGTATATCTTTTTATGTGTGCTATATCCATTTAAATTTCACGATATTCTGGTGGCAGTTGAAAGTAGACTTCATTGGCGGAAGTGATTTGCTATTTAGTCTCAAATGCTTTTCACTGGCTGGAGCCAGTGGCGATGTCGGTAAGATATTCGACCGCGGATCAGTGTGTGCAGAGTTCAAATCTTGGGTTTTCCCGTCACTGATATCGCTTACGAGTGAGGAAATTGACGTTAGAATTAGCTTTTAAAAACAAGCTTTATTAAATTGATTGATTGATTTTGTCAGAAAGGTGACCTGCCTGGAGCAGGTCTCATCAAGCTTGACTCCACAGCCTCTCCTCCACCAGGTTTTACTCTAGCCTATGTACAGTAGGGTGGTTTTCATCTTGTCTTTAAAACCATGTTTGCGATCATTTTATAGGCAGTAATGTGCATTGTGTTAAAAATAGATCCATTGGAATATTTTACTAGAAAGAGCTTTCAGATAAGACGGTAGTACTGAATTGTGCTTACTCGATCGTTTGTGTTATTTTTAGGTATTTTTGATGCATTTGTGCTGCTAGATGTTTGCATATAGACCTATGCTGTAAATATCTGGCAAATAATAATAATAATAATAAAGGTTTAACGTCCGTTTCCTCATACAGGGATGATGTCAGGGACGTCCCCAACAGCACACATCACTACAGATAAAGAGAGACGCTACCGTGTTTATAGCATGATTTCTATCATTGCAATACGTTAGAATGATAATATTTCGTCTTGGACTGTTGTCTATTGAAAGCAGCAGCTTCTTTTAAATATCTTTATAGAAATTTTCTGTTTCAGTACGATATATGGTATTTAATATAGCTTTTGTATTTTTCTGTTACCCTCGTGTGCTATATTTTATAAGCTATAACTCTGAATCGCAGTCCTGTAAAAATTTGCTTTTAAGTTACGATAATTTTTGTTCTAGCAGCAAGAGAATTCTACTACTGATTAATAGTTTGCATCTTCCATTTCGTAATAAAAGTTTAAAGACCTTTTCCTCATACAAGGATGATGTCAGGGACGTTTAAATGACAAATATAGATTCTTCACAGTATCTTCTCCACAATTCAGTTCTCAATTCAATTACAGATAGTTTTAATAAAACTTTCTGTTCTGTTAATGCATAGTTAATGAAATGGTCAATTCCTTGCTAGCCTCTTTGAAGGTTGATGCAGTAAGGTCACTTTTAAGTTTTTAAAAAAATTCAAGTTTCTTAAATTCAAAAAGGTCATAAGGTCACGTGCAGTCTTTCGTAGCTCCAAATACTCTCATGTTACTACAATACTCAAAGTCCTTGCACTGGCTCAAAGGTACATAACTTATTTTATACAAGACAGTTTCTCTAACTTAGAATTCTATCACTACAGCCGTCAATGGTGACATGCATCACTTACTACAAGTGGAGCACCCTACCTCCAGTCAGTCGTCTGCCAGGTCCCCTAAGTTAGTTACTGTAGAGAGACCGAGCTTCCTTCACGTAGCAAGCTGTCTAGGCGCTCCTTCCGGGATGCTGCTCCACAGATCTGAAATTCTCTTCCTTTCACGCTACTTACCCTCTCTTCTACGAACAGTTTCATAGGCGGTTGAAGGCTTTTCTCTTTAATTTTTCCTATCCACAAAATGTCCATGAACTGAGATCAGCACGTAAACCTCCATTCTGCTAATACCCTTCCTTGGACTGACTACCCGGGTTTTAGCTTGCATCGATTATGGGCCCTTCACTCTGCCCATTGGTTCTGATTTGGTTCCACAGTGCTAGATGTTGTCTTGGACAACAGTAGCACTCTAATCGTATTGTCATTGTTGTTGTCAAAATTTCTTAAATTGTGTACTTTTTTCATAATTTAATGATAGCATCGCTAGTTGTAATATTACTGTTTTTATTTTTCTCGTAATTTCAGCCGGTGACGTTAAATCAGAGCAAGAGGAAACTCACTTGAACAGCAGCACGGAAGCCAGTAGAGTTGTTAAGATATCAAACTGTGAGGAGACGTCACGGCTAAACAGAACCGGCTCTCCATCAGTAGCCGCTAGCCCTGCCGGGTGTGCCACTGGCACTGGCCATCAGAGCGATAACGACAGCAACGCTACGATGAGCGCTGATGAGGGGCCCAGTCACGAGGAGGCCTCTGAGAACAGTCGCAGTAAAGAATGGTCAGACGGCTCCCTTCGTGGATCTATAACGTCAGGATGCAGTGGTAGGAGTGAAGGAGGTGCATTACCTCCTCCTCCTCGATTGATTGAGACTCAGGGGCCTTCGCGTGGTGTAGAAGGGCCGAGAGGAGGCCCCGCCCTGACTAGCTGTGGCCCAGATACGTCACTAGTGGGCGGTAAAGTTAAAGATATGATCAGATCATCGTGGGAGAATTCTTTAACGCTTAGTTCTGCTGTGTCACTGGCTGATGAGAGAACTAGAATGTCTAGTCAGGCGTCTGCTAGGCCGCCCATGGGTTCGTAGATGACTGGCTATATGTCAGTGTACATAAACTTATAGCGGCACAGTTTTCATTTTAATATTTATCTCGGTGTGCTGCCTAAGCACACCGAGATAACAAAATGTTATTTATTTTATTTATTTTTATTTTTTATTTTTAATTGCTGCCTGAGACACCGAGATACGCTGTCTATGCTGCGATAGCATATCATTTCTCTATAGATTTCTTTTCTGATATCCTATTTTTCTGCTTTTAAACATACGAATCATCATAGTAATCTACATATCATCTAACATTCCAAGACTCTGTCTTTCCTTAAGTCTTCTATAGCATTTGTTCTATTATTAGCTGGAACCAGTGGCGATGTCGGTAAGTTATTCGACCACGGATCAGTATGTGCTGGGTTCAAATCTGACATCACTGCCTTCATAGCAAAACCATATCATATGTAGCCTATAGATAGGGAAAAACATAGCTTCTCTGGTGGCTTCTCATTGCCTTCCTCAGGTCATGCTTAGTCGCCTCTTATGACACATTCTAGGAATGGTTGATCAGTTCTGAGGAATAGACCAACCTTTTTGATTTAGTAATTTAGCAAAACAGATTGAATCAATTAATAATTGTGTAATAATTATTTGTGTTTGCTTTTTCTTTATTTCCCAATTTGTTGAACGGGCTTCTGGAATTCATACAAACAATCAAATTCATGACTTTCTTTTTCACAGACAGTTAAAGACGTATCTTTAAAATTCTAATTAGTTGATTATGACTGTAATATATTTAATCCGATTGATATCCTCCCCACACCAATATAGAATTTGCATTAGTAATTGATTAAGTCCTTTTTTATTACATGGTGGTTTTGTAGTAATTATCTTAGTGTAGTGTGACATTTGATTTGCATGGACTTGTTTTGCATGTCTCAGTTTTAAACTCAGTTGAGCTGTCAATATTTACAAGAAAGAATTTTCTTTACAGTATGTGGTGTATTGGCTATAATGTATTTCTGCTTCTGATTATCTAATTTACACACTTCTTATGTTAACGGTCATGTACAATATATTGTTCTGAATCAAACTCTCTCATTAACTCTGACTACAAGTGATGTATATATAACATGTATGATGTGACTAACAGTATCTGGAGGTCCACTGGTTAGAAGTGATGATTGGCCACGACACCGCCACTATTCACCTCAGATCAGCCCTACTGATCAACATCGATACGCGGCCGACTTTCCCTCGTCACTTAGGTATCCCACCTCTGAGCAGCCCTCGCCTCGCGCTGATAACTCAGCTGTCTACTCTCCTCACAGAGCACACGAATCCAGACGAGATCATCTGAGATCAACTCCTGTTGGACACCCCGGCAGTGTACGTCATCAACAAGCTGAAGATCTCTCATATAGACCTCCCTCCCTGGACAGATCCTCGAAGGAAAGTACTAAATACGTCATGGACGACGGACGATACTCTGCGATGCCGATGCCACCCCCAGCAGCACACAACCTCCAGTCTGGACCTTCCCCAAGACAGAAGGTTCTGGATCACGTGGGCAGTCCTCTCTATAATTTGGCTGCGGTGGCTTCGGAGTATGGCAACCTTGACTCTAAGACTGCTAAGCATGTGCTGAGGGAGAGAGCAGCGATGGGACGTGGGGAGTACATCCCTGCTGGAGGAGGTGGAGAGGTAGGGTGGAGGTTGCCCCCTCCTCATCAGGCTGGTGGATCCATAACACAAGGCACTTCTCTTAATTATGAAGTCCCTCCACAGCACTGGCCTGGCAGTGATTTGAAACCATACCGTGATGAACGCAGAACAGTTGGGGAATCGGCTCAGTTGCTTACCGTTGGGCCACCTTTGATGGGTGGTAAGAGTGGATACTGTTATCCAGCGGGTGTACATGAGATAGGTTCAAACATATCTAAAGTTGCTAACTGTCACGACATTCTGTCACATGACTACCAGACGGCCAAACAGATGCATGCTGGGCCAGCTCCTGCTAGAGATGTTGCAGTGGAAGAGAGGAGTGTGGGAGGCAGGCTAACCCTAAATGAGCAGATACAGCTGCAGCAGCAGCAGCAACTGGCGATGCAACAGTGCTTGCAGCAGAATGCTCTCACTAAGCTAGATCACAAGCAGCTGTTAGATCTACAAAGGAGTCATCAGCTCTCAATTAATAGGCTTCACATGGAGCAGAAGCAGCAGCTGGAGCAGCAGTATCTGGCAGCCATCAGGCAGCAGAAATCACCTTCTTCCGCCTCTCCATCCCTCCTCCCTGCGCACTCACCTAGCATAACTGATAGGGGTCGTCTCTCGCAGGGTGTAGCTCATGGAGGACATCGCAGTGGTGTTGGTGACTATCACCCTGGTCTAGAGAGAGCTCATACTCCACCTAGAGATGGTAGACAGTCCAATGAGGATTTGACAGATAAACATCAGCTGACTGCAGCCAATCTTATTGAGGCCATCATTGCTCATCAGATCAACAAAACTGATGTGGAAGAAGAGAGCGGTGGAGCTCTAAGAGGTGGAGGAAGTAATCTCCTCCAGAAACTCATGCACGAGGACACTGAGCATACCACGAGATCTGGATCAGTCGACGCAGCTCAGAGGTCTACTGGATCGAGTCAATCTGGAGGACCCAGAGTTGATCCTGATGTACCATTGAGAAGTCCCAGCCAAGTGGGTATGAGTGGAAGCGATGCCGAATCACTTAGACTTGAGTATGGTCAAAGACATCTCCCTGCTGACCACCCGTCGTCATTATCGTTGAGAGGTTCTGTAATTCAGGATGGTAATAAATCTAGTCGAGAGGAGTATGGACCCAGGCAATCTGGTGGTAGAGAGGAATATGGACCCAGGCAATCTGGTGGTAGAGAGGAATATGGACCCAGGCAATCTGGTGGTAGAGAGGAATATGGACTCAGGCAATCTGGTGGTAGAGATGAATATGGATCCAGGCAATCTGGTGGTAGAGATGAATATGGGCCCAGACAACCTGGTGGTAGAGAGGAATATGTATCCGGACAACCTGGTGGTAGAGAGGAATATGTATCCAGACAACCTGGTGGTAGAGAGGAATATGTATCCAGACAACCTGGTGGTAGAGAGGAATATGTATCCAGACAACCTGGTAGTAGAGAGGAGTATGTACGCAGACAATCTGGTGGTAGAGAGGAATATGTATCCAGACAACCTGGTGTTAGAGAGGAATACGTATCCAGACAATCTGATGGTAGAGAGGAATATGAACTCAAACATCAACCTCATATGGAGATATCTGCATCAAGACATTCAGTTAATAAAGAAGAACCTAGACCTAGATATCCACCTCATAGGGAGGAAGTTGGATCTAAGAATACAGGTAGTTTAGAAGAATTAGGACCTAGACACACAGCTGATAAGGATGAGCGTGGACCTCGGCAACAATCAGCAATCAGTTCTCAAACTGGAGGGCCTGAGGAGGGTAAGAGGAGAGGAAGTCCAGTGAGACGTTTGATAACGTTGGGTGAACACATTGAGGCTGTCATTGATGAGGATATAGCTCGAGGCAAAGACAGTCCTGATTTTAGTAAGCACCTCATACTGTATTGTTTTGCTTTTTTTCTTAATCGTCAATCAATATTTTTGTAATTACCAAAATACAGATAATTCTAAGGATATGTGAATCCTTTCAAAAAATTCACTGAACTTGACAATTTTGTTTAAAATATAGCACTATTTTAAAAAAAGTCTTATGGAGGAAATATATCTTTCACTCCGTAAGATATCGTCGCAGAAAGTCACTTTTGGATTTTATCAGCCATTATCCGCCCGATGTCTCAGCTGATTTCAACTACTATATCGTTCAAGTTATCTTCTGAGATTGGGTCAGTTATCTATGCGTTGCTAGATTCATGTGATCCTGGTGGCTCTAGCAAATAGCAGAGCGCAAAATCCCCGCAAATGTTTATAATTCTTGAAAATATGACGTTACAGATTCAATTTAAAGTTGAGAATAGAACAGCTTCATAAAATGTAAAAAGCAATTTTGATTTGTCTCGCCGATAAAGTCAAATTCTGTCAATTGCTGTCGGGGAGAATATCTTTCCATTTATAAGATTGGGTATTGGGCATTAGAGAGAGTGTGAGAGAGAGAGAACTGTGTTTATTGTTCAAGCATAATCACGAGATAATCATAATCATGTTGTTGCCGGGACACTGAGGCAGGTTTTATGATTTAAGGTTGTAAGATGTATCTTTGGACTGATTTTCTAGTTTTTGGAATTACACAATTTTTAGGCCTTCTTTTTTGCTCACCAACTTGAATTTGTCGCAGTAGTACTCTATTTTGTCATAATAGTGACAAAATAGAGTTGTCATAATAATGACAAAATAGAGTTGATGGTAGCACTAAGTAGTGATGTGCTTAACGACTCTGACAGAACAGGGTCTAAGCCTGAGTCACAAATTGTCAGACACGGGCGTTAAACCCTATTCCGGCCTCGATAAACTCAGTATAGACTAAACTAATTAAAACATAACAAAATCAGTGGTTAGAAATTAAGTAAGAAAGAAGAATTTAATACAATAAAACAAGAACACTTATACATGAATTAGGGCATAATTAAACCAGAACCAACATCGATCAGAACTTAATTAATTACTTTAACCACGAAAATAGAAATCAATATATTTAGATCACCTTCAACACATAATCCTTTATTCAATACAACCTAGCTAAACTAGAACTTAAAAGAACCACACTTAAAACAACCACCGTAACTAATTTATGAACTAGACAACTAGATTAGAACTAAACTATGCAGCCTGGTGCTATAGTGAAATTAGAACTAAAACTAGCGTGCTAATCCTAAACTATTACTAATATAAAACCTTCTATAATGCTATATGCTCCTAGACCTTAAAACTCCCTGCCACACGGCTATAACTATCCCAATAGTATCCTGGTACTATTGTCTAAAATATTTACGACTAGTATCATGGTACAATCGTCCATAACTCAACAATTGACTTGGAAAACCACCTCGAAACTAAACCTAACTATTCCACACCACATCAAAACATCCAAGTCCTCCTATTATCGCTCACAACAAACTTCCTCGTCTTCTTCGCCACTACGCGCGACAACAACAACAATACATCAATTCAACATAGCATATTGAAAACACAAAGAAAATGCGACAACAACAACAGTACATCAATTCAATATAACATATTGAAAACACAAAGAAACTTATATATATAGAAGCACGAACCCTGACAGATTCATTTGAGAGAGCAGCATATCAACGACTCGCACATCTCAGTGAGCCGACTCTTTTGAGCTGCTCACCTGCACCTGATCTCAACTGGTCCAAGCACTGGCTACAGTAACTGCACTGAGGCTGTGTCTTATGCTCACTGCTCTCAACTGGTTCAGGCACTGACTACAGTAACTGCACTGAGGCTATGTCTTATACTCACTGCTCTCAACTAGTCCAGGCACTGGCTACAGTAACTGCACTGAGCTTGTGCGTATGCCTACATGACTTCCAGTAGTCTAAATTCACTAGCAGTGACAGCAGTCTTGCCTTATAGGCGGGTTTCATGCACAATTGGGCTATTTATGAGGTGGTTTCGTTAAGGCATTGGTCTAAAAGTTTTTGAGACTATTGGTAACCCTGCATACGAGTGATTTTTATGGAACGTGAAAGCTGAGTTAGAATATGTAGCTTGGACCTGCCTCTTAACAGGACACCACCGAGAGAGATGTAGACAGCAAGTGCATCAAACCTGTCCAGGCTGTCCTATGTAAGAACCTGGTGTGGTGTACTACACGGTTAAACAAATATAGGAATATGAGCAAAATGAGATGTCTAGAAAATCCATCTTCCATTTTTATGTCGGCTATGGCCATATTAAAGAATTTTGAATCGCAGGGTAAACCACGATTTAGTATTGCCTCTGTTTGTGGATTATGTTAAAGTCAAGTGGTGTTTAAGAAAAAATGTGGTGTGGTTATTAACTTCAAAGTCAACGGCAAAAACTATATCATTCAGCCAATGACATCGCTGTTCTTAAGGCTCATCGTCCAATCAACTACACTTCATAAACAAAACTAGAATTTTACTTCTTAAATCGTTGTTTAACTGCATCATGAATTAACCTCTGAAAAGAGAAGTCAAATTACTAATAATATGAGAATTTAGCTAGCCTAATATCTAGTTGTGACTACTATTCCGTTGTTTAAATCGCTGCTGAGGTTTGGACTGCAATTGATTTATATATTTCTTAGGTACGGCCATTTGAAACCAACTGAGTGAATGGTAGGTTAATACAATAATCAAGTAACATTGTTTCATAATGGAGTACTGTTACATTATTCTTTATACAGCTCCATTATCCCAAGTACAGCTGGAAATGGCAGGCTATGAGCCTCTATAAGACGTCTACACAAATTGTAGTGGCTGCTGTTATGTAATGTGTATACCTTTTCCAGGATTCTACACTGGTCTTTCTGAATGAAAAATGTTAATTTATATATTGAAATGATGACGCTTTTTTGATATTATGTATCAGGTGCTGATAGATGGAGCAGTAGATCAATTAAGCACATCGTGACTGACCCGCATGATAAAGTAGCCAAATCTCACACAGCGTTAGCTTCAAGTTCAAGTGACCCTGCCGATCCTTCATCGAGATCAAGAGAAGCCTCTGGCCGTTACAGTGGTTCCCCGCTTACGACTGATTCCCGTCATGCTGGAAGATTTGCTTCTGCAGACAGCAGTAGACAGACTCCAAATACCTCACCTCATGAAAAGCTCCCATATCCAGATTATGGGCATTCAAGAACGTTTCCATCCTTGCTGCCTGACAGACCAAGAGGGTCTGAATCACGTCAGTACGTTTTACCACAGCAGCACGACAGAAGGGCGTCATCACCGAGTGGTGAGATGTATCATAGCGCTGAGTGGACTGAATCCAAGACTCCATTGGTTGCTGCTGCTTCAGAATCTTTTCATTCTCGACTAACTAAAGAAGTTCCCAGACGTGAGGATGGAGTGAGGAGAGAAGTGGAGGATACTGCGCTGTCAGTGCAGAGAGGTCACCCACCCAGCAGTATTGCCACCACAGTGTCGCACAGGACGCAGCAGTCGCTGCAACAAGGGTCTTCTAACTACTGGAAAACAAGATACATACGAGAGCATGTGAGTATGTGTTTGTGTGAGAACATATGAGGATGTGTTTATGTGAGAACGTGTGAATATCTGTTTATATGAGAACATGTGAGGATGTGTTTGTGTGAGAACATGTGAGTATGTTTATGTGAGAACGTGTGAAGATGTGTTTATGTGAGAACGTGTGAATATGTGTTTGTGTGAGAACGTGTGAATATCTGTTTATATGAGAACATGTGAGGATGTGTTTGTGTGAGAACATGTGAGTATATGTTTATGTGAGAACGTGTGAAGATGTGTTTATGTGAAAACGTGTGAATATGTGTTTGTGTGAGAACGTGTGTGTATCTGTTTATGTGAGAACGTGTGAAGATGTGTTTGTTTGAGAGAGCTTGTATTTGTATGAGAGGGCATGTAAGTATATATATATATATATATGGGACAGAGTATGTATGCATGTATGAGTATGTGTGCATGTGATAGTATGGGTATATATGTGTGAGAAAGAGCTTATGCATACATGTCTATGAGAGAGCGTGTGAGTATGTGTACAAGTGTGAGAGCATGTGAGTATGTGTGTATGTGAGAGCATGTAAGTATGCGAGAGAGCGTGTGAGTATGCTTCTGTGTAAGTGTTTATGTGATGGAGCATGTGAGTATGTGTGTTTGAGAAAAAGTTTATGCATATGTGTCTGTGAGAGAGAGCGAGCATACGAGTATGTATTTTTGTAAGAGATTGTGTATGTGTGTACAAGAGAGATAGAGTGAGTATATTTGAAAGTGTGAGAGCACGTATGTGTGTTTGAGAGAGTGAGAAATGTGAGAGAGTGAATATGTATATGTGAGAGGGTGAGTATTAAAAGAGTGAGTATTGAGAGAGTATGTGTCTGTGAGAGAGTGAGTATTGAGAGAGTGAGTATGTGTATGTAAGAGAGTATGTGTATGTGAGAGAGTGAGTTTTGAGAAAGTATGTGTATGTAAGAATGACTGTTGAGAGAGTGAGTATACATGTATGTACGTGTGTGTATGTCTATATGTATGTGCGGGGTTCAAATCCTGGGCTCGCCCGTCATTGACATCGCTTTCAAGTGAGGAAACTGATGTTAACCTTAGCTGGTTAACCAGCTTTATAGGAATGAGAGAGCGCTTGTATGAAAGACCTTGAGAGCGTGTAAGAGAGGACAGAGAGTTGTATGAGAGCAAGAAATCCTACATTGTCAGTTTTCAACTGCCAGGAACTATTCTTAGAACTTCTTTTATTGGAGCTGTAAGTGGACGGTGTTTTGTAAGACTGTAGTGCATGCGACAGCTTCTGTGTCACATCAGTTGATTTCGTCTTGACCATTCAATGCATAATTAAAACTATTGCTGCGTATTGTGGAGAATTAAGAAGTATTGTGGATCTTTAAAGAAGGGCAATTATTGAGTGATTGAAAGATTTCATAATTTTGACAATATTAACCAAATTTGTAATACATTGAAGATTTTTCGTCCGCTTCTTCACCTTGAAGACATTGCCAAGACGTCAAGCAAATGCATAGATCAAAGAGAAAACAAGATTGGTAACAGTCCTGTCCGTTAGCCAATGAGGAAGTAAGGAGTTGATGAGTTTAAGGAGATCATAAGATTTTAGTTTGTGCAAAATCGTTGTGATACAGTTACAAAATTGGAGATCGAAAGGTAAAGAATTTCATTGTGAAGGCGCAATAAAACTGAATGAGCACGTACCATTTGATGATAGAATATTGGTCACATAAAGAAGGTTGGAACCACTGGAACGAAGACAGTAAGAAGGTTGATAAGTTGAATTTCAGGTTTACTGAGAATTTTTTTCTACTTCTAAAATGATAGATTTGTTACTTAGTAAATTTATTGGTTTAATTAATAAACAATATTAAATAGTTGTGCATGATTGGATGTTGCAGATTTAAATTTAGTCAATATAATTATTTGGTAACACTACTTGTGTTCTATGAAGGAGAGACGTCAGTCCATGGACAGAGAGAGTAGACAACCTGTAGCTGCAGAGGAAGAAGGTCAGCAACCGAGATGTCTAGTTGCTCTTTCACCTTCTCAGCAGTCCATCTCACCTGGGCATGCTCTTAGTGTCTCTCCAGGTTATGCTCAACCTCACCTGTCTAGGCATTTCCCGGACTCGCCCAGGCATGCCCAAGTGTCGCCTAGGTTAGAATCGGTGTCATCCAGGCATCCCCAAGTGTCGCCCAAGATAGAACCTGCTTCATCTGGACATGCCCAATTGCCCAGACCAGAAGCTGCACCATTCAAGCATTCCCAAGCGTCGCCTAGGTTGGAAGCTACCCCACCCAGTCATGTCCATATTGTGTCCAGTTTAGGACCTGGCTCGCCCAGGAATGTCCCAGTGTCTCCTAGGCAGGATCTTCCTCCGCAGCTGACTAGAGAGTATACTGCAAAGAATTATCATTTGTCTGGTTTCTCAAGAGGTAGGTTCTGCATTCATGCTGATATATTTTGTTGATAATAAAGGTAAATGTGTAGCGAAATTAATGTAAATTTGTGTGATCTAGTAGTAAGTATTTAAAGTGATCCTCTTGGTATGCAATGTTTATACCAAGAGTATCGTGCCAAGTGAAACTAGCATTTTGATTATATCTTATATGTCACATCGTATTGTAGCTTATCACATCGTTTATAGCATTTTTCTATTCAGAGCTCTGTCTGAAGGCTTTTAGACGTGTTTAATTTACAGTTTTCTTGCTCAAAAGCGTGACACTGATGAGGTGAGCATTGGATTTGAACCAATTACTTTTTTAAACTTATTGAATGGTGCTACTTGCTCAGCCCAACTAGATAATACCTACTTTTAATATGATGAATAAAAAGTTGATTTTTTATCATTAATAGCGGCTATTTTAATGATAGACTATGATTGCTACCTTCTTAAATGCTGCTACTATTTTTGCTGCTCTTTAAATTAAACTACTAGACTGTAAATTTTATTTGAAGGCTATACTTAGAGCTATGATAATATTTTTATTGAGCATATGTTTTATTCCCACTTCGTATTATATTGCAAATTATATCATCATTGTGGTCACAATTATTTTTAGTATATACTATGTTTCTTAATTATACCAACAATTTTAGTACTATAAAGGCTATTATTATTTATTACGGTAATTAAAATACTGCTTAACCATTGCTGCTTCAGATTTTGCTGCTTATTTTAAATCATTTAAAAGATTTTATGCAAATGTTACATATTGCTGCTACTATCACTTTTATATGTCACTATATGCTGGTTCCCCATGTTGTGCTCGGGTGTGGTTGGACCACTGCAGACCACCACAAGAGGCGACTAAAGGCAGGAGCTGAGGTTGGTAAGAGGGGACCCACCTCACCACGAAATATTTTTCCCCAGGATTAAATAGTAATTAATCCACCTAACTGAAGAAGGCAACGGGAAACCACCCCAGAAGCCATATTTTTCCCAAGCAATAGGCTACATAAGGTATGGATGTAGTGATCTACTTCTACAGACTTTGTGAAGGGATTAACTTGTTGATCTAAGGAGTGCTCTTATGGAGCGAGAAAACAGACTTTTAGTATGAATATGTACCTTGAACCTGCCACTTGGCAGTGCACTGCAGGAGAAGAAGATATGCTGGTAGTGTTGTGTCGCTATATTTCTGCTACTATACTGTCTTAGGTGCTACTAGCTCGTTACTTCAGTTTAGTATTGATTTATTTGCAGATTTGAAAGAGACTTCTGAGTCCGGGAGATTTTCAGCGACTACTTTAGAGAGAAACCATTTGTCTCCTGCTGCTGCTACACATCAGACAAATCTCCTGCCTGCTCGACCCACTGCTGGTATCTGATTAATAACCTCTAGGCTCAATAAAATGTAATTACCTGGAATGTTTCTTTTTATGTAAGGATCATATCTCTAGTATAAAGGAAATTTTTTTAAAATTGTTTTCTAGACTACTTATACTATTAGTTAATGGGCTTAGATACAATTAATCAATAGATATCATGTCTAAAATATGAAAATTATATATATAATTGCAAGTGTAAATATGATACTAGAAATACGCTGCTGTAAATAAATGTTGCAGAGCTCTTGGTTAAATTAGAAAAACACTATTGTATTTTAACTACAAAAAACTAGATAATTTGATTACTTTGTCTGCTATTTTGTCGGATCTAAAATATTACAAGCTTGTATGAAGGCCTGAAAATAGAAATGAGAGTTTAGTTCAGAAATGAGCAAAGATAATGGTTCCGTGTACTCCGTTCATCAATTGTAATGGGTAAAGTCTAGTAATGAGATGTGAATAAACTAATTGGATACTGTGACTATGCTCTAAAACTAGTATTAATTCTTGTGCTTATTGCTATAGCCCAAAGACGAGTGGAATCGGCTAGCAGTGATGGTAACACAGGAGCTTTTGAGGTGGGAGTTGGTAGCAGTGGAGGCCTGGAGTTCAACTCTGAGAGTCCCGGTGAAGACGAGACTCACTTGTCCCCGCCCCCTGACCTCTCTACTGACAGCCAGGACGCCCCGGAGCTGTGCCGTTCCAGCTGCTCCACTGATGGATTCTCAGCAGCTGAACTGTGGAACAAAGGTCAGGATGACTCCAGGGCTGGACTGTATGATCTCTATCGTAATGACGACGATGAAGACGATGACAATGATGGTCTAGGACGAGGGCATATGTCAGATCTTGACGTAGGCATGTTGAGTCCTTCTCAAACGGGAAAACTTGAATCTCATGTAAGAGCTTCTGAGTTAACTCTACAAAATTCTACCCCCACACTTGCTAGTTCTGCGTTCTCTGACCTATCTGTAATCTCAAAGCATTCCTACAATCAATCGGAAGAGCATTCTTCACCGACTGAGCCTAAGTCTATGGCGAGCTGGAAGAAAAGAAAGATGGCATTTGCTTTGGAGTGTGAGGCAGAGAATCAGGCTGAGGAGAGAGTGAAGAGATCAAGACCTGAGGAAAGAGACTCGATGTCTAAGCATGGTGAGCTCGAGCAGCGGTTAAATGAAAAAGATAAAGACTTGCGTTTGGATGAATTAACGAAAGACGGTAAAAAGTGTAATAGTCCAGCAGCATGTAATAATTTTGTGGATGATGTTTCTGTTCAAAAGTGTGGCGAAGATTACAAAACTGGTGGGAAGAAAAGATCGATAATTTTAGATGAGGGTAAAGCAGTGGTATGTAGTACTGATGTTGCGAGTTTATCAAATGCTGATCAAAGAACTTACGTGACCTCGAGCCGTTCAACAACTCCTACAGTCGTGGCATCGACGCCGTCGAGCACGTCAGTAAGAGGAGTCATGGAGCAGCCCATGGGCAAGGTTGGAATGTATGGAGCCACCTCGTGGTGGAGTGGCTCTGAGAGCAAAGACAGCCAGTTGCATGGGTGGGTTACACGGCAGAGCCCAGAAGATGGTTCACAGGTGTCGACTGAGAGAGCTGTGGTTGATGAGGAGACGGCCCTGGCGGTGGCGAGTATCGGGGGAGAGGTAAGTCCACTGACTGGCGAGGCGTCCAGTGCAGGAGTCAACGATCAGAGTGCTGACACTCTGGAGCAGAGATGTAGAGAGCTAAAAGATACGAATGAGAGATCGGAGAGTAGAAGGAAAAGTTGGGAAGGAGCTGATGGTAGTGATCAAGAGAGGTTGAGGGAGATGAGTGGAGCAAGGGCAGAGAACGAGGTGGTCGGAAACTCACAGGAGGTATCAGGAACTGTTGCTGCGTGCAAAAAATCTTCGGCACAATTGGAAAGTGAACGAGAGAAGAGAGACAGTGAATATAGTGGACGAATAAATCAGTCTGATAGATCTGTAGGAGCTTGCGCTGGTGCTATGTCTAGTGCAGCATCTGCCGTAGAATCTAAGACATTTGACAGTTCGAAGGGCATTGTATCATGAATCATATTGATGGTAGTTGTATCTAGTTATTGTAATGTGATGTACAGTGTTGTTATTCGCTGTAGTTGTAATGTGATTTGTGTATTCATAATTATCCTTATAAGCTGAATGAGCATTAGACTTGTAATGTAATTTTAATTAATATAAATTATTAATAGTGTTATTCTGTTATTTTAAATTTTTTAAAGCTTTCTTCTTCTTTCTTATTAGTATTATTACTTTTTACTCTGGATGTCGAGAATCAGAGGTTTGATAAAAACGATTCGAGCAATACGTGTTGAATCACCACCTGGCTACTCGAGGTCATCTAGCTGCTTAAGGGAATTGCCGAAAAAGACGGTATTAGGTCTTTGCAGAGTCATAGAATGTGCCTTTGTCCGAGAAAACAGGTCTCTTGCTTATCGCCAGTTTGCTCTGCAATAAGTCTGTCTAAGCCATTAATGAAGTAACTTTCGGGATTTATAGGGCCCAAGGTTTCAATGGTCACGGGAACAACTTCATACCCAAGAATAGATTACGGTATTTATTCATTTTCTTAGAGGCGGCTAGTTTAGCAACTCCGCTCGCAGTGACTGAAGTTATAATGTATTCAGGTTAAGAGTTCGCCATAGTGTCAATGACCGTGACGCCCGATGCGGCACATTTACCATTACCCCAGGACACTAAAGTTATGCCGTCTGGATGATTGCCATCAGACCTGGACAACCCTCTTGGTTCATTCAATGAAGGGATGCCCATTCGCGACAGGGCTCGCCATATTATGTCGTTTAAATTGTGATGGCGAGACATTCTGCCTGAGCTGCGTTTGCAGGAGATGCCGTGGAGACCCAAAGCTTCGACTTCCTGACTACAAGGACTATGTGTTATTATTATGATGGTTTTTGTTGTTGTTGTTGTAATTTGTTTCCGGATATTAAGAATCCTGGGTTTCATAAAAAGCGATTAAAACGATTATTGAAATTGTTATTAGTGTAATCATCATCATCATTGATTTTATAAAGAATCAATATTCTGTATCTGCCTAGTAATATATTTACGAAACTATTTATATATGTAAATTATATATATTATATATAATTGGTGTTATGTTTATATTTTGTACTTGAATGGTTTGAATAGACATAATTAATTTTACAACGCTCTCGTGATATCCTGCTTAATAGGCGAGGTTGCTACTATTTGCAAGCAAACGCTGAGATAAGCAAATCAACGGTATAAAATAAGTATAGAAATCATTTTTATGGAGAATTATAATCTTTAGTATGAATACAGATCTTGTTGAGCGTGGGTTCTTTGTGTAGTTATTATTTTGGATAATTAGAGAATAAGCGGCCTATTGTGATGATCCTGAGATATGCTGATCTCAGTTATCCTAATAATTAAACGTTAGATCACTGCAATTGAATAAATTTGCTGACTAGGTACAAAACCTGCAGTTTTCTCTAACTGTTGTCATTCATTTTAAACTTTTTGTGTAAAGTATAATGTATTTTTAATTACATGATAAGTGATGTTATTGTTTCTGGTTGTAATTAATTTTTAAAGTGTTATTAATTATATGATCTGTAATTATGTAATTACTGAGTATGATTTAGCATAGATTGTATATAAGGCCTATTTATATTGCTATCTGTCTGGCAGAACATACTGGATGTTTTGGTGATTAAATTTATTGCCTGTTGTTTTATTACGCCTAATGAGGAATCTTATGTTAAATCCTCAATTAACTATTATATATTAGTAAAATAAAAATTGTTAGAATTTTTATTGACATGTTAGGAACATTTATGTCAGATGATGTTGTAGGAAAATTATGTGATAGTGTTAATTTCTTATTGATGATATAGTCAGTAGTACTGACACCGGTTCCTTTAACCCATTTACATTTGTTTGGCAATTATGTTTAATTTTAACTGTTAACCTAAGTTTCGATTATGCTCTAATATTTTGCATGAGAATTTAATACGATTTTGTTGAGTTAATCCTGCATGGTGAATGAATTACAAGGATAGAATTTAAATTAGCACTTGTTAATATTTAGCACTTGTTGTCATTTACTTATACTGGTGTTGCATTCTGCAACAATTTACAACCTGAAATCCTCCTAATCTTTTTTCAACAAATTCACTCTTTATACTTAAAGATTACAAACCTTCTAGTCCTTTTCTAACTTCACTTTGCGCTGCAAATTATGATTTTAAAAGGACAGATTTATAATTGTTAAGAAAGCATTTCTTTATTGCAAACTATCTTGTTTTTCTTAAAAACTAATGTCGGTAATCTTTGAACAGAGGACTATTTGACTGATAGATTAACATTTTCATCCACTGGTACATACCAGTGGATGAAAATGTTAATCTATCAGTCAAATAGTCAAATATATATATATATCACTTCTCAGATATGAGTCATAATAGAGAGTTTGTCGTGTTACAGTTGTGTTTCAATGGATCTAAATCAATGGTAATGGTATTAGTCTTATATATTAGTCAATTCATTGACTTATATATTAGTGAAATTATATTGATTTGATTACAATTATTGTTGTTGTAATTGTTATGTTATTAACGAATAATATATATAGATATATTAATAGATGTATATATATTATATATAGACTATGTAATATATATTATTATATATATAAAAGTCCACAGTCCAAGTTATATATATATATATATATATATATATATATATATATATATATATATATATAAAATAAAGGTTTAACGTCCGTTTCCTCATCCAGGGATGATGTCAGGGACGTCCCCAACTGCACACAACACTACAGATCAATTCACCCAGACCAATCTGCGAAAGAAATGTGTTGAGGAGAAGTGATGTGATGAGGATGAGGATGTGATGAGGATATATATATATATATATATATATATATATATATATATATATATATATATATATATATATATATGTTTATATATATATAATATCTGCTGTTTTGTCAAGTGGCAGGTCCTAGGTACATATTCTTATTCATTATTATATGTATTTTCATGCTCCTTCAAAAGCACTATCGATCAGAAAGTTAATTACTTCACATGTCACTAAATGCTACATGAAAGGCCAATTTGACTAGTGACGTGTTAGAGATGGATAGACATCTTAGAGATGACGTGTTAGGGATAGATGACGTGTTAGAGATAGATATAGACATAGAGATGATCTCGGTCAATAAGCATTAGGCCTATATGTACTATTCATAATCACAATTTTGAAAACTTGGCAGTTTATCATTATGAATTGTTTGTTAAAGCTAGTTGCTAGTTTTAAAATAGAAGTGCTAATCTACTACATATATATATATATATATATATATATATATATATATATATATATATATATATATATAGGCCTATGTTGTTTTGGATTCGTATTTATTTCAGTTGTTACTCTATTTTTATATCATATAAATATTTGTGTTGAAAAGCCTCATGGTTTAAATTTTATTTGTTGGCCTACGTCTTCTAATTTTTGAATTTCTTTAAAAAAAATTCTTTGGCGTCTGTTTAGTCATCATAGCGAAGTTTTAGAGTCCAGCCGCGTTGTGACACTATTTTCCCATCTGTAATAATTGAAGGTTGTGGTGTGATGAATGAATGCCTATTGTGATTGTGACGATGACTATTAACTGATTAACTAAATTTGATTCGATGACGATTCATAACCAGACCATTCATATATTAAAAGAAGGCCTAAAATTGTTTAAACTAGATTCAAATGTTAAAACATGATTAAAATGAACTCCCTCCTCTTTTTTCATCTGGGCTTGGGACCAGCATTGGCGGAGTTAAGTTATTTGTAAATTCTAAAATTATTTTGCCCGTTTCTAGAATATTCACATTTAATTCCTCATAAAACGAATATGACTTTTGGCGGACATGTAGTAAAATGACGCAAGTCTAATGTAAGTTGTTTACCTTAAAAATAGGAATAAAAAGAATTCATGGTGAAATTTTCCAAGTTTGTGACTAATGAGCGATGCACGAAGATATGTAAATCTATCAACATTTCTAACCGGCGACGTCTCGGGCAAATCTTTCCTTTAAATCCCGGTAATTCTTCTTAACGATGTTTTGACTGCCACAAGCAATCTGCAGTAGACCAGCCTTTATTAGTTGACAGTCACGTTGAAGACCGGTAAGAAAAGTCCACATGGCGGGGTGTTGGCTCATGAAGAGACACTGCAGACTTTAGTGCCAGCCCTCAACATGCTATTTGTTGTCCTAGCGCTACCGTATCCAGCAGAACTATACTGATTCCATAGAGGTATGGGAAAGACAGCTGGAGCGTAGTTTTGGCCACGTCCTAGTCTCCTTGCGAGTCCTTCGCCCACGTGTATACGTGTGTTCAACATGGGAAACCAGTTAGTTTACTTTTCATCCACGGGCATGTCTTCTCAAAGAGCTTCAATCGTCTCAATCACGTTATCCTGGGGTGAGTGAGATATTGCACACAAGCACTGAACGAATCCTCATAAATCGTCTGTCTCGTAGTCTATCCAACCTTCCCAACTTCTCTCAACGCCCTCTGACAGAAATGAAAGTAGCAACCTTTTGTCTCTGCCTCAGGAAAAGCTGCTTGAAATGCATTCATTGCCGCACTCTCAAAATCATGCAAAATGCTACGTGCATGAGGGATTAGCTGTTTTTGACTGTCTCAATAACGCAATGGTTAGTGGTGTAGATCACGTCATGAAGTTTTAAATGACAGACCCGGAGGTGAATTGAACCCTCGTGGGTTCGAATCCCAGTCGCGCTGATCTGAGAGTAAAGTCTCGGACATTCACTGGACTGGCTACACGGAAAATGGACAAAATTGGCTAATGGATCTAACATGAGGTATTAAAAGTGATAGATATCAACGTAGTTGATCATTACCACTATAATGTGTGTTATTATTAGCTCTTCGATAGCTGATAGCATGTGATCGTACGACGCTCTAGTCTTATTTGGAAGTAGACAGTAAATTCCTGCTGGGTTGGTCTCATTTGGAGCTTCGTGGTGCATGAGTACAGCTGACAGAATGTACTAGGCACGACTTGACGTCCATCAGCTAACGAGGTTTCTGAGCAGCTAAGACTATCAAGTACTTAACGGTAGCGAAGTCTACATGTATATCTGTTCAACTGGTTTTTAGTGGAATTTGGGTTTAAATATTATCTAATTAAAATAAATAATTTATAATTTATTAAAATAAATAATTTATAATTTATTAAAATAAATAATTTATAATTTATTAAAATAAATAATTTATAATTTATTAAAATAAATAATTTATAATTTATTAAAATAAATAATTTATAATTTATTAAAATAAATAATTTATAATTTATTAAAATAAATAATTTATAATTTATTAAAATAAATAATTTATAATTTAAATAGTGCAAATAGGGTTTAGACCGTGGCGTCTGGGGTTCGATTCTCGATCGCGTCAATTTAATTTTTTTTAGTTTAATTAAATTTTATATTTTTGTTATGGTTAGGGCTAGGTGAGGGTAGAGGTTAGGGCCAGATGTATAAATAATTCACATTTTAAACTTTGTAATAATGTTGCGAACTTCGCCTGTATTTGATTCGAACTCGAATCCTTGCGGCCTTTCTAGGTCCTACTGCGCGACGCTGCCGTGTAGGCCGTTAGGCCTGAGGTGTACATAAATTCAGGTGTCGCTTGGCGGTTGTAGGTCTTCACTCACTGGTCGTTGCCGAGTTAACATAGTTTTCTCCTCCCGGTGTCTGTTTATTCGAGACGTACGCGAGCGTTTAGGTTAGGCCGTCGATAAAAATTTGTGTAGAAACTGTTACGTTAAAGACTATTGTTGCGAGAGCGATATCGTTTGTCGTTTGCTAGTTGTTAAGTATCTTTAATAAACCTAAACCCTATGAATTAAACACGTGTTGGTGTCTATAAATATTGATAATTAAAGTACGGTAATTAGGCTGACTTAATCTAATAAGTGATCTACATTAACCGCCCAGCTGATATCCCCCAGTGTCCGGTCACCTTCGTCTAAGAAACCTACTACGTGTAAGTACTTAATTAATGTCTCATGGTCGCTACTAAATTAACACAATTCACATCAAATCTAATCCATAAAGGCTATGGACCTGCCAGTCATAGACGGTACACCTGACGTCGGGGCATATGAGGTTCACCCCTCAGTCAACGAACAGCCTAAAGCTGACAACGGTACTTACTTGGGCACACAAAGGCACAGAGGAATAATAGAGTCAGAACCTCTCTTATCGGATTAACCCCCTCCCCCCCACCCCCCCGCCAGAGAATCGTCAGGTGGTGCTGGTGACATTAGCCAAGGTGAATTAGCAGTCCAGTTTACACAAACATCATTCTCACGTAACGTAGTAATATGCGACGGTAGGCAAGAGCCTATGATTCCGACGGGGTCGAGCGGCCTCGATCGCGCAGAATCCGTCCTGACAGAACCTCTCCACGGACTACTGCCAACCGCTAACCGCCTAGCGACAGCCGACTACCGCCGGACTGTTGATGATAGGCGCCCTGAAATCATGGCTACAACCGCCAACCTCCTGGCGACTACCGACAACCGCCAGGCTATTGAAAATAGGCGCTCGGCCATTACGACGAGTACCGCCAGCTGCCTCCTCGAGATGTCGGCACTCCCTGACTGTTACATGAGGGAAGCACCGCCCTCCCCCAGATTAGCGGCGGCCTCCGTTGCTCGTCAACGGCCGGCAGCGCGTGATAAAAACAACAATAATAACAAACTGCTGTCTTCAAAAAATGTAAAGTAAACACGCATTATAGTGAATAATCAACTATGTTGATATCTATCACTTTTAAAACCGAATGTTTAATCCGTTAGGCAATTTAGACCATTTTCCGTATAAACAGTCTAGTGAATGTCCGAGATTTTAATCTCAGATCAGCGCGGCCATGATTCGAACCCACAAGAATTCAAATCACCTCAGGATTTGTCATTTAAAACTTCATGACGTTACCACTACTCTCTATTTAATTAATATAGATTAATACGGGATTCAGCTGTTGTCCTACGCTACTCGTAGCTGGCAGTGTTTGTTTTCATGTTTTTGGTCTGCCAATATCCGGAGCCTATCATGAATTATAGTTTAAATCGCTTTATTGTTGAGGCATAATTGGTGTCGCCATGGTATTAAACCTATTGTTGTTGCTGTTGTTGTTAATTTTTTCAAGGCGTCACTACAGACAAAATGAGAAAATGGTAGCAGATGATTCAAGAACTTTTCAGTTCTTTGTTTACATTTTGAGAAGGTTTTTCACTGGATAAAGTAAAAAGAGTAAAAGGCACATGCAGCAATTTAAGACCCATAATTTTATTAAATCTTATCAGAAAGATACTGTCAATTGTAATGATAAATAGAATATACCATAAAATTGACAAAATAATACCAGTCACTCAAGGCGCCTACAGACCAGGCAGAAGTACCACGGAAGACGTCCTAACATTAAAACTTCTTATCGAAAAAGCAATAACAAACAATAACTCAGAAATAGAAATCATGCTTCTAGACATGAGTAAGGCGTTTGACACTGTCAATAGAAATAAATTATTAGAGGATTTAAGTAAAATAATTGATCAGGACGAACTGAATATAATAAAACTTATCATTGATGATGTAATTTTAAGAGTTAAAAATGGAGATGTAACTGGAAATAAGTTTGAAACTAATATTGGAATACCACAAGGAGATTGCTTAAGCCCGGTACTTTTCACATTTTACCTTGCAAATAGCTTAAACAAACATGAGAACCAAATTCAAATAGCAAACCAAATTGAAGAGCACTCATACTCCAAAGAAAATATACTATATGAAGAATTGATCCCTAATCATATTATAGAACATAACTATAGCATAAAGTGAGAAATGGGTATAAATATTGATCAGCAGTTTGCAAATGATATTGCATATGTAAGCACATGCAAAAATATAACACAAAATTCAAAAGGAAGTCAATGATAAACTGAATAAGAGAGATTTAAAACTAAACGCAGATAAAACAGAAAAATATACCATTGGAAACAAAAATGATCAGGAATGGAAGAAATGCAAATATTTGAGTTCTTAATTGGATACTGAAAGAGACATGATCCATTGAAAGCAATTGTGTTTGTCTATTTTTAATAAATACAAGATGAAACTAACAAATAGCAAAATAACAATGAAAACAAGAATAAATATATTCAATGCTTATATTACGCCAGTTTACTTATATAATAGTGAGCTATGGACATTAACTTCAAAACAAGAACACGAAATTGACATATTTAATAGAAGTCTATTAAGAAAAATACTTAAAATATATTACCCTCACATTATAAGCAACGATGACTTATACATCAGAACAAATCAAAAAAATGGAATCTTGCAATTAAAACACGAAGACTAAAATGGATAGGTCACTTACTTAGGTTACCGAACAATGCACTTGTAAAACTTGCTTTAAATGAGAATAAAAAATCTCAGACAAAACAAAGAGGTTGTCAAAATAAACAAACATGGATCAAATTAGTAAATAAAGATCTCAAAGATGTAAATCAGAATTTGAACATATTAGATGAGAGCATCTGTGATCTGGCTGAGGATAGAACGAAGTGGAGTAAATTAACCTTGAAGCCTACTGCAGGGTCCAAATAGGACGTAGTGCAGTCTCAGTAGTAGTAAAAAAAGTAAACACGCATTATAGTGAATAATCAACTATGTTGATATCTATCACTTTTAAAACCACATGTTTAATCCGTTAGGCAATTTAGACTATTTTCCATATAACCAGTCCAGTGAATGTCCGAGATTTTACTCTCAGATCAGCGCGGCCGGGATTCGAACCCACGAGGATTCAAATCACCTCAGGATTTGTCATTTAAAACTTCATGATGTTACCCCTACACTATTTAGACATTCTAAATAGCGTAGGGGTAACGTGATGAAAGCGATGAAAAACGTTTAGTTATGTAGTGTAGTGGCTAGACTAGGCTAGTTTATTATAAAAGCGTATTTTCTTGCACGTATTTCACTTAAATTAATGAAAGTAGATCGTTTGTATAGATAAATTATTAGATTATATTTGAAAGTTAAATCTCGACATTTATAGTTAATGTGTGAGTGTGACCATTAGTTGCAAATTGTAGACAAATTAAATCCGTTGTAACATAATTGAGCCCTTAACTGTACTTATTAATTGCCAAAATTTTAATACAGAGTCTTCTATCTATACAAATATTTAAATGCAACAGTACCTGGGGCATTAGCTAGTGACGCTCTATAATTGATTTATCTTGATGAGAATATGTTTATTTCAATTGCAATTCAATAATTGTAATTGAATATGTCCATATTACGGTTAATTACGGTTAAATGTAATTAATATCTCAGAGAACTTTGATACATAACTTAATACAGTATAATGCATTTTATTAAAAACATCCTTCCTATCGTAAATAAAGAGTTTGAGCAAGAACGCTATTGGTCCCTAAATTTTTTCATAAATTAGTCCTATAAATTCTTTAGCAATTCCCTTTAATAATTCGTTGCTTTTTAAAAATCTCTTTACAGTCAGTTACATTTTTAAAATCTCTTTTCAGTGTATCAAATACGATGAGTAAAGTTAATTATATTTGAATTTATTTTTAATAATCTGCAAGCTCTCTATTTTATTCTAACAAAATTTATTAATCAATTATACAAAATTAAATCTGTAAGATTGAGAATATAATAATTTGCATTTGATATCAAGCTTTACTACTGCTGGATGGCATTTTAAGCATGATTTTTAGTAGCTTTCATTATTTGATTAATTTATTAATAACTTAATCAGAACGACTTCTTATGGAACAATAGGAAATATGCCAGAGATTTTAGTAGGCCTACTTTCTGAGGAAAGAGTAATATTTTTTGGTGTATTACGTGATCATTTGATCAGTAATTTAACAATATGTTTACATAAATGTTGACTCTGTGATGTTAGGCTAAACAACAATAATATTAACATGATAATATTAACTTGAGATATTTCAACAGTGACCAATTGTAAGGCATCCCAATAGATACCTGGGTATATGGAGGGGATAGTCACTTTTTGGATTTTATTTTATTTTACTTCTATGTTACTTTAAGTACGCCTATTAACTGGCTGGCTTACCTCAGATTCCACTGGTTAAGCCTATATTGTCTTTTTAAGCAATAGAGGCTTATGAAATAATATTAACACAGGTCTCAGGATGGTTCGTGATGAGTTTATTAAATTGAAAGCCAAAAATAGAGATAGATACAAGTGGGTTACTAAAAGGGTAAGAAGAAAAAGACAAGCCAACAAAACTGCTTGGAACAAGTATAAAAATAGTAATAATGATGAATCATTGTACTGTGAATATAAGAAAAACCTTAATAAATCGGTTGCAGAAAATAGAAAGGCCAAGTTAGAATTTGAAAAACAGCTAGCTCGTGATATAAAGAATGATGCAGAGTTTTTTTGCTTATGCTAATGCTAACAAAAAGGTTATTAAAAAGATTGGTCCTTTAAGAGATGAATATAACAACATTATAGAAGATAATAAAGATACTGCAAACTATTTTAATAAATATTTTTCGTCTGTATTTGTGGAAGAAGATTTAGTTAATATGCCAGTACCAGCTAGGATCTTCAAAGGTAACTTTGAATGCTCCTTACGTAACATTGGGTTTGATATTGATGATGTTTTAAATAAATTAAATTTGCTGAATGTCAATAAAAGTCAAGGTCCAGATGAGATTCATGGAAAACTGATTTCGGAGCTAAGACATGAATTAGCACCAGCTCTATTAAACCTACTAAAAGCTTCAATGAAAACAGGGGTAGTTCCTCAAAATTTAAAGAATGCAAATGTTGTACCAATACATAAAAAGGGAAATAGGGATAAAGCAGCAAATTATAGGCCTATAAGCTTAACAAGTATAATCGGTAAGACATTTGAAAGCATTATTAAGGATAAAATAATTAGTTTCTTGGAAGAATATAACTTAATTAGAAATATTCAGCATGGTTTTATTAGTGGGCGTTCTTGTTTAACTAATTTGGAAAGATTTTTTAGAATATAGTACAAAGGAAGTAGATAATAAAAATAGCATTGATATCTTATATCTAGACTTTGCTAAAGCGTTTGATAAAGTTCCACATAAAAGATTACTTAGTAAGTTGGAAGCACATGGAATAACGGGCAAACTTTTAAAGTGGATAGGTAATTGGTTAAGCAATAGAAAACAAAGGGTGTGTGTCGAGGATGAGTTCTCCGAATGGGCAGCAGTGAAGAGTGGTGTGCCACAGGGCTCTGTTTTAGGACCTGTTATTTTTAGTTTACATCAATGACATTTGACATAGATATTGTATCTAAATTTAATAAATTTGCAGATGATTCTAAAGTAGCAAAGGTAGTAAACAGCATTGAAGATGCTGAGATTTTAAAGTATGATATAAAAATATTACAGAACTGGTCTAGGGATTGGCTCATGGAGTTCAATGCTGAGAAATGTAGAGTTATGCATATAGGGAATAATAATTTAAAAATTGAGTATTCATTGAACAATATTAAACTAAAATCCACAAACAGTGAGAGGGATTTAGGAGTCTTTGTGGGTAGCTGTTTTAAATTTAGTGAAAATTGTAATAAAGTTGTAAATAGTGCTAATTGTGTATTAAGAATGATTATTGCATGTAGAAATAAAGATATTGTGGTAAGGTTATATAAGGCTCTTGTACGGCCCAAACTTGAATACTGCGTTCTGGCTTGGTGCCCATATCTTAAGAAAGATGTCGACAAATTAGAAGGGGTACAAGCCAGAGCAACAAGGCTAGTATATGACTGTCAAAAACTTAGTTATGAGAATAGATTAAAATTTGTAGGATTAACCTCTTTAATTGAGAGAAGAACTAGAGGAGATTTAATAGAAGTTTTTAAGATACTCAAAGGCTTCAGCAAAGTTAACCATTGTAGGTGATTTAATTTATCAAACAACAGAAACACGAGGGGACATATTTATAAACTTAGATATAAACTTATAAACTATAAATTGAGAAGTAGACTAGATTTAAGGAAATTTTTCTTTAGTCAGAGAGTTATAAATGCTTGGAATAGTTTGCCAAGCGAAGTTGTGGAAGCAGAATCAGTGAATGCTTTTAAAAATAAATATGATAAACATAAGAACATGTAAATTAGAAGCTAATTGCATGTTCAGTGTTATACATAGGCTATGTATAAATTTGACATGTTGACATGAAGTCTGCATGATTTGATTAATATTAATTGGTTTTAGTTAAGAGCATTTTAGTTCACTTAGATTCATTTTAGGTTCATTTAGATTTTAAGAGCATTCTGATTCAGTCTTAAACAAGCATATAATTGCTTCCTGACTCTGTAAATGTTATGTTATGCTATGTTAAATACAGCAGCCTTCATTGTTCTCAATTAAAGCTTGCTGCCTGAGCTAGGAGTGGGGGAGGTGAGTTTGAAATTAAGCATGTTTGATAAACAAGCTTGTCGCTTGGCGGCTAAGATTTAACCACCTAGGTAGGTCTAGCCAATAGCAGAGCACTAACGTTTAGAGTTCTTGGCGTTACTGACTCATTTGGAACTTAAGAGTCAAAAAAGGCTCATAAAACGCAAAAAGCGAACATTAAGTTATCAAGACAATTAAGACCCTTTTCATAACTTGGAAACAAAAACTTATATCGATGTGCCATATCACTCAGCATTAATTAATATGTAATTGACTGTAAGTATTGTCTGCCTTATTAGAAATAGCTAGAGTTAGCTCGATGCCATATAACAATAGAGTTGACTCCATGCCTTGTAACACTATTTAAAGCTAGCTTAAAACAGAAAGTATTTCAGGGATGCTTTTATTGTACCAATAAATACGGAATGTTGTAGGGATAAAATAGAAAATTACAGACCAATCAGTCTAACAAGTATTATAATGGGAAAAGTAATCGAGAGTCTGATTACGGATTAAATTATTATTTTTCTAGTTCTAAGTCATCATATTCCCTAGAATCCCAGTTTAGCTAGAGTCTGGATCAATGTGTTTTAGAAAATTCATATCAATTTTTGGAGCCTAGGTGCTCAGCAACCAAATGCCCTTTCTGGAGCTAGCTCTTAAGTAAATGTCTAAATAGTGGACGTTCCTGTCTGACTAATTTAATGGATTTCTTTGAAACAAAATCCAAAGTACTAGAAAAATGAAAGTGTGTGAAAGTTCTGTATTTGCATTTTGCAACTTGATGAAAGTGGATGATGAAATTAATAGATCTATGTAGTACATTTGCTGATGTATCAAAAACTGCAAAAGTTGTTTATGCTGTTAGAATATTAGAGGATGACATAGTAACAATTCTAAATTGATCTATTGCATAGTAAATTAAATTCAATATTGATAAATATAGGGTCATATATTTAGGTAGTAATAGTTTAAATGCTAATTATGTATTAAAATCACACATCATTAAAGTCTACAAATAGTGAAAAAATTTAGTAGATATTTTCTACTCTTTAGTAGGAAAGATTTACTATAGTTTACTGGATATGACTCGAAAGTAAATTAGAAATTACTATATCTTGTTATAACCTTTTTCTTGTAGATTTATAGAGTTATAATTTTAGTCAAATTGTTACTTGACATCCAGCAGAAAAGTGCTTTAGAATTTTATAGACTAGAAAATTCTTACTGTCATATTCGGATAAAGATGCAGGTAAAGGTCTTAGAGTTATTAAGTTAATTTACTAGAAGTTTATATATTATAATAGTTTGTATATTGTGCATAAATTGATATTTGTGCAGGGTTATTCTTAGGTGAAGTTTAACTGTGTATTTGTGTGTAATTTAACTCCATTTAGTCTGCAAGTATAAAATGATTTACTTGGATGGAAAGTAGTGGAAATTTTGTGAGAAAACTGCTCAGTTTACCATAAATATCATTATGCTGTATAAAAGAGCTTCACTCTTTAATTTTTAGCTAGTTTTCATTCATTGATTGCTTAAATATTTTTTATTACAACAGCAACACCCAATGGACATTGGACAGTGTAATTTTATTATTATTGTCACTTGTGCATGCACTTTAGACAGTGATTAAATATTTATTCATTATTGAAATTTCACGGGGTTATTTGTGGAGAAGACTTTAAGAAGTTCTAGATCTAGATGATTAACGCTACTCTGGTATAGTCCAGAAGTGACAAAAGCTTGATTATCTAATTCATAACTTCTTTAAAAATTAAGAAAAATACTGATGTCTTTGGATTATTAGAAACTTGCTGACCTGTAGTTAATATATACATGTTCTCTATTACCTCTACTGATTGCTTAAGGGTAATTCCACGAAAACAGAGCCATCATATGAAATCATAGAAAGCATATTATTATCAATGAAAAATTGATAACTGATATCTATGTTATCTATGATAATTGTTATCTATGTTTTTTCTAGCTCAAAATTTCATGCAGATTCCAAATATGTAATGTATTGTACTATATGTATAATAAGTAATGTATTTAAGTGGCCAGAGAAAGAAGATGGAGAATCTGTTGCCCAGGAGGATATAATTCTACGTTTAACGGAGCCTCAGACAGATCTTCGGGACTGCTGCTGTGTTCAGATCACAGTGTTGCAAGATATAACATTTAATAATTAAATCCTTGTCAGAAAGGATCTAAGACTGCATATATTGCATTGAACATTAGATTTAGTTTCAAGTTTTGCCTCAGTTAAGTGTTAAACCTTCAGCAGTTCTGAGTTTTCAGAGTAATTTCGTTAGTACTTTTGTAATTCCGTTACCAGTCTAAGAATCCATTTTTTAGAAAATTATTTGATGTAATTTAAAAATAAAATGCCTTAAGTGATTAATGATTATAAACCCTGCAAAATGTATTTAGGACACATTTATGGGCTTTAACAATTCATGGAGTTTGGATGGCGAAAACTGTGACCCTCAACATGAAGGACTTTCTAACGTAATTCCGTTACCACAATGTGGCGCCCCCTAGTGAACACAAGATATTGCAATATTAAAAATTTATATTGGTACAGTACGGGACACTTGGATAGCCATGAAATTTAAATTTTAAACAAATCTTTAAATTTAGTTATTTTTTAGTCAGTTATTTTAAAAACTGTAAAAAATTGTAATTCCGATACCGTGGAATTGCCCTTAACATAACATAACAAATACTGAGTCAGAAAGAACTATTACTTGTTTAAGACAATTGCTTTAACAATCAATGTAAAACACTGTAGAGTTATATAGTAAACATGATCTATGTTCTTCTTCAGTGCACTGCCAAGTGGCAGGCTCAAGGTACATACTCATACTCAAAGTCTGCTTTCTCGCTCCATAAGAGCACTCCTTAGATCAACAAGTAAATCCCTTCATAAAGTCTATGCCTTATCCATACCTTATGTAGCCTATAACTTGGGAAAAATATGGCTTCTGAGGTGGTTTCCCGTTGCCTCCCTCAGTTAGTTGGATTAACTACTATTTAATCCTGGGGGAAAAAATTTCATGGTGAGGTGGGTCCCCTCTTACCATCCTCAGCTCCCGCCTTTAGTCGCCTCTTATGTACACGCGGCAGATTGTTTGTGGTTGCCCTATTCTGCAGTGGTCCAACCACACCTGCGCACAACACGGTTCCAACCACACGTGGATCTATGTTATATTAATTTATTTTGGTTTATACATTGTACATAGTTATGCAAAGTAGATCTTAGTGCCACCCTGTACCT
Source organism: Enchytraeus crypticus (assembly GCA_905160935.1). Classification (NCBI taxonomy): domain Eukaryota; kingdom Metazoa; phylum Annelida; class Clitellata; order Enchytraeida; family Enchytraeidae; genus Enchytraeus; species Enchytraeus crypticus. The sequence goes on from CAJHZI010000772.1 coordinate 363,699, forward strand.
AAATGTTTACTTAAACTTGACCAATATGATTGGTTGTGTAGAGAGAAGAGCGGATGCTGGACAGTGGATTGGATTTGATGATACAGCGAGTTAATGAGCTGAGAGAATCTGTTAATGCTTTCATACTGAAGCTTGAAAATGAGTACACCACGATGGACTGGTATGTGTCTCGTAATGTGTATTGTCTTGATTTTATCTAACGATGATGTACTGAGTGATTTTGAATTTCATTACCCCAACAGGAAGATCTCGCAATTTGTATGTACTCTTTATAGGTGTATGTCTAATGTGACAAATATCGTTAACTTTAAGAATCACTGCTCTATATACTGGTTAGCCTATCATTGCTATATGTCGTTATATTTTATTAATTTATTTACTTATTTATTTGTTACTTTAATTTTAATACTTGTTTTGAACATTTTAAGAAAAAAATTTTATGCGTTTATATGTGCTTTTAAATATATATGTGCATAACGTGTAGCGTCTTAACGTGTAGCGTCTTAACGTGTAGCTATATTTTTACCAAAAAAATCTAGCGTGTCAGTTAATGTCCTGAATCCTTCGATGATTAATCCTGCAGTGAGTGGAATTCTCATAGGTTTAATTCGCGGACGCACTGATAGGAAAGTAAAATCTCAGTCATTCACAGGACTAATAAACGAATAATGGACAAAAACAGCTCTGTAAATTAAACTTATGGAATTAAAATAATAAAATTCATTATTGATGCTCATATCAATATAAAGTGTGTTTAACCTCTGTGTGCAGGAGTAGTGTTCTAGACAGCTTTGCTTTGCTCTCCAGTAAAATGAATATGCTCAACAAGCTTATGCGAGGTGAAAAGCTACCACTAATGAAAAACTTTGCAGTGTTTCCACTTAATCTGAATCCTAACAGAGACCCCGAACTGGAGGTTGTGTAACTGAACAGTATTTACTTTCTTATTTTGAAAAAAGATACACTTAATGATTTGTATATTATGTTAATGGATGTTTATATCTTTAGTTGTTTCTAATTAATTATATTAAACTTATCTAACTAACTTTAATTTTTAAATTTTAATTATATTATATTCAATTTCAATGTTTTAAGCAGGTTGATACTGGTTGTGAGTAGGTATTATGTAGCTATGATCTGCCATTTTCTGACCACTGCATTTAATGTATGTGTATAGTAAACACACATTATAGTGAAATGATCAACTATCAACATAGTTGATATGTATCACTTTTTAATACCACGTTTTAGCCGTTAGGCAATTTCATCCATTTTGTCGTATAAGCAGTCCAGTGATTGTCTGAGATTTTACTCTCAGATCGGTGCAGCTGGGATTCGAACCCATGAGCATTCAATTTACCTTAGAATCTGTCATTATTTTAACTTTTTTTATAACTTAGTAGTCTTCAATATTAACATAATTGCTTGTTAAAAATGTAACTAAATTAAAGTATAAACATATTTGAGTGTTAAAAGAAGCAGTAAATTATGAATTTGTGACTACAGTTTATTGGAATGTTGAGGAAAGGTTGAATTGATAATTATTGGGGATCAGTGAGAAGCAAGCAAGGAGCTGACGTGCAAAATGTAAGAGAACGTAGTGTGTTGGTGGTAAAACTAAGAAGTATACTGAAGTGTAGAGATGTGAGCTTGTTTTAAAACAAGTATTTTTTTAAAAGGCTTTTTTTGTTTTAAAACAACAAAAAATATATTTTTATAAAAAAAATGTAAAAATAGCAATTGAGTTTCTTTTGTAGTTTGTATTGTATCTTTTGCAAATAACTAACTATAGTTATCTTAATAAAAATAAGAAATACAGTATTAGTAGAATATTTCCCAGTTACTGACTCGTGAGTCTTGATTCCTGAATCTGATTCCTAAATGGAATCAGTCAGTCAGTCTCAATTTTGTCAAACATAATTTTGCCGGTTTCTTTATCAGTTTCATCATGCCTCAGATTAGGACTCTGGCATCTCAGGGAAGTTGATGATGTTTTATTAGTACATCTTTTGGCTTTTCAAAATGCAAAAGTTTTTGAACCAACTTTAAATTAGCATAGGGCTTCTTCCCTGTTTGCAGTGCAATAGTATTGGTTGAATGCTAACTATAAAACAAGTTTTGCTTATTGCAGAGGCTTACAGAAGGCAGAGTGGCAGTTTTTAATCATGAGTTGGTACCCCTGTACCTGCGCACGAAGCCTAATCCCAAAATTGAGGAGAAGATCGCGTCCATAGCGGAAAAGACTAACACTGTTCCTGTTGAAGCGTTACAGGTTTGTATTGGCTCTTTTTAGTTTTCTTCTCTGTTTATAACTTTTTACAGCTATCATATTTATCGAGCTAGCAGTCTAAGATATAATTAGTAGATATAATTATATATCTGTATATATTATCTGTATATACATGTCATATATACATGTATATTCGTTCATCGATCAAGCCATATATTTTGGGCTGATCTGGTGGCTTGATGTTCGACCGTTGATCCATGGGTGCAAGGTTCATATCCAGTGCTCTACCCATTACGGATGTGCTATCAAGCGTTATACTGGAATTTTGGCTTTTGGCTTGGTTAATCAAATTCATGCTGATCTATCTAATAACATTTATGTATTTTTATTTTAGTCCATTTTTGTGTTTTGGTATTCACGTGTAAGCTTACTCTGAACTTTTCAGAAGTATTATGTACTGTAGTCTGCATTGCTAGTTTTACTAACATAACCAAAGATGTACTAACTTTTATTTAGAGTGGACAGTAACTTGTGTGCCCAATTTAATTTTTGCTTAAATTTTAGTTAAAATGATTATTATATACAAAAAGGAATACTTTTTGTGTGGTTTATTCTCCTCTATAACTATTTTAGTTATAAATATTCAGTCAGCTTACTTCATACAATCGTTTGATGCTTTTATTTTAGTGACATATGATGGGGACATCTCTGACATCTTCCCTTTTTTAGGAAACGGACATTAAAAAAGCTTTACTAGCTTTTAAAAAAGCTGGTAAAGTTAATGCTTAGTTTCCTCATTTGAAAGCGATGTCAGTGACGGGCGAGCACAGGATTTAACCTTTATTATTATTTTACTTATATGTGCTTTCGGTACTTATAGGTATTGGGGCAACTTATGGCCCAAAGTACCAGTTCTGCAGCTCTCAGAGAATCGACTTATTTCTAGAATATGTGCATTTCAAGAATATGTAATATAGTAGGGTAATATATGTCAGGTCTGCAAAAAATAGCAGATCACAGTTTGAGATATTTGGCTACTACCAATCACTTTCAAGCTTAATAACCTGCTGGAACCGGGAATAGAATGTTAAAGAAAACTTTTAATTCTAATTACTTGTCTTCTTCTTCAGTGCACTGCCAAGTGGCAGGTTCAAAGTACGTATTCATACTCAAAGTCTGCTTTCTCGCTCCATAAGAGCACTCCTTAGATCAAAAAGTCAATCCCTTCATGAAGTCCATGCCTTATCCATACCTTATGTAACCTATAGCTTCGGAAAAATATGGCTTCTGAGGTGGTTTCCCGTTGCCTTCCTCAGTTTGGTGGATTAATTACCATTTAATCCTGGGGAAAATATTTCATGGTGAGGTGGGTCCCCTCTTGCCATCCTCAGCTCCTGCCTTTAGTCGCCTCCTACGTACACACGGCAGATTGTTTGCAGTTGCCCAATTCTGCAGTAGTCCAACCACACCGAGCACAACACGGGGATACTTACACAGCCTAATTGTAGATATAAGGGAAAAGTTATTAGTATAGTACCTATCTATCATTAGAGTGTATTCCTACGTTTGAAAATTTTGAATCCATCCGTCATTGTCCTATGAATTTTCAAAATCCAGTGCTGGTAGCTGTTACGTGTCGAAAATGTTTTCTTCTAACTCTGAGCTTAGCTACTATAGCTAGTGAAGCTTATATATTCTGTCCTATTCTTCATTGGAAGAGATAATTGTCACCGTTTTTCTCGCTAATTATCTACTGGAATTCATTTCGTATTTAATCAAAAATAAGTTTATATAATGAAACACTGTTCTACTGGTGTTTAAGTGTTTAGAACATATATCTCATGAATTTGTAATTGGCTGTTCCTGTTATCGTTGGATCAACTTCCAGGCTAGCTTATCAAAGAGTTAAAATCACAGACATTTGTAGGACTAATAACATTCCTTGATATACGATACCAGTCCTTGGGTAGTCATTTAAATTGACTGGTTTAACTATGTGCTATTAAGAGTAACAACTTTGTTCAGTACATATCATCATAGTTGATCATTAACTAATTAGCATGTTTTGAGATATACATCTTGCAACTGACAATGGCCATTGTCGTAGCATGGTTGTATTCAGTCTTTTTATTTGCCATATGACGATAAACTGATGCACTCACCTTCTAATTCAATTCAACTCATAAAATTGCAAACTCTCCATTTGTGACTAAATCACTTAATCAATTGTAAACATTCAGGTGATATGCAATATGTTAGCTACTATTTTCTTATTATTCTACTTCTCATTCAAATCGTTTATTCAAATAGTTAATTCAAATATAACAATTTCCACTGTTGATCTTTGTAGTTGTCTGTACTCTAATAACATTGACATAAGTGCACTGCAAGTTTTTGTTGTTGTAGTTTGTGCTTATGTACTGCAGAAGAAGATAGCGTCTATGAACAAGATGGCAACAAATGCAGCTGATCAGGTGAAGACGTTCAAAGAGTCCATGGATAGCGAAGGTTTATTTATTTGTGAAATTTAATCTAAAAATAAATTATAACTATTTACTATCATGATATTGTATTTATTCTGCTTCGAATGTAATATTTGATACATAATAATCGTTATCAAAATTTTATTTCTTTTAAATGTTTATTTGTATTTGTCAGTGATTTAGTGTTGATGCTGAAATAAACACATATCTCTCTCTCTCTCTCTCAATTTCATGGCTGATTATAATTAGAGATTGTTGAAAATAATAAAATTCTTTCCTTGTGACTACTTGTTAGCTGTATAGTTTAAGCTTTCTATTTCTTTCTGCTAATCTCGAAGATTCTCTGCTGCTTTCTTTCGCAGCTTTTCTTGCAAGTAGACACAAACAATCCTGGTGGCCACCACTGTTCTTGGGCTCTTGGTTTATTGATTGTTGATTGATTGATTGATTGATTGATTGATGGTTATCGTAGGTTCTCAGCGACACACTCTACCTCAGCTCTGCCTGCAGACAGACACAACAGCTCTCGTGGCGGCCACAGTGTTTGGTAAGGGCATCAAGCCGTCTCAGAGACCAGTCACCCCCAGCAGCTCTTCAACCTCTCTGCAGCAGGGTGTGTCGTCCGCTGATCAGCGTACTGCAGCCACTACACAGGGTCAAAGTATGAAGTTCTATTGTTTAGATTGTATAGAGATGTCCTTGCCATCACCTGCCGACTATGGGGTGGATTTAACTTTGATTTCTTGTTATGCTTGTCAAAACTCTTTGAATGACATGAGCAAAACTTCATTGGGGTGTTTGCTTAACTCGGTGAGTTCATTATATGTGATGCTTCATATATTTTTATCAAGGTAGTGATCTCCTAGAGACACACTGAGATTAGGAATGCTAGATGATATAAGATCCACTCGTATGTGGACATCAAGAGGAAAACAGAAGACAAAGAAGCGTGAAGGCGTTATATACCATGGACCTGCCAGTAGGCAATGCACTAAGAGAGAGGAGTGAGAAAGGGAGTGATCTCGTAGAATTTATATCAACTGTAACTTATAGTATATTTTGAAAGTATTTAATTACTCTAAACCTAACAAGTCATACGAACCAATATATAGACTATGTATGAAAATAAAGCCATTTAATTAATTTTATTTATTTGTACAAAATATTGAACTGCAGTTGATTTAAATTAGAGTCAATAAATAAATATATAAGAAAGGTTTAGCGTCCGTTTTCTCATACAAGGAATATGTCAGGGACGTCATATACTACTTAATATTACTTCAATATTAATATTTCTAATATTAATATAAATGAATATTACTTAATTCATTTTTTGTTTTTGTTTGATTGAAGGTGTCGGCAAGGTACCCAGTGCTATTAAGACGAACATAAAATCTGGCAGCTTACATCCGTATGCACGATAACAACAAACTTTTCTGGGTTTTTTTTCTGTTCATCATTTTGCTTAGATCATAAATTGTAATAGTGTATAATTATAAAATGTTGTTAGTCCAACCAAGGAAGCCCTCGTAACCTTTCTCATTCAGGACTACCCTCAGACACCCGGATTCAATCAGGACTACCCTCAGACACCCGGATTCAATCAGGACTACCCTCAGACACCCAGATTCATTCAGGACTACCCTCAGACATGGTTCACTGCAGGCCTCCGAAGTGCAGTATTATACCATATAACTGATAAATTTGAGCCATTTTTAATTAAAGTTAACATTTAAAATTATGAATTGATATGAGAGCGGATTTTTCTCTGTAAATTAGTACTCCATGTTGAGTTTATAACATCTTATGGAGAGTTATACAGTTGACTTACTGAGGTGTGCACATGAATATCAAGTAAAACAGATGCTTGGCTGATTTAAATTCTATCATATTGAAGAAGTAGTAACGCCAATTGTGAACAATGTAACATATTTCTTTGAGCTAAGATGAGTTCACTTATTAATGGTGAGTGGTGACGATAGTGTGGACTGACATGTAATAGAACCCAACATCGTTTGTTGATCTGGTCAAGTAAAATTAATTCTTCGGTATTTGTGTAGTAACTTTTGTATGACGCATGTTAGTCTGTTGGTACATACCGTACATAGTTTATCATAGTATGTTACTGTCGTACAGTGAAAATATAACATTTGCCAAAATAATTAATTGCTCCATGTGATGATGTGCAGTGCAAGTGTCGTTGGCATTATTAAACTAACGTAGGGAGAGCTTGAGATCTGTTGTTTAGTGTTAGGACTTCCTATGGATGCTTTGTGATAGTTGAGCACGCTGTAACTAAGACTGTCTGAAACTTTCTACCGCTTGCAATTTCGCGAGAAAAGTCATTAATGATAGACTTTACAGGCGTAGAAGAATGCTTATAACATCTTAGCTCACATGTGCTAATTTCCTTCCATAGCAAAAATTGTAATATAAAAAATACAAATTGTAATTTTTTGTTATAAAAATTGTTGTAGCTATTGTTTTGACAATAGCTATATATAAGCATCGAAACTTCTTGTAAATTACCATCAAAAATTTCGGCCCCCCCCCCCTTAAAAATTTTATGGATCCGCCCCTGACGAGTTGTTTACAAATCTAAATGTAGAATAATAATTATTATTCAAACAGTATAGCCTAATTGGTGAGTTTATTACCGTAGCTTACTTTATAGGTTTGCATATGACACTTAAGGTTATTAGTACCGCATACCAACTAGGAAGCTAATGACTTCATGATCAATGTAGGCTGATATATTCGCTATATAGTCTAAATATACGGATAGTCTGAATGTTACGGCATTGAAATATTGAATGAAGATTAACATCAAAAAGACAAAAGCGAGAGTGTCCCATCATATAGATTATAATAAATGGTACGAGATTGAAACAGGTAAGGAGTTTCAAATATTTGGGTCATACTGTAACAGATGATGGGAAATGTGAGACTGAAAAGCGTTATATGAATTAAAGATTAAATTGCAGCGAAACAAGGACTTATATAAATCATATTAAATATTGTTCAATAGAAAGTTTAAAGTGCATGAACGCTTTCATGGCTGTACAAACGCTTTCCGGATGTATAAACTATAAACCATCGCATTTTCAAATTAAATGTTAGCAAGTCCTTAGTGCAATAACTCCAACCTGGAGCACCTTCCCTCACCCCTTTGGCTTATGATGCTAAAATAAACTTAGTATTGTTCGGTACCCCCTAAGTTTGATTTTCAGGTACCCCCGGTGAATTTCGTGACTCAAACTTCGTCATGGCTTATGACTCCAACTGGGTAGGATTGTACTGATTCTGTTAGGTCCATAATCAACACGCATCCGACGTACCCTACTGTGTATCAACATTAAGGGCGAATCTAGGAGGAGTCGTCATTTGTTACTTTGAGTAATTGAGTAATTATTTCATCTGAAGCCGTCTATGTATTCCCCATCATTAATTAGTAGGCTAATTGTTCTCATAATTCGAAGAGCTCAAAGCTGCCCCTGAGATTTAAATCCTGAACGCTCCGTAATTTACATTGCCATTGATTTGTTGGTGATTCATAGCTCTATTAGAACGACGCATATTTTACTATGAGCACTTCAACTTCAAAATCAAATTAAACACTTCGCAACATTTTCAGTTTTTGTCTACTGATTAAAATAGGAGAGTAAAATACGAGATGTATCTCTCTTTCTCTTTAGTGCACTGCTCACTGGCAGGTTCATAGTATATAGTATGACACCTCCATTCATCTCTATCTTCCTTTTTCCTTTTCATGTCCACATACGAGTGGATCTCTAAATCATGTATAATAATCCTTTTGATATAACATTCTTCTTGAGGATGGATTTTTTATTACTAGATGTATATCACAGTATAACATGTATAGTAGCATCGACATACCTTGCTAATCCCTTCGGTTTTAAATTTGTCGTTGACGTCATGTGTTGACAGGACTGTTTATTTATTTATTTTTAATAAATAAATAGATTTTTATGAAATTTAGCGTCTTCAGTGAATAGTTTTAGACTTGATTAAGTATATTGGCGTACTATTAACTTAGTTCATAGTTCTTTGTTATATTGTTAATCTGTTATCTAGTTATTTTGTTGAAAAATCAATTTACAGTTTTGACCGTTATTTTACCGTTAAAGTTGATTCCGTTGCGGTTATTTTATAATAATAATAACAACAATTAGAGTGCTACAGTCATCAATGACAACATCGAGCACTATTGAGACAAATCAAGCCGGCGAGCAAAAAAAAGAAGGCTTTTATACTGCTTTTACTACTTATTTATTATTATTGCTATTATTATTATTATTATTATTGCTTTTATTATTATTATTATTATTATTATTATTATTATTATTATTATTATTATTGCTTTTACTTTTATTTTTTATACTGCTTTTACTGTTTAAATTGTTAAAGTTATAGTGTTTTTATTTTGATCGTTAGTTAATTTTGTGTATTTGTATCATTTTAAGTAATTTTTGTAATACTATATTGTATTTTATATTGTACTTTCTGTATTGCTGATTAATCAGTTTTGTAAGCATGTTTCTATCGAGAATTCCTGTTAATTCTCTTCTCAGCAATATTTCTCTTTGCTCTCTTAACATTCGATCCCTCTCCAACTCAGGCCATATCATTGCTTTGCATGATTTGGCTGAGACTCACAAGTTTGACTGTTTTGCCATCAGTGAAACTTGGCTATCCTCTATAACCAAAAACTCCTTCTGAACTGATGTCTATTCTTCCTCCAGGTTATGATATGTTTATTGCAAATCGTGACTCTAGGCTATCTGGTGCTAAGGGTGATGGAGTTGCTCTCCTGCTAAGGAAGCCCTTTACCCTTCTTAGTAATGACTGTCATAAATTTTCTTCATTTGAAGCAATTTCAGTCACTGGTAAATTTGGCACATGTACTCTGCATGTTGTTGCAGTGTATCGACCACCATCTTCCTCCACCTATGCCAAACCTTTCTCTCTCTTTTTATCTGAGTTTTCTGCCCTACTCTCCTTCCTTACAACTTCTAATCAGACTTTGTGATTACAGGTGACCTCAATATTCACCTTGATAATCGTCTTGATCCCTAACTCAGCAGTTTAATACTTTGCTCTCCTCTTGTAATGCTGTTCAACATGTGAATGTTGCTACTCATATTGACCATCATACACTTGATGTTGTTATTACACCAAGTCTCTCTGCTATTGATCCTTTAAGTGTTAATATTTTATCTCACTCGCCGTCTGACCATTTTCCTGTTGTATTTACTTATAATCATGTTAAGCCAGATACTATTAAAAATTCAGTTATTTTTTTCATTTAGGTGTATTAATAGTATTGATCTTGATCTCTTTTATTCTGGTCTTGAAAACTCGACTTTGATCAAGTCTCCTTCTAATTATCTTGATGAATTAGTAAAACAGTATAACACTACTCTTTCATTTCGAATTGATAAGCATGCACCTCTAACTACCAAGAAGCTTAAGAAATCTAACCCTTGGTACACCTCTGATCTGAGAAAGCTAAAGGCTGCATGCTGTAAAGCTGAAAGAAAGTGGCGTCATACTCATTCCGATTTTTGGAAAACTGTTTCTAATTTGCAACACAAGATTTATCGTACTGCTATTGCTAATGCTAAGAAAGAGTACTACTCCTCTTTGGTCAGTAAGGCTGTGAATGTTAAGAGATTATGGAAAACTGTTAATGATCTTTTACATCGATCTATTTCTCTTTCTCTTCCTTCTACTCCTATTGAGTCACTTCCTGAACAATTTTCCAGTTACTTTAGTGATAAGATAAGCAATCTTAGAGCATCTATCTCTCCAGCTCCTAACTTGACTCCTCATACTCCAGTAGAGACTCATTCCAAGGATGAGCTTTCTAATTTCACTCCAGTTACAATTGAAGAGATTACTAAATTAGTTTTAGACTCTCCAGCCAAACATTGTGACTTGGACCCTATCCCAACCTCTCTTTTAAAGAAGTGTATTCACATACTTGCTCCTGTATTAACATTGATTGTTAATCTCTCTCTCTCTACTGGCATATTTCCTTGCGCTTTTAAGCTTGCAGTTATTACTCCATTGCTTAAAAAGCCCACACTGGATAAGGAATCTTTATCGAATTACGGGCCTATATCTAATCTGTCATACATATCTAAACTCACTGAAAGAATTGTTTTTCAGAGGCTTTCTACTCATCTCTCTTGCAATGATCTATTTAATAAGCATCAAGCTGCTTATACTAAGCATCGTTCAACTGAAACGGTGCTTCTATCTGTGTGCAATTCTATTGTTAATGCCATGTGCACACAACGCTTAACTGGATTATGTATGCTTGATCTTTCGGCTGCTTTTGATACCATTGATCACAATATTCTTCTGGAACGTCTTTCTTCCTGGTTCGGTATTCGTGGAACTGTTTTTCCTTGTTTGTGGAATTGGTTTTCCTCCTATCTGACGGATCGTTCTTTTAGTGTGAAAGTGATGGAGTACGTCTCTTCACCTTCCCACTTAAAGTATGGTGTGCCTCAAGGCGCCGTTCTTGGTCCTATCCTCTTCAACCTATATACAACACCCTTAAGCTCACTGATCTCTTCTCATTCTATTGATCATGAACTATATGCTGATGACACTCAAGTGTACGCTTGTTTCACCCCTAACTCTTACTCTGATGCTGAAACCCTCCTGCAACACCTTCTGAAGCTGAATGAGAAAAGTCTTACGTTATCTTCGGATATTACAATAACACCTGTTTCTTCTGTGAGAAATCTCGGTGTTATCCTTGATAAACACCTAACCTTCCACGAACACATAGCTAAAACTTCACAAGCATGTTTCTTTTATATCCGAGATCTTCGTCGAATACGTCATATTTGTCACGTGAGACAGCTGCTACAATTGGTGCTGCTATTGTGCAATCGAAATTGGACTACTGCAATTCCCTGTTTTTAAATCTCCCTGGCTGTGAGATTGATCGATTGCAGTTTGTTCAGAATTCTCTTGCGCGAGAAATTTTTTGTAGTTCCAAGTATTCACATGTTACGCCCATTTTAAAGTCTTTGCACTGGCTAAAGATTAAAGAGCGAATCATTTACAAAACAGCTTCGTTAACCTATAAGTCCATCACCATCCCTGGACAACCTTGTATGTCTCACTTGATTAAAGTGATGCAACCTGCTATTACTCGGTCTTCTAAATTAATTACTCTTGTGAGACCTAGCTTACCTTCGCGCTCTAAGCTATCTAATCGTTCTTTCCAGCATGCTGCACCGCAGATCTGGAATTCTCTTCCATCTAATCTTCGGAAATCTTCATTTGAAGCACATCGGCCTTTGCTTTCCTATGATCAGTTCCATAGGCAGTTGAAGACCTATCTTTTCCATCTCTCATTTCCATCCGGTGTCCATGAGCAGCGACCTGCGCCTAAACCTCCTTTTCTTTAATGCCCTGTACTTTGGACTGATTATCTGGATTTTGGAATTTGCATCGTTTTGGACCATCTATTTGCTCGCCGGCTTGATTTTGTCTCAATAGTGCTCGATGTTATCATTGATGACAGTAGCACTCTAATTGTTGTTATTATTGTTATTATTATTTAAACGAGTCTCAGTAATCATTTCACGGTAGAAACTATAAACTGTCCGGTGGTGTTACGTATCGAATAACATAAATATATTTAAGTAAAACGCAATGACAGGCACTCTAATACATGCAAAACCAGGCCAACAATGAAAGAGCGTAACACCCTATCTGGTTGACCACCTGGATACCGATCACCTTGCTGACAATCGTTCTACATGTTTAAATCAATTTTAAATTAAAATAAAAGAGAGTTGACAGTGTCGAATCAATGAACATTTAAATAATTATTGTGACTAATTTTCTAATAAGTACTGTTTATATTTTCTAGAAAAAGTTGGCATCAATTTGATGTTGCGAATATGTGTGGAATTTGATTTCAGTCCGTACATGCGTCATATGCATACGTTACATACATGATCATTTACATACATAATTGATTTCTTACTCAGTACTGTTATGTTATGCTATGTTAAAATTAAATTATATACTACTACTACTGAGACTGCGCTACGTCCTGTTTGGACCCTGCAGTAGGCTTCAAGGTTAATTGACTCCACTTAATTAGAATTAAATTATATGAAAAGAGAAAATAAGCGTTGTGTGGACCAGTAGATCTTATTGCTGGTCTTGTTTGCTCCTTAATACAAGCTGCACGAATTTGATTTGATGTATTATCTTATAACCTCACTCTCACATGAGTTAAGATGCAGCATTGCAAAAAAAAAAAAAAAATTATTTAGCATTTGGTATAAGATGATATATAAATTATATAAAGGAATCGAAATATGGATTTAAAGCAAATGATAATTTCCCTTATTTTTTATTTAATTACTTTTGACGCAGGAGCACTATCTTGAGATAATGGTACATAGTAAATAGTAAACAAGCACGGCATAACGTGATTTCTACTTGTGATTTCTCTTAAGTTTTTCGATTATTTTATAATCTCTTGAATATAGTTAAGATTATTAAAAAATATCTTACTAGCTTAAAAGTTATTCACTTAATCATTTCTGTTAGGGTTTTGCTTAAATTAAGCTGAAATGGAAGGCTATTTTTATGAATTATTTGAAGACTGATAACATTTTTTGTGGACTTCCAACTGATTTTCATTCCAAGAGCCAAACGTGGTGAAAATTGTACTGCATTATCCGCTGCAAATGCAAAGTGATGAAAGTTTGTTCTTCAGAGTTATGATTTTGAAGTGACTGAATTGACTAGCCATTAATCAACGAATCCCTTTTAAACCTTAATTAGCCTTTAAAACTTAATTGATACTAATCCTAACAGTAATTGCAGGATATTACCTATATATTATACGATGATTTCCTATAGGAAGAAGAGCTACATAGGGCACCTTCTAAGGGGGGGGGGGGCATAGGAGGTAGAGTGGAAGGAAAGAGAAGCAGAGACAGACCGAGATGAGGAATGTTAGATGACTTAAAGATCGACTCATACGTAGGCTTGAAGAAGAAAACGGAAACTGAGAAGAGTAGAGGCATTATATGCCATGCTACATGCATTATACAGAGTCTACTGGCGGGTCGCCAGTGTATTGTAGGTCAAAGCTAAATCTACTGATGTCTTTATGATATCTACCTGTCTGTCTGTAGTACAATTTCTTTCTCAATATCAGCTGCCAGAGGAAAGTAACAACTTTCTTAAATTAACTTAACATAAGTATAATAGTTCAGAAAGTCCTGGAGTCCTTTAAACCAGTCTATTTGTAAGCTAATCAATCTAGTCTACTCTTCTTAGCTGTGCAATTAGTATTGTATTGTATAGAGTGGCAAGCATGTTTTATAATACTATTTAAGATCAATTTTATTACGGTGTGTTATTATTTAATTTTATATTTAATATTGGGCTTAAAATGTTTCAATCAAGCTAACATGATAAATCAACCTGTTGAATCATTGAATGTATAAACTAATACCCTTATTTACTAAACTTGCCCTGATATGCAGATCACTTACGCCTCTTTTGTGGGTTAAATTACTGCTCAGAAATTTCGGTATTCACTAGTTCATGTTGCATGGTTAATTAGTTATTAATTTCATGGTCACCCACTAAAACTATAGCTCTCAGCCAATGAGAGCGCTGCCCTTCAGATGGATCGGTTAATTAGCTTACTTAGTAAACAAAACTAGAATATTGCATCTTAAGCAGTGGTTTAACTAATTCGCGATTACACCTCCGAAAAGAAAGGCGCAGTGCAACGCATCACTTTAAACTAATACCAAATTCTAAAGAATCCTTAGTTTACGCCATTGTTGAGGCTTAAACAGCGGTTTACATAGCTAGTGAATACGACGTTTAGATATTGTTTACCAAATTTAGGTGCTGAAGAATGAAATATGAATCTAACCCATATAACTTTAATATTATATTTTAACTTATATTTTCTCAAACATTTGTTACTTTTTAGTAATGATAGTATTGCATGAGCAGTTAATTGTGGCCATTATGATGGGATAAACCTGGGTGCACTGTAATGAGTATGAGATTTGATTGTAAATGTTTAGGTATTTTGACTAAGTCTTTAGGCAGTATTGTAGAGTGAGGCTTAGCTGACATTATTTACTTCCTATGAGTTGTAATATAATATTATTACTGTAATTTATAATAAAATATTTATTTATTTAATATATACTGAAATGTATTTTTAAAAAATGTAAAAATTTATTTAGTAACAAATGTGTAAGCAATGTAGAAATTACATAAGAGTTTGTAGCACTATCAGCAATATATTTAGTATTTTATATTGAACAATTTAATAATTTTCAGGTTTGTTAGTTAGCTGAAATTACTGCTTTTTGGTTTAAGATAAGTTGTTATATAAATTAGAATTAATTGTTATATCACTGCACTAAACAAAATGGAAGGTCTTCCGCCAACGAATATATCATCCATTAAGAACAAGCAGAGACGATCAGAGGCTTACAAGAAATTAAAGCAGGAGAAAAATAAGGTACTAGTACTGTGTTTCCTGCTAAAATTACTGACTTAAAACTTTTTGGAAATCTGAATTAGTCATTTCTAGTCGATAATTAATTTAAATTGTAATGTTGCTAACTTTATTTTTTAGTACTTAAGCACATCTCTATAATCAAGGATGATCTCTGCAGTTTGATACATTGTCTGCAACTGATTGATCATTTGCTGGGATGAATCTAGAAGATATTGATAATATTTGGCCTCAATGCTTTGCAAGTCTTTTGTGGGAGCTGACTGGAAAATATATTGTTTATGACACAGTTGTAAACAACTTCAGAAGTCAATTTTTCCCATGGACTGATAATCGCTGACAGTGACAGAAGGAAAGCATTATTATTTTAATGGTTTGCTGGATTGATCAGATTGATCACTGATTTGCCCATTAACAAAAGTTTTACAGTTGACATTTTATTGTCAGTTAATTGAGCTTCTAGTAATATCCAAGATATTATCTATTTACCACCGGTAGCTAGCTAGTGGAATTCTTTCTTAGAGGTTTATTTATCTACCTTTGATAAGCATCTACATGTAGTAGCATTGCAAAATGAAATATTTTATAACGTTCTATGCAGCTTATCCTGGCAACAATCTATAGTGACTATATTTGTGATCCACTGAAATTTAGCTGCATTCAAGATTTTGTCTTTCAATCAGTGATAGCTGGTGATGTTTTTATAAATATTTATCTTTAAGTATGGAACATATAGAGAAAGCTGTACTTGGTAGTATTTTAGAGATGTTTTCTTTATACTGCCGGTAGCACGATTGCTTGATTGGCATTTTCAGAGTCTTGAGTTAATTTTTTCAATTGAATTGTAGGACTGAAGCAAACCTGATCTCATTTTAATTTTGTTGTATTCACAATGAAATAATTGTAGTAATTTACTGTACAGGGAGAGCACTGTATTTGAGCCCTGCATCTACTGATCTGCTGTCAAACAACATGCCAGGCTCAACCCGGTGGCTGCTGGCTGTATTAATTCAGATCAAAGTATTGTAATTTGCTTGTATTATTTGTGCAGGTAAAACGAGAACAAAAGAAGAAGAGAGAAGAGGAGAGAGAACTACTAGGGGAAGATGTATGTTGTTAAGAAAATAATGAACAGTAATTTAAACTATTTGATTTCTTCTAATGCCTTCTGTTCTAAATAATGATATCTTCAATAGCGAATTGTAATAAGATAGCAAACTGCTCGTATTATTTTTTTATTAACACACTCTATTTCACAAAGATGTTGTATGTCCTAATTCAAATTGAAGCTCCAATTGCAAGTCCATCACTTGATAAATGACACAAAAGAACTGTTAATTTCACACATTATGACTGACTAATTGAACAAATATAAAGAGAAGTGTCTATGATAAATGAAGCTTCTTGAGATATATAAATCATGTAAAGAGAAACTGATATTTATTTATATAAAATCAATCAATAAAAATTTAGCGTCCAGTTCCTCGCCATAAGGAATGTCAGGGACGTCTCTTACAGACTCTGTACAAACAGAAGCAGAAACACCACACAAAGACTATAAAAGAAAGAAAATGAGAAAATGAGCTTAGGCTAAATCATTTGAGGTTTTTAGTTGTGAATTTATGAAATGATAAGTTAGAAGGCTTGAAGAATATCCAATGTGCTAAGATAAATTTACTTATTTCAGAAAATTGTATTGAATTGAACAAATCTGAATCTTTCCTAACCTCTGAATCTCTTGAATCTGAAGCTTCTGAATTCTCTCCTAGCCAAATTTCAATAACAATAATAATAAATCTCTTAGTCAGAACTCCATATATTTTCATAAAATTTTCAGGATATCTAGACTAGGAATTTATGCATCTAATCTGCAAATTTGGTGTAAAAATATTCATTAGTAAAAACAACATATTCATATATACACATTACATATACATATTCCCTTGATTACAGGGAATCTGCATAACAATGAAATATGTATCGACACTGTTTGTGAATTGCAGGCTGTACCCAAGCAGGTGCCGCGGACAATTGAGAACATGCGTGTGTATGATGAGACGATGGTCGACCCTGAGGACGAAGAGGTCAGTCTAACAGTGTTTTTAGTTCCTTGTCTCAGTGCATTAAATATTTAGTATTAACATATAATGGGAAATTTTTGCCAATCACTCTTTTTTAAGATGCTGCTTTGAGCCTGCTTGGCAACTTCTTGTTTAGGTTTGTTAAACTATTTAGATGTTGTTTAAAGTAAAATTGAAATTAAAGGAAATTAAATTCTAGTAGTTTAATTGCAATAACTGTATACTTATGTGACTAATACTTTAAATTTTTACTTAAGTGTTTGAATTGTTAAGCAATTTACAATTAGATATTTTAAAAATATCGTTTATAACTATTTTAAGTAAATGAGTTTCTATCAAATTGACTTATAAACTGCTTCATCGATATATTAAATATTTAAAATTGGTTAAATTTGAATTTGATAATTCTTCAATATTTTTATCTTAAATGTTTGTCAAGAGCTTTATACATTGCTTGTGCTGGATATATTGTTATCTTGTTAAACTATCTTTTTATAGCAACCTTTGATCTGTAGCTATATTAATGAGTTCTATGGACTCATTTCCCCGATTTATTTATTCGGTGTGATTTATTCTTCATCTGATTGATTTATTCTCCTATTAATTAGACAGATTGCATTATTTTCAGAAGTATTGTTTTATCTCTAGATAAAGCCTTTCCTTCTCATTATTTCCTGACTGATTGATTTTTCCTTATGACTTCTATGAATCCTTTAATCGATTTTATCTGTGATTGATAGATGATTGATCATTTGTACTATTGCCATGGACAAATTATTATTATTATTAACAACGAAAACTTATATGGCAGTGGATTGGCCGAACTGGGTCTTCGAGACTACTTTACAGAAAGAATTCATTAGTAATAATAAGCTAAATAACAATTACATTTAAATTAATATCTAAACTAGTAATAATGTCCACATATGAGTGGAACTTTACACTATCCAGCAACATAAAATTAACATAAGCAACACAACAAAAATATTCCACATGATACCTGGTACTGGACTGATTCGTTTACTCCCAGATTGATTTATGCTTTTATTGATTTATACTTAGATATTAATGTGTGATTTATCATCTGCAGCGTGTTTTTCACTGTGATTAACTCTATCGTGTTTGACAGGTGATGCTAGATGAGGCGGCTGACGAGTGGGCGTCGTACTTCAACAGAGAAAAAACTCCTAAGATACTCATCACCACCACAGACAGGCCCAACTCTGTCAGTACTTTCTGCTCTAACTCCGTTCATTCTTTTAAGAATTGTGTCGATTTGCTCGCGTTGTCGTGTTATTCCATGTGGATGTAATATTGATTATTGTCTTTCTTGAATGTGTAAAAATATTTTTTATATATAAAATATGTTGAAGCAGTATTTTTTGGTTGTCGTAAATAATAGAGGGACAGTCATTGAATCATTAGTTGTCAAATTAATTATTAAACGTATAGTTTCAGATTTAGTTCAACTACATTTAATTAATTACTACATAGAACATATTACAGAATTAAGTGCTTATTACTGTTAGACTGTTGTCAAGTGTTTCTTATTTTTAGAGCTAGTTATGACTGAATTGTAAGTTATTTTATTAGAGATCAATCAAGTCATGTTTGACGAATAATTTGGTTCAATATTTTCTGGAATATAAGAATAGCAGTGTGATGTATATTTTGACTTTGTTAGAGGACGAACAAGTTCTGTAAGGAGTTAAAGAAGTCAATACCTAACTCGCAAATTCTATACAGAAGAGGACTTCCACTGAAAAAGATCTTTCCACAGGCTGCAGCCAGAGACTTCACCGATGTCATCGTCATCAATGAAGACCAGAAGCAGCCGAGTATCCTTTGTTATCAAGAGATCAATAGATTTGCTAGTTTATGATTGCTAATCTGATATAATTATAAAATCCGAAAGCTAAATATAATCTCTGTTTCCGCATCATATGTGTACCATCGTGTGCTTATCTAGAATGCTATCTACTAGACCACTAACCGGCACTGATTAGGATCAATGACTGATTGGTGACAGATTTGCAGTGATATGAGAGAAAACACAAGTTCTGCAGCAAATGAAAATTGTGAATTTCTGTACCAATAAACTGCTTAAATGCACCGATATCATTCTCTGCTAGATAGTAAAGACATATTGGCGTTGTAACATGTTGAACTTAACGGCTGTGCTGTCAGATGGACTTGTCATCAGCCACCTACCTGAGGGGCCCACGGCTCACTTCAGACTCTCCAGTCTCCGTTTTGCTAAAGAAATTAAGGTATCACTCCAATCAGTCAACATTACTGTTACATAATGTGCCGCTGTGTGATATTGATAGCTTTGTTAAGCAACGATTGTGTTTTTGTAGACTTGAAAGTGTAAAGGTACTGCAGTCAAGGGGTAAGTGAGTTAATTCCTGATATTTGATTTTTTAAAATACATTCCTGGTTAGATTTCCTGTAGTTTCTACCAGAATTTACCAGAACTGCTACCATCTTTCATTATTCTATTCTTTCTTCACACTTAGGTAGAAGGAAAAAGTACTACTAATTCTACTTTTGAATGTTCTCTTGAATATTAGTCCTGGGTCCTATTGTCTGCTTTAACAGCCACTGCACATTGTTTCCTCACTTTGAGGTCCTGACTATCTATTTCCCCTAAATCCTTTTCCTCACTCATCTACTTTCGATATCTTATTATTTGCAACATATTCTTTATAATAATTACTTTTACCAAAGTGAATTACCGTATACTTGTCCACATTGAATTATAAGCCCCATTTATGAGACAACTTACTTAACAAATGTAAGTCCCAAATCATGCTGTCACTTTGTTCTTTCATACCAACTTTTCCAAATAGTCTTTTATCATCAGCAAGCTTCAAGATCGTATGAAATATTTCCTTATCTATTTCATATATTAAGATGTGGAAAAATAGGCCCCAGCACCGAAACCCTGAGGCACCCCCGAAGTAACCTCCACCCAACCTGATTTAGCCTCACCCAGCATAACCCTCCGCTTTCTCCCACGTAACCAATTTTCTCTCCATCTGTATATCTTTAATTCTGTGGGGCAGTAGCATTCTAGATGATCACTGTCCAACGAGTCAACAAATAAATCTTAGATCTGCTAAATTAGTAACGGCGAAGTAGGTATCGCATGACTACGACTGACAAATTCTAAATAATGTATGCAGGCCTGGCATATGTTCATTTCAGGTATGCTGAGCTGAGAACTCTGCAGTCGAATTAATATTTGTGACCTGCATACTGCATTATTCAATAGAAAATCAACTATATTAGTGAGAACACAATCATTTCTTCATTCTTGGGCTAAGTTTGAGATCTAATCATAATTTGAAGTTAAGCCTTTTTTCTTGCATCATATTAGGCTGTGAATAATTAATGAAATGTGATTGATTTATGAGCTGGATGGATTGATTGAACAGAGGAGTGGAGAGATGACAGATCACAAGCCTGAGCTGATACTGAATAACTTCAATACTCGCTTGGGTCATAGCGTAGGACGCATGTTAGCCGCTCTCTATCCTCATGATCCTGAGTTCATTGGTCGACGTGTCGTCACTTATCACAATCAACGAGATTACATCTTCTTCAGGCAGCACAGGTTTCTGCTCCGCTTCATATTATAATTATTTGTATTGGATTATTTCAGTAGTTTTCAAAATTAATTTTTATTTTCATTGGCAAGAACCAGACGTTAAATTTTATTGATTGATTGCAGTGGCGGATCCAGGGGGGGCCCGGGCCCCCCTTAAGCCCGACGATAAAAAATTGGAAACTATATTTTCATTGATTCTATGCAATTTCTAGGTGCAAATATGTTTTAAGGGCGTTAGGGGGGTTGGGGGGGAGAGGGTACAAGAGGGAACTCGAACAGTCCAACTACCTGGAATTTTTTCAATATTTTTTCATATAACGGAAGGGGGGCCCGAAAAATGTTGACCGTTTCACTAGCTCTCAATTTTCACTTTAGCCACTGTATAAGAGGAAAAAGGGTGTAAATAAAAAATGTGAACTCTCTCCCGGAACAGTGGTGCAAACAGCCTTGTTTGGGATCGAGGGGCTTAAGCCCCCCCATCTTCCACCAAAATTAGGTCACTTTTGCAATTGGTCCAGATCCGCTGAGTTACTTCAGAGCCTCAGAGGTGAAAAAATTAACCTACTCTTTTCCTAAACAAATGTAGGATTTTAGGCATTTTAGGTTTTCCTCACACTTTAGTACTGGTATGAGGGGGGGTAAGATACGGAGATATACTCACTCTATGTGCCGAGCGCAGTATGCTGAAAATTTTTTAGCCCCCCCCACACAGCATTTTTTCTGGTTGTATCACGTCCCGAAGAACACGTGGCGTAAGCAAAAGTATGTACACTGTCCAAAAAAACTGTCCAAAATTTCGGGCCCCCCCTTAAAAAATTCCTGGATCCACCCCTGATTGATTGACTATTAAAAACTGTACACTGTAGAGCAAATGTATAGTATCATCATCATCTTCCCTTAAATTACAGTTTAACCAGGATCGGGATACGAATAGACTTCATTTTATCCATTCGTTTTAAGTTTTATGGCAAATGTATTGTGTATACTGAATTAATTTTGAGTTTTAAATGATAGAATTGTTCTATGTAATTCTGTAAGTATAAATAACATAATATATAAAAGTTAATTTTTTATGTACATATTAAACTATAAGCCATAATGTGTAACTGTATAGATATCAGTTTAAGAGTGGTAAGAAGGTGAGCAAACAGGAGCTCGGACCAAGGTTTACGTTGAAGCTGCGGTCACTACAGAAAGGCACATTTGACTCGTTGCATGGAGAATATGAATTCATTGATCAGGTATATTTGCCTTCAGATGTAATAAGTCTGTAGTTGTATATGATGAAGCTATGAAACTAAGAAACTGTTTTGTTTAATGTCTGTTTCTGAACAACGGTTGAAAGTCAGAGTCAGTTTGCCAGAGTTTTGAATCCACGGTATAGTATTGGTTAGAATTATAGTCGTATTTCAGAACCTAAGAAGATAAAAATAATGTTGAATATAACTCCAGTCCGTAATATTTCAGTTTTTAAATCATTTAAATGCAAATAAATGAATTCTGCCTTCTGTCAGAAATACTGCATACACTGAAGCATGAATTTTCTCATGTGCTTTCAGAATGGTGACGTTCTTTCCAGTCACTTCCATTTGATGGATTGTAATTAAATTTTAAGAGAGATTTCTGTATCACTATTGTTTCGTACTGAAGACAATTCTGCAGGATTTCAAACCTGTCAATTTACTTATTAGATTGACCAGCGTGCTATCAACGTAGCCACCAACCGGTACAAATATTTAGTACAATTATATAATTGTTTAATGGGCTGCCGCTGTGATCATATTACACAGTAATCATTTTATGTGTTTTTGTATTTTCAGCCGAGAGAAATGGCTAAATGCAGAAGAAAGTTTGCACTTTAATCTTTGTAGGCGTCAACATGTGGGATTCTTGTTACTGATTTAGTATTTACTATGACCGATTTCCTGTGTTGGGTGTTATGTTGCCTAACTTTTAAATAATGATTATGTAATATGAATACGTACTGTATTAAGCCTGTTCAAATACAAGTAGACTGGAGTAGTAAATATTTAGAGGTCTACAGTAAATAATGAGTCATACACAGTAAATATGTTATAAAGTATGAGCGTGATCTATTGTATCTGGCCAATATCGTTCGCTTTAGTATTTTGTAGGGCTAGCAATGTATATATTAATATAGTTCTACTCGGTCTGCTTTCACGTTTGGTAGGAGCATTCCGTTAATCAACAAGTCAATCCCATTACAAGGGCTACACATTTACTAAACTTTAATATATCCTCTTCTTCGAAACGTATTGCTTCTGATGTGGTTTCCCATGGCCTTCCTCAATTCTTGCCTACACTTGCAACACGTGTTTTGCAAGTGCAGGCAGCGATTGTTTTATTCTGTAGTGGCCCAGACATAATACAACATAAATATAACTCTTTATTAACACTTCTAGGTTTCTAGCATTCATTTCTCGATTTTGCATATTTTCTAATTAACTTCTAATTTTAGCTAGTACTCAATGCTACTGTAATTTATTTTTTCGATCATTTTGTCCTTCTAATGCAATCCTGAATAATTAACTATTTTAAAGAAAAATAGTAAGCCTTCCTGTTACTCAAAGACAAACCAAACATTAGCTCTACAGCCAAAGTCTATATCGGTAATAGGCTTATACGTATATATTACAATATAGAACTAAATTAAATACTAAACACACAACATACACATAATTTACAATTTAATTTGACTGCAGTCATAATGTAAGAACAATCTTTGCTGGCATTCTCAATTTATCACATCCTGAAGTACAGTAAGAAAGTAAACTATAGAATGACTTTGCTAAGATTTCTAAATCCTACTCCAGTACATGTTAGAGTCAGTTTGTTTTCACCGAGAGCCAAATCTGAAGAAGGTTTAACTTGATCGATCTTGAATGTTACGTTGAAGAAATCCTTTATGTGCCGCAGCATCGAAATCCTAAAAACACAGACGCATTAATTATTAGAAAATATACGATTTTTAAGATTACAAAAAATATACTTGAAACATCCAAATAAGTATGATTTTCAAGAACATTTATTTTATTGAAAACTATTATGATTTTTCATACAAATATTTGACAAAATCTGGTACTTTGTAAAGTAGTCATCAATATAGACTCAAGTTTTAATTTATGAAACAGCTGTATAAAGCTTTATAAATAACCATTGTAATTAAATATTGTGATATCGAGCTTTATTGTTAGATAGCCGTCTGCAGTAGCATCGGCAACAGACCAGAATGAAAACCAAACCCCTAAAATTCCTGCACTTTCGATAATAATAAATTGTTTCTTTTATCCAGTTATCATTGATTTAATAGATATACTAACTATAAATGGCTAAGCAAATCAGACACTGCTTAAAATTAAATAAAGACTGTTCCGCTACATACGTATAGTCAGTGAGAGGACCCATCTCAATCTTGGATACATCTTTATCTCCAAGTGTCATCAGCAGACATGTCAGACCTTGATTGGAAGAGTCGACACAACCTCCCTAATCAATCAATGA
This sequence comes from Enchytraeus crypticus, assembly GCA_905160935.1. Taxonomy (NCBI): domain Eukaryota; kingdom Metazoa; phylum Annelida; class Clitellata; order Enchytraeida; family Enchytraeidae; genus Enchytraeus; species Enchytraeus crypticus. The sequence continues at coordinate 388,186 of CAJHZI010000772.1, forward strand.
AGCAATCAATTACTTAATCGACAAGAAGAGGTTGCAAATACATTGACGTCAGCAGTTGATCTAATGCAGTAAGGAATCTGACAAAGCCAATGACTGATTCATAATGGTCAAATTTCATTCACAGATTGACGCTTCATACCTTGCCTTTGAATTCAAGGTAAAGCCTTGAAAGGTGAAGTTGGTTATATAATACGCTAGCGTAATATTGTAAATCTCCCGAATAAGTATTTGAAATTTACAGATTTACTAGTGCTAAAGATTTTATATTTCTAACGTATTATAGACGGAAAGTTTTCATTCAGCAGTATTTTAGAGGTAAACTCGACCAAATATAGACACACACAGAACGAGAGAGACATACAGACGTACCACGCGTATTTCATCAAGCAGTAGCTTAGCAGTACACTCAGCGAGATCTTCAGGCACACACTCGCAGTCACTGGAACCCTTGGGAGGTGACGAGAGCTCAGCACTCAGGAACACGCCTTCTGTCGTCTCCGCTACCAGCGTTAAACCAAATCCTGGTGATCTACATCAATTGAAATTATAAATACCTTACAGCAGAGTCCAAATCATCATCAACTGTGAAACATCAGTAATGAAATTATATTCCTACGGCATGTGATTTCATATATCAGTACATAATTGTTCTGCTATACACGTAGTGTATCTTAAATGCATAATTACAATACTGAGACAAGACTAAAACATACACTGAACTATAAGTTCTGTTCAACGGCCAGAGTGCGAGGGGAGAGCATATTATATTGAAAACACGAGGCCATCTTATTTGAACATCAAACTGTAACTTGTAGATGACTAAAATATGAGTATAGACTAATATCTTACTAATCTATATGTTCAATTCTAAATGATAAGTATAAACTGCTCTCTATTACAATCAAGTGGCCTCTATTAATAATATCTATACTAAACATTTGTAGATGCGGTCGTCCATGATAAATTAAGGCTTATTTAATATTTGTCAGAACAAATTAATGCCCCTGCTATATAGAACCAGTGCAAACATTAGTTTTACATTAGTAATTAAGTAAAGCTGAAAATTTCTTTTGTAGTTCAAAAGCTTTTCAAACGTCTTCATAATTATAATAGTTGTTAATCAAGTAATTTAGAATTTATTTTAATTAGTTTTCAAAAGCATTTATTACTTACATTATTAAAGCAAAATTTTATTACTTTATTTAAGTATTTTAATATGTATTGTATTGTAGAACAGTACAATTTAAACACTGTAAAAACGAGTGTTATAAATCATTTCATACTGTTATTATGTTTTGAAATAAAGTATATAGTAATGCACAGTATAAGCATAATGTTACAAGATTTATAACGTTCATTTTTATAGTTGGTAAATTATATTTTTTATATATTTAATTCTAGTATTAATATTTATCATGAGTATATAGTCAATTTATAAACTATTGGCAAACTTTTTTTATCCATCCTTAAAAAAATGTAAGTAAAAAAGATATCTCTCTATCTATATTTCAACTACACAACCAGATGGTATATTCAATGAAGCTTCTAAATCTTACAATACTACAGTATAATTAAATTAAATACACAGTCGCTTTCATTGGAGTCTTTTCTGAAATACATTAGCATTGTTTAGGGCTACTGATGAAGATAAGTCTATAAACTACTATTCATTATTATTATTATTAATAATACTAAACACTTACTTTCCGGCAGCCTCACCACGACAATGATCAGTATAGATGTAGATATCAGTGAGACACTGGTTGAGTACAACACGAGCCGAGTCTACCATCCTGTTACACACTCTAGGATCTATACGTGTCGCCCACGTGTTACTAACATCAGTAGTTAAGGCAAATTATATTGAAAAAATTACAATTAAACAGTCCTAATTTACTTTTTAAGTAAAGTAATAGGGAACCGATTCAACATCACCCTTGCAGAATCTAATACTAAAATGCATACATTTTACGTACTAAAATACTAATTCAAAATATTTTTCAGTAAAAATTAACTAGTAATTAGAAATGATTAAATTAAAATAAAATCTAAACGTAATTCTTTAGAAATGCTATGTAACTTTAAATAACAAACACAGGGACAATATAGGAAACTTTTCATCCAGAGTAGCTTAATGTTTAAACTATATGTACAGGATGTTTAATTAAATTCATTAAATTCTAAATGAGAGCTGTATATTTTACAATAGAGATTTGTTAAGGATATGCAATGCCGCGTATTCTCTTGATCTTCCCTGCCGACGTCAGCTGGACAGGGCGCAGCTTCTGGCGAGTGGGGCAGGTGAACAAAACCTGACCTCCTCCGTCAGGGGCCGCTCCTCGCTTTACTACCTGAAGTAAATCGTAACTGATAGAAATTAGTAATTACTACTGGCACTGACGACTTATTAAAAAACTAAAGAATAAAACTGACAAAACTACCTATTTTAATTGGATTACTATCTGATTAAATTTACTTACAGCAACAAATAAGATAGTGATAATTTCAAAATATTACGTAGTTTTTAAAAAACAAGATTCAAGAAATCAAAGCAGAAAAAAATTGGGTTAGACAAACTAGCCATTATTGAAAAATACACCAGTAACTAGTAGTACAATTAAGTATGGCTTAGTGTTTGAAACAGAAACTTAAGCCAGTACAATCGCAAGAATACAACATCTTAACAGTTGAAAGTCTGAAAGTCTAAATATCTACAATAGCCTCAACAAGTTAGTAGCCTTAGAAGGCAATACAAAGAATTACTACAAAGGAGAGACATATCTGATTTGATTACAAGCTGACAAATTTTTTTTTCATTACCACCAATTAATCTCATTAGATTAATTACAGTTAAGGAAGGAGCATTTCATTGACTCCAGGAAATAATTTGTTGCTAAGATGGGATGCTGTGCAGAGAACTAAGCAACTATATTGCCGGCTTTATAAGATGCATACATTTTCATTAATTACAGCACACTTTATTAGTCTTTCAGATGACTACAATACAAAATTAAGTACTGCCAAATCAAGTCTAACTTACAAAACTAATCTAGACTATGATACAGACCTTTATCTCCAGTCCTTCATCTATGCCGAGGAACCTCTTCAATATGGGAAGAGCTGAGAGTCGCAGCAAGTCAACCTATCACATGTCAGACACAATAACAGCCAACCTTACAGAGTTGTCTGGGATTTCTCCAGCATATAATTCTAGTTACTTGTTAAATTAATTGCATACTATTTGGAAGACTCACGTATTTGGAAATATGAGGTGATTATTTTATATCTTTCATTATGGTATTTGTTAACGTTTGTCAAAAATAAAACAATTAAATTAGCTAGACACAAGTAGCCAATAAAGGAAAATGTTTATAGATTTTGATTTGTCTATGCAAAATCTTTATAATCATTTACCAAACAGAAAACTTCCCACGTAGCGATATATACATCAATGATATGTATAACTAATATTCTAGTATTCAATGCAGAAAGAGTTGTAAAACAATCCTTGGTGACAGCTAGAATTGTGTGCCTGGAGGTTAGGCAAATTAGCAGACCGTGCATGTATGTTTACTGAGAGGAAAGCCTATTTTTAATTATCAATTATTATTTCAAAATGTTACAATCAATGAGTGAGCCATACAGATGTATCTATATCGTTGTTTGTGACTCCAGTGAGAGTAGCGTGCAATGGAACTTTCATGAATGGAGCAAGACACAACAGCACCTCCAGATAGTATCCGATAGATCTGCTAGGATTGCACGCATGCTCCACCTTTCCTCCGTTGAGCATGCCAGGTTGATAGTGCATGCGCGTAGCTACAATGCAACACATTACAATGCAGAAACGTGCTACATCCGTTGTTTTGAAGGCTTTATTTCAGTGCATGCACTTTCATAGATCAAGTGCTAAATTAAGTTTCATCTCTAGATTAGATATTAATCTAGATTAAAAGATTAATTCTTTTAGATATTTATTTTAACTAAACAAAGTAGTTAAACTTTTAGTTAGCAACTTTTGATTACTAATTTGTCCACCTCTAGAAGCTAGCCCATGATTAGCAACCCATATATCCACTACCAGTAACCTATCCAACCATGAAGCATGATCTAATTAACTACAGTAGACCTCATTGCATAAAATATCATCAATACATATAGATAGTATCCAAACTATTACTTAATATAATTTAAGTAACATCTATTATGCAATATAATTTAACTAAAATTGTTTTTGACTACATCACTCCCAGATTCTATTAGCAGAATTCATTTTAGAATTCATTTAGGATTCAGTTATGAAACAAACATTAGTTGTCAACTTTGTGAGAACAATACAGTCATTTAGCTATCTTTCCAGTGTGTTCACTGCCTTACGGCAGGCCCATGGCATATAACTCTTTCAACCAATTCTATCCTCAGCCTTCCTTTTCATCTATATACAGTATATGAATTTGTTATCAAATCATCCAACATCCCATGTATTGGTCTTCCTCTAACTCTTAGCCCTTGCATTCTTTCTTCTATTACATCATAAATTTAGCAAACCATCCCCCTTATTATATTCCAATCCATCCTATAATATGCCCTAGCCAGCTTTTCTATTTTTTATCACATTTATTTACTGTCTATCAGTACTAACTCTTTCAAGAACTTCTTCATTTGTAATTTTCTCCGTCCAACTAATCTTTTCCATACTTCTCCGTAGCCACATTACCAATGTCTCCAGTATCCTGATACCTTCTCTCTTTAATGTTGATGTTTCACTACCGTACAGAAATGTTGACAATACCCATGCTTTCACAATCTTCATCTTTGTACTTTTCACCATCCCTTTTGTTAGTAGTTCTTTTCTCTTTCTGAGAGCCTCTTTAGCCTGTGCAATTCTACATTTTATTTCTGCTTCGCACTTCTCATCATTTGTGATGGTGTGGTCCAAACACTTGGAGCTTCTTAACTGTTCCAATTGCATACTATTCAATGGAATACTAGCATCCCTGTCATTCCTAATCTCTCTCATAACCTTTGCCTTCTTTATATTAATCTTTATACCATATCCCAATGCTGTGACATTTAGATAATCCATAGTCCTTTGAAATCCTACTTCACTAATAGCACGCATATAATGATCATCTGCAAACCTCACATCTTTCATCAATGTACCTCCAATAGTTATTCCTTCCTCAATACCTTCCATTGCCTCAACCATTACCGCCTCAGCATAGAAATTGAACAGTAGTTGTGAAATACAACATCCCTGTCATACCCCCTGTCCTATTTCACCCTCCTCAGAGAATTCTTGCTGGATTTTAACTATTTCTTTCTGATTTATGTACAAATTTAAGATCAATCTCCTATCTCTCCAGTCAATTCTAAGCCTCCCCATGATGTTTAACATCATTACCTAGTCTATTCTATCAAAAGCCTTTTCAAATCTACAAAAGATATGAAGACATCATTTCTATGTTCCAATCTACGTTCACATATAACTCGCATAACACCTAAATGTTGCTTCTCTAGAACCATCCATTTCAAAAGTCAAACTGTGAGTTATTCAGTATTGCATCTGATTTGCAGTTACTTATAACTAAGTGAAATTTCTCTCTTCTCTGGCTCAGTTTGCCTAACAATCGCTACTTTTCAGAACTTTTAAACATTAACTAATCCTAAGCCTACACTTATCCAATCCTAAACCTCTCCATCCCTAACCCTACAGAACATTTCTAGCACAAACAAAGTCCACATGTCTTGTACAACCTAGTGAGGCAAAATGCGTAAAATTGATAGTTTAAGTAATCAATTATTTTAAATAATACTAACTAGTAGTTTAGTAGTAAATAAGCAATTATTACCAGATTCACTGAATTGCATTCGGCTTCCCTTCGTTATTTGCTCCATAAGTCGCATCACACTGACTTCAAAATCTACACAGATACAACTGATGCAAGTATATAACAATATTACTAAAAGGTTAATTATTATATAAAACAATTAAGAATTTTTGAATACAGTTCTGTACATTGCAGGGTTGTCAACATTCCAAATTACATTAAATGCCCAGCAATCCAGCAATATTTTTGTCAGTTACTGACATTAAATAACGTTCAGTGCATATTAATGCTCACAGCTGATGGTGCTTACAGAGCAAACATAATCATGGCAATGTTCAAAAAACTTTTAGTAAAACTTTAAACTATTGATGCTAAGAAAAACTAAATAGGTTTAATTTTATAATACATATTCCCAGTGCACAGCCTAATGGCAGATCCATGGCATATAACTCTCCCAATCAGTTCTATCCTCGTCCTTCCTTTTCATCTCTATGAATTTGTTATCAAATCATTCGACATCCCATGCCATAATCTTCCCTAACTCTTTTCTCTTGTATACATCCTTCTATTACATCCTTTAGCAAACCATCCCCTTATATAGTATGTCCTATCCAGCTTTTCTTTCTATTTCTTATCACATTTGTTAACTACCTACCTGTACAGACTCTTTCAAAAACTTCTTCATTTGTAATTTTTCCAGTCCAACTAATATTTTCCATCCTTCTCCATAACCACATTCCAATGCCTCTAGTTTCCTGATATCTTCTTCAAAGTTCAAGTTTCACACCCGTACAAAGGTGTTGAATATCTTACCGACATTGCCACTGGATGGAGCCAGTGGCAAGGTCGGGAAGATATTCGACCGCAGATCAGTGTATGCGGGGTTAAAATCCTGGCTCCCATTACTGACATCATTTTCAAATGAGGAAACTGATGCTAACATTAGTTTTATCAGCTTTTATCGACCACACCAATGTTTTCACAATATTTAACTTTGTTTTTCCCAATACCTTTTGCTAGTAGTTCTTTACTCTTTCCGAAAGCCTCTTTCACCTGTGCAATTCTACATTTTATTTCCTTTTCATACTTCCCATCATCCGTGATGGTGTGGCCCAAATACTAGAAGCTTCTTACCTGTTCCAATCGTGTATTGTTCAATGTAATATTTAAATCCATGTGATTCCTAGACACACATAACCTTTACCTTCTTTATATTAATCTTCATGCTGTATCTCAATGCTGCGACATTCAGACCATCCATAATCCTTTGCAATCTTACTTAACCAAATACTAGCAAGCATACCTTGACCATCTGCAAACCTCACTATCGAAACCAGTAAATACAGTAAATTTTTTCATTTAAAAAGTACTCATCATTGGCAATATAGGGTTTGATTAAAAGTGTCCCTGTTCAAATGATGAGACTTCATTATTATTTATGTCTTAAATATAAGATATATATATATATATATATATATATATATATATATATATAAAATCAACAATATATGTCTGCAATAAAGATAAAGTAAATATATAAATATATATTTTAAATATATATTTAAATATTAATGTTCCACATTTTTAGTTTTACACGTTTGACAAAATACTGCAAACCGCTGAATGCATAATTAGCTATTTGATGAATAGGATTTTCGTACCTCTGATGCCAGTGTTCTGATCTTGATGTCGGATTTTCCTAATTGTGATAGATTTACCGCTCAGTGTTGCCAGGATCACTCTAATCCTGAAGCTACTGCTTCCTTCATACACCATATTATGCACTGTACCTGCCATTGCTATAACCAATTAATCAAATAAAAATTAGCGCAGTCCATGAGCTCGAAATACAAGTTAAAATTATTTGCTAAAATTTCATAAGAACAATTTTATGAACTAATATAAACATGACCAAGATTCAACATAGGAACTAGATACTATATAGATGGCATTAAATGCATATACTAAGTATCATAATACTGATTCAGAAAGTCAAGAATCATATTATATTATATTTTATTATATTATATTACATCTTATTATATTGAATGCCTTAATAGTGTAGGGGTAACATCATGAAGTTTTAAGTGACAGATTCTGAGGTGAATTGAATCCTCGTGGGTTCGAATCCCAGCCGCGCTGATCTGAGAGTAAGATCTCGGACATTAACTGAACTGGATATACGGAAAATGATTTAAATTGCCTAACGATTTTAACATGTGGTATTAAAAGTGATAGATGGAAAAAAGTTGATCATTTCACTATAAGCCATGTTTACTTTTTTATAATATATTACATTATTTTATATTCACTTAACTTAATTATACTGGTTCAAGAAGTCGTAAAGACTTGTATTATGTTATATTATAATTATATTATGATAATTATATATATACGTACATCCCTTCAACCTGATACAATTAAAATTATAAATGGATTTTAAAATTATTTATTGCAAACTCTTTGTTTATATTTTGTAAACACGTGCAAAATTGTACACATTGGCTAACCTCAGAAATTTTACTACCAGTATACGATTTTTAAGTTGAGCAATATATCCGCTGGAGAGTTATTCAAAGTAATTAATTAGCTTATTTTAGCAATTAAACAAATTATTTTAGTTTAATTTAAACATCAAACGATGACGAAATACAATGCTCAAACTGAACATTGGATTGCTGACATTTTAATTTATACACAACGTCATAATTTTTATGAGCTTAGCACTTGTAAGAAGTTTTTTGAAATAAGCCTACTAAAGCAACTTTTGGAATTTTAAAGAAGTTTCAAATAATTTTTAAGTATTTTAAGTATCTTAAAAGATACTTTTAAAATACTTGTAAGAAATGATTAATATCGCGTTATATAATTTTATTTGTCTTAACACTTTATATGCATATACAAAGAGTAAAATAAATAGCTTATCACTACTATAACTAACAATTAACTAACTAAACGTAACTTATCTAAACTGTAACTTATATTTACTCTTTTTTCGTTAACATATGATATTATCATATTGCAGATGTGGACGTTATGTTTGCACAATCGACATCATGCAAACCTTTTAACCTCTCCAAGCCCAGCATTAGTTAATATTTTAAACATCTTGTAACGTAGTAAAAAGAAACTATATTCATCGATTAATTCCAGCATACTATATATTGAGTACATGCCTATCGTTGTGTCTATAAACTGCATTTAAAATCCCTATTGACGAGTAATTTTGTAGGCTTACTGTCGATGCATGCAAAGAGATGAAACTCATTTCGATGTCTATCCTTCTAAGGTTCTAGTTATGAAATAAACTTCAATTCTGGAGATTATATTTTAGTATCCCTGAATCCCTTGAAATTCAGTAATTCACGCTTGCTGTTTGGCGTACATATAGGACTAACTATAACAAATAAATGGACGGAATGTTAAGCATGCAGTTGTTCCACTTTACAAACATGAAAATTGCCGGCAGAATAGAACCAAATAATTTCCTTTGCTCGGCCGAATTTCACAACTAATTTAAGGAATCTCAGTTAAACTTGTTTCAACAGCAACTCGTAACAAAGTCAACAGTCAAGCAGTGGTTAAAGTGGGAACTGAGGGTTAGGAGAACGGTCAGAATTTTTCGGGACCTCTGTAATGACGTACGTATTTACAGATCTCGTATAGTATCTAATATGGGCCCGTAGCAGAAGAAAGCATCTCTGACAAATGAGTTCTCATGCATCCCCTCCCCACTTAACCACGATTCATTTCAGTCAGGCGATTTCAAAGCGAAGCTTGGCTGTAGAAGTTCGGCATACGCTAAGAACGCTGCCCTCGCTGCCCTTTAACTACCCCTTGTAAAGGTTTAGGGCGAAGCCTCCGTCTCTTGACTACTGTAGGCCTTTAGCTAAAGAACGGCCTAGACGCTACCAAAAACAATTGTCAAGAAATAATATTTTTTAGAATTCACTTTATAGCGTGAGTGAGAATCGAACCCCCAACGTCAGTAATCTGAAGCTGACTCTCTAGAGTCTCTACTGCTCGTACCAAGGCGTTAGACCTCCATCTTATTGATATTTTGTATGAATTCTAATTACGATAACAGTAAATTTAAAGTAAATAATTAAACTGCTAATTAAAATGGTCTATATTCCTGAAGACATTACACTGTGTAACACAGCTTTTGTTCCTCTTGATTTAAACCTTGTTTCTGATTGGAATTTCGATGCTGATTCCAAACATGTAATTGGTTTTGTTGTATCATCACTGGTTGCAAAGATATTTAAGGTTTACTATTATTGCAATTTTTCTATTGCTATATGTTCAAATTATGTGCATTTCGTTTCAAATTCCATATGATAAATTGTAATGGTAACTATTTCAATTCTAATTTGAGCAGTAATGGCTAATAGACAATGCAAGAACCATCCTGATGGTTTCTGTTATGTCTGTGGAAATTACATTAGTAGTGAACAAATTTCACGACGTATAGAAAGAGTCGAAAGTACTACATAGCTTATCTTATCTATTTTGGAATGCCAATTGGACATCAGGACAAAGCGCGGGCGCCACATGTGATCTGAGCAAGCTGTCGCGTCTCACTGGAAGCATGGCTAAGGGGGAGTCGCAAGGCAATGCCCTTTGTAATACCGTGAATAAGGAGAGAGCCGCAAAATCACCACGATCATGCAAGAGATGATCCTAGTCCGCACTTTCCGAACCAAAATAAACTGAATGACTTGATTCTAGACTTAGGACTGCCAAAGTCAGGCGCAGAGCTTCTCGATCCAAGGCTTATGGAATGAAACTTGCTGGGAGAAAAGATAAAAATTAAAACAGCACAATGTGTTTGCCATTACATTAGAGTAACATGTAGATGTTTACAAGTATTAGATAAACAGGTAACATAGTGATTGCACCAGTCAGCAGAGAACATATGACTACGCTGTAATTAAAATACGCTAATTTGGTTAATCACACAATCAATGACTCGCGTAAAAGTTAAAATAACAAAAATGAAATAACTATAGGTCATAAATCAAACTGCAGGTTCAACAAGTGAAAATAAAAATAAAACATACTTTGCATCAATCTGATAGCATAACATGATTTTAAATATAACCTTTATGTTCTACAGTTCAATAGACAATATATCAGAAAATTTACTGACAGAAAATTACATAAAATAATAAGATACACATTACGTCTGTAATTGCACAATGCTTCAATAAGTTACAAAAATAAGTATATTGGGCATGTATGAGTATAAAATTATTTATTATAAAATGTTGGTTATACTGAAAAGCAATAGATTTGTCACTTTTAATGTCTTACACCTCATTTCTTTTAAATGAAATGTTTAGCTTAACAATGGCTCAATATCATCATATTTGATAACTTTCAAATACCATACATAAATGATAGGAATTTCTTATAGATTACATTCACAAGTGTTGCATTGTATCAGTTAATTCTGAGACACGCAGGGCCTACATGCGCATCAGAACTAAAGATCAGCTGCAAAGGATCGAATAATTACTTGACGAAACAAAACATCGAATGAAAATTAATGCTCTCAGTTTATCAATAAAATTAGATGCTACAGAGTTCATTATGATTAGTTTAGAAAGAGCACCATTACATCAGCTTTAGCATTTCCAAACAGCTACGATTTACTTCGAATTAAAATTAGCACAACCACCAGAAATTACAGAATGATGATGCACATATTACAACAAACAACGATGTTTCGATGTAAACGCTAACCACGTGATGGTTTCGAAGTGGCGAAGTCGGTAAGACACGCGACCGCGGATCAGAATGTGCGGGGTTCAAATCCTGGGCTCACCCGTCACTGACATCGCTTTCGAGTGAGGAAACTGACGTTAACCTTAGCTTTAGCTTTACTTTTGACAATTTATGTTGAATTAATTAATTGTTAGCACACGAGGGTCGAATGAATTTGTGGTAGATGTCAAAACCAATACGTGTGGAACTTGCACGAGTATTATGGAACCTCATAAGAGTTCCGACGGTCTTGATTAGCACAAATTTTCTAAAGGTAAGTAATTACGTTAGTAAGACGTTAGTACTGCAATGACAAAAGTAATACTGGTTGCTGTAGTAAATGGATCACAGTAGTCCGACGATTTCTCAAATTTGAAAGTTGTTTAGTTAATGTTGCCTATTCACTTACATAACTTACATCAACAACAAGTAACAAATCTCTAAAGCATTTGCAACACTTGCTCTAAAAATCTAGAACATTCACAACATTTGCAGATGTTTTATAGAAAATATCAGAAAGATCATTTTAACACGATTAAAGTAAAGATAACACAGAAATCATTTTCACACGTCTATCACACAAATCACTATTTATTTTATCACTGAAAACTGGAAATCAAACAAACACTTTCATGCCCACATCCCGAGTGCAGACTCGAGTCCTGTTCTACTGCCCGGCAGTCCCGCTACATCTGACGATAAACTCAGCTGAGGGCTGCAGGAACTGCCTCATCTCAACATTTCTCTTGCGCAGCACCAGCACGCCCTTGTCCACTCTGTAGCCGGCTCTCTTGTCCAGCACGTCACTGCTCAACTCATCTCTCGCCAGTCTCAGCTCACCTAGGCCGCGTCCAGTGGCGCACAGGACGTCCAGCAACTCCTTGTCGCTCTGAGTCATAGTCACAACACTGTCTGTTGTAAGTACTTAAAGTGGTTCCTACGGAGCTTCAGTTAATAGGCTGAATATCATGAAACAAAAAATATTGAAACTTGACGACGTATTATAGTGCTTATACTAATACTTGAAACCAGTGCATTAATTATTAATTAGATACACGATAAATATAGTGATATCGCGATGAATCATAATCACAAAAGATGTACATGTATTCAAATACTGTACCTCTATGCGGCCGAGTGGTAGCACGCTTATCCAATAAACAGAAGGACAATTGTTCAAAACCTCACCAGACTCCTTCTGGCAGGCAGTCATCAGTTTGGCAAGATACATAAATGTAGCGTTAGCTGTTTTACTTGGTTGGAGAGGTATATGCTGAGGTGTACAAGGCTGAACGCCTCGAAACTGTATTTAACAATTCTCCAATTAGCACTTTAAATATTGAATATTAAAGTTGTTGTATGCTCAAATTTCAAGAGAAACAGTTTTTGAATTCCGCAATGCCAAAAACTCCGCAATGCCTGCAGACAAAAAGTCAAACTTCACAAATGAATTTTTCTATATTTGTTTCAGTTAAAACCTAGTCTAACATATTAATTGTCGTTACTTCTCTGGCTAGTGTAGAGACTTCAGTGCTTCGGGCTACCAGAGATCAGAAGTGTATTCATTAGACGTCTAATTGATCAATTGATTTGATACAAACCTTATTAATCACGTCTTTCTCCCTCAGCGTAACTGCCCCGTGATGACGCTGAGACACTTTAATCATCGGCCTGTCGCTTCTCTCCCTCAACGTCAAGTCTCTCGCTGACTGAGGTCCCTGTGACACACAGTTACATAAACTAATAAGTATTGATAGTGGTTCCCTGTGACACACAGTTACATATACTAATAAGTATTGATTGAGGTCCCTGTGACACACAGTTACATATACTAATAAGTATTGATTGAGGTCCCTGTGACACACAGTTACATATACTAATAAGTATTGATTGAGGTCCCTGTGACACACAGTTACATATACTAATAAGTATTGATTGAGGTCCCTGTGACACACAGTTACATATACTAATAAGTATTGATTGAGGTCCCTGTGACACACAGTTACATATACTAATAAGTATTGATTGAGGTCCCTGTGACACACAGTTACATATACTAATAAGTATTGATTGAGGTCCCTGTGACACACAGTTACATATACTAATAAGTATTGATTGCTTGTAACAATATACATCAATGACATTATATCTCACAACATAGAATGGCACCAGTGACATATATCTCACAACATAGAATGGCACCAATGACAATACATCTCTAAATATTCAAATATCAAGATGAAATTAAATAATTAAGAATTTACATATAAAATAAATTACTATAAACCTTGAAATGACACCAGATATTATTAGTATTGTCATAAAACTTCTGCACACGATTCAGAGAGCGCTGCGTCTCCGCTCTAGCTTCCACCAACTGTCGCTACAGTGTATCAACAGCATCAAGAAAATAAATCAATACATGATAACAATACAAATAGGTCATCAATGACGGTCTTTATTTTCACGAAGTTCTTTTGAAATTGTGTTGAGGAGCTATTTGTATTTCAGTCAGTGATGTCTGAATACTATGAAGACAATCAGCTGGAGATAAAACAATTAATTAGTCAAGATCGGATTGTATGAGTAACAGGTGTGTGCACGATATCATCCTTTTATGACTGAACCATTTGCATTTGCCTTTCATATCCTTTGCCACCTTACTCACTACGCTAAAGTCATTTGACCTGTCCTTCTACTTTCTCTATTGTTTACTGTGTACCTGTGCAACTATCTTTCTCTTGCTCGTGCCTCATCAATCACCTCGAATGCTTATATTTCACTTCAGCTATTGGCAGTAAGTAGAGGGCAAGTGATTTGTATTGTTTCTGCTTAAAACTTGTCTTAAGTCTCTTCTAACTGCATTTTAAGAAGGAGGCGTGGTAAATGAATCATCGAAGGTAGCATACTAGTAATTTAGTATAGGCCTAGTATATTTATGCAGGATGTAATTTTCTATGTCATTCGACTTAATTCTGTTGATAGTGGTATTACTTGCTCGGTAATAGAATCCTTATATTTGAAAAGTGATTCAAAAGAGGTATGCACTTATTTAGACTGCTTGCATATAAGAAATTTTACAACTAAAGAGTACAACGAAATACGTACAGACTGATAAGTGAGAATGATATATAAGCAACTCACTAGCACACAGGTAAGAGATTTCGCGTTTCCGTTTGAACTTCACATTTGGTAGGATGAAATCAATTTAGAGCTAGTTGGTAAAAATAATCTTAGCTTGCTTTGAGATTTGAGAGAAATAATTAAAAAGTTAAGAGCAGGTAACTTGAATGAGCCTGACAGATTAAAGATCGATTTTCTGGTTAACAGATATAATTTATAGCTATATTACAGAAATCACACAATATAAGTAACACAATGATGTAAAGAACAAGAAAGCGTAACAAACCCTCAGCAGATCAGACTCCACAAGTTTCTGATGCAGTCCTCTCTGGACGGACTCGTGAGCAGTTCGCTGCACTCGACGACTCTTAACGAGCAGCCGCGCGGCGTCCTGGCGCACACACGAGCCGTCCTGTAGAGCTGCCTGCGCGTCCTGTACGGCTCCCGCTACCTGCGTCAACAACCAGTAGCAGTCCAATGTGAGAACTAATGAAGTGAAATAAGTCTGCAGAACAAAAGGTGAAGTCTCGTTTAAATTGAATATTATGAGTCAATATGACTCTATCAAGTCATTTGAAATTGATAGAAAACCAAGGCTCGGATGAGATTTGTGTACGAATGATTTTCACCATGTTCACAAACCGACGAATTAGGTCTAATATATTGTTTTATATTATATTTTTCTATTATATTTGTTATATTAATAATTTTAAAATTCCAAGTGTTGTGACCAGGTTGTTTGAATAGACTAACTGGTGACTGCATGTGGCGTACAGGCGCCTAAAGCACTAGGTCTAAGATTCAAACTAACGTCAGAAAGGGCATTCGGTCGGAGAGCGCCTAGGTCCCAGAAATTTTTACTAAATTTAAACGAGTGGAAAAGTCTTAAATAATTATTGAAGGTCTATTCGTATCTTAGCTCTAGTTAAACTGGGATTAAAGGAAGATGATGATTTTTATATTATTATAATGCTTAACGACTTTGCAAAAGCTTATGCCACCGAGTTTGTTAATCAAATTTCAAGAAATTTAAAACTAGTGTATTAAACTGATTGCAGAGTTACTAAGAACAACTTAAATAGCTCATGTGACTTAGTAAGTTACAACCAAACACTGCTACGTGACGTTATGTAAGTTACAACCAAACACTGCTACGTGACGTTATAAAAGTTACAACCAAAAGCTACTGAGCATAATGCTTCACTGAATAATCGTAATTTTCTTATGTAGACCACAATGCACAATGGTATTACAGGAAAAACTGCAAAAGATGAGACATAATGTACAATGAAAACAGCATTGATGAATAGGAAATAAATTATAATTAACATTACTGATAAGTAAATAAAAATATAAAATAAATCATCTAATACGTTATTAAAATAAAATAAGAGGTAAAAATAATTGTTTCAATTTAGCATTTTTACATGGTAAACAGTTAGGCAATTTAGACCATTTTCTGTATAGCCAGCCCAATGAATGTCCGAGATTTTACTCTCAGATCAACGCGGCTGGGATTCGAAACCATGAGAGTTCAATTCACCTCAGGATCTGTCATAAATTTAAAACTTCAAGACATTACCCTTACGCTATTAAGACATTCATTTAGCTGCATCTAATGCTAATACTGTACGGACCATGTTTACAATCTATTATGGTAAATTAAAATTTAATCCTATTTTTATTTAATTATATTAATTATTGACCTCCTCCTGTAAAACAGTCTCGAAGACTGATTTCGGCCATAATATAGAAGCACAGGCTAATTTTCGTTAGTATCGCTACTACTGCGTTACTTTCGTTAGCTGCTACTACTAATAATAATTATAATTAT
Organism: Enchytraeus crypticus; assembly: GCA_905160935.1. NCBI lineage: Eukaryota > Metazoa > Annelida > Clitellata > Enchytraeida > Enchytraeidae > Enchytraeus > Enchytraeus crypticus. Next base: position 404,743 of record CAJHZI010000772.1, read on the forward strand.
AATACACCAGCAGCTTGGTTAGCAATAGAGATGCCTAAGGCTGAAGTCTAAAGACTGCAGTGAGTGAATAGTCTTAGATCTCTTGTATCGATCGCCTCTGCGGTATCGCTTGAATATCACATCTCTCTCACAGTTCTCAACAAGAAGCCAGAGAACGATAGATTATACCTCAGGTGTGTAAGGTCCCACAGCATCCACGGTACAGTTGGCGTTGGAAGCGGAGTCCAAGCCGTGATCAGTGGAAGGCACTGAACTAAGATCGGCAGAAGATTTAGTTCTGTACGGGCTGGTAGGCGGCAGGTTGAATCTGCGCAACGTGAGCAAATAAAACAATCAATGAAGTAGGCATTATTCTTAATATGCATTTCATTAAGGATTAAAAATCATACTGTCTAGAAATAGCAAAAGAAGAACATTATTAAACACTTTAAACCATTTACAAGTTACAATCTATATTTTTCTATAGTCATAGAAGCAATCACGGGTACTCCGGTATATGAAATATTTATTTAAAAACTTTTCTAGCGATATAGCCTATAATCCCATCTGTAAGCATTTAATTATAGGCCTACCTATATAGACTGTCGTAGGAACTGTAAATCACAATCATCACAATCACACTAGCTCACATTCATCATTACTACTGACCTCTTGACATATCCGTTCTTCTGCAATGCAGTGACAGGTACCGCAGGGCTCACAAGTTCCAATGCCAGAGCTCTCTCTCTGCACACACTGCCCAGTCTGCTGTGCGCATCAACCAACCTCTACACACAGGTAATGTCATCGTGTTTAGTCATTTATTTAAATTAGTTAAATATTTTAAATTAGACTATATCAATATCTGGTAAGCACTTGGATTTTCTTGACAAAATATATTAGAAAAAACTTCAAGCTAAAAGCCTCAAACACCATCAACATTCATCATCATTTTAGCATGAATCCAAGTTTAACAAGGGTAGAGTTTAGAAAATTTTGTAGCAATTTTTGAAGACTAGGCGCTCACCAACCGAATGCCCTTTCTGACGTTGGTAGACACCAGCAACATTAAAATAGTAAAACGTAAAACTTTAATGTGAACTACGCTACTATAAGAAAGGGAAATGTGGACGTTGAAGATTCATTGGATATCATAAAAATTAGGGCAATGAAAGTGTGACTAAAGCGACGAAAGGAAAGATTATTAGGACTTGCAAAGTTATAATTACGTGAGATTGATATGTCTGGTAATGCCAAGCTTTGATTAATAATTTAAATCGACATACAAATAAGACAATAATGAGCATATTATAACTTCGTTATAATATGCCCATTACGGAGGAATTGCTAAATGTGATAATATCAAAAGGATTAGGATAGAACTAACGGAAATCGATATTAGGGGATATTAGAAAATTGATAAAAAATCATCCAACATCTTCATATCGAACTACGTTTGATCGGGGTGATCCAATGTAGATCTAGAAGAAAAGCAGAGAATAGAGATTAGCCGATCTATATTCTGTGGACAAGCAAATAGGCAGTAGAGAACCTGAGAACGAGAGAGAGACAGAGAGAGAGAGAGAGAGAGAGAGAGAGAGAGAGAGAGCGAGGGAGGGAGAGAGAGAAAAAGGGAATAATCTCCATCAGTTCATATGTTGAGTCTACAAAACTTACAACTCGGCTAATATGTCATTGTTAAATAATGCTATCTGTATCCTGTAAAAGAGAATTATGTATTTTATAAATTTTAACTAATAAAGTCCCTCTATATTTGAAACGCAGACTCCAGTAGGCCTATATGGTACAGAGGTAATCTGATATCGAAAAAAATTGGTTTATTTGAATACCAGTAGCTAAGAATATGGGAGAATTGAAGAGTAAATGACAAATATACACAAATTTAGATACCTTTTATAAAGTAGATTCGTTTCTAGATAATTTTTATATCGTTTTCTTGTCAATAAGAAAAGACGCTACGGTCTAAAGAAGAGAGAACGAACAGTAGCGAGGCTCCTCTTACAAGACAGTATATACAAGAATGCAGAATAAAAGTTTATCAAATCTTTTAAATAGTGCATAGCATAATATGCATATAAACAAAAATTCTATTTTCTTACTATAACGTATTGAATTGAGGCAAACACTAACTTTTTTTAGAATGGGAAACATATTTTTAATTTTATTCCCTTAATTTAAAGAAGCTCTTTTTAATCGATCAACAGTCCTAAATCTAAAATGAATGAATACGATGAATATATAAATTAATTAATTGAAGGGCGTCATAATATAACTATTTATTATAAATAAAATATAATTAAAATAAATAATTTATTATAATTTATTATATTGAATGTATCAATAGCACAATGGTTAGTGGTGTAGATAACGTCATGAAGTTTTAAATGACAGATCCTGAGGTGAATTGAACCCCCGTGGGTTCGAATCCCAGCCGCGCTGATCTGAGAGTAAAATCTCGGGCATTCACTGGACTGGATACACGGAAAATGGACAAAATTGCCTAACGGATTTAACATGTGGTATTAAAAGTGATACATATCAACGTAGTTGATCATTTCACTATAATGTGGGTTATTATTATTATTATTATTATTATTATTATAAGAGGTGACATTAGAATCAGCCGCCCACGAGAACAGCAGCACTAGAGGATGAGCGCAGACCTGCACGGAGTGTCTAACGAGTATCAGCTGTCTCACGATCAAACCCTTCAGACTGATCAGATGAGCTGCCTCAGCCCCCAGCAAGTCATCCGCTCCATCAGCTAGCTACACACACATGAGTTATAAGTGAAAAGTGCAGCTACACACACGAGTGACAAGTGCTAAGTGCAGCTACAAACATGAGTGACAAGTGCTAAGTGCAGCTACACATATGAGTGAGAAGTGCTAAATGCAGCTACACACACACGAGTGAGAAGTGCTAAATGCAGCTACACACACATACACACACACGAGTGAGAAGTGCTAAGTGCAGCAACACACGCACGAGTGAGAAGTGCTAAGTGCAGCTACACACGCGAATGAGAAGTGCTAGGTGCAGCTACACACACGAGTGAAAAGTGCTAAGTGCAGCTACACGCACAAGAGTGATATGTGTTACAAGTAGCAACACACACTTGAATGACATGTTTTATATGTAGCAACACACTTGAATGAGAAGTGCTAAGTGCTGGCACACACATACAATGACATAAGCTACACACATTTAAGTGATATGTGTTATAACAGAGCTTAAAAAACACCAGTGAGAGGTGATACATGCAGCTAAAATATGTAAATTAGAGATGATACTAACAGTTGCAGTAATGATATCAATGAGAGATTTCAGTAATCCAACATGATATATAGGCATATAGGCATAATAAACAAGTAATTAATTACACTGTTAATAAAGTTAACATTGTATTAGTTATAAATCTAACTCTAAATAATTATTATCAGGTAAATTGGTGATGTCCTAATATAAGGACGTTTATAAAATACAATAATCTTCTACATTTAATTCACTCAATGTTAATTTACTAATCTCGATCTTGAAGTGGATAATCTAAAGAATGCCATAAAACTCTTAACAAGTTTCAGTACTTTCTACATCAGTTTTGGATCAGTAAAATAGTATTTTTAGTAATAGTACTGAATTGAAATAGTAATAATGCTATTGCTGTTAGTATTGAATATTTTGAACTAAACCTATTGGGAAAATTATTACACATGAAGAATATTGGCAGTACATATCTTCTCTCATAGATTGCACTCGATACTACTAACAATTTCATTGACATTTGATGCGAAGTTAAACAATGTCTTAAATACTTCATTGAAAATAATATGTATAGATTTAAAAGGTAGATCTATTCAAAGTTATTGTTGATTGGAATTGTAGAGCTTTTTGTAGCTAACTTGTATCTTTTTGTCAGTAAATATTTTTCAACAACTGTAATTGGACCACTTAATATAGCTGAGCAACAGTTACACTGGCATTTATCCAACCGTTAGTCATTACCTGCAAATCTAAGTTTACTTCATAGTCACCATTAATTAAATAAATAATTGATAAATAATAATAACTGTTTAGATAACATTTTGCTGCCTATAAAAATTACAAGCATAAGTAAAAGAAACGAGATATTCTTAATGGATATACATGGAATGTTACTTATAAATGCATCTAAATGCAACAGATTTCATCCATACCAATAAACTATTTCGATAGGTCAATAGTAAAGAATCCATGTCATTACAAATATTTTTATTACAATGGAGTACAGAATCCATAAGTAATTAATAATAATAATATTATATCAGAATGGTATGGGTAAACAGGATTGTTTTCTCAGGGAACCACGCCCCTGCCCAATAAATGTTAGTCGAAGCAGAGGAAGGCACAGGGGCCTACCTCATCATAAGCAGAATCCCCAAGAATAATGGTATATAAAAAGGAATGTTATAGATTATTTAAAGATCCACTTGTAAGTGAACATGAAGGGACCTGCCAGTAGGCAGTGCACTAAGAGAGAGAGAGAGAGAGATAGAGAGAGAGAGATATTATAATGGAATCATCTACTATGAAACATTCCAAGAACAATAATATTTAAGCCAGGCAGTGAAGCCCTTTTATATTTACTGTCTGATTCATTGAGTCATAAATCTGCAATCATATTCAGTCAATAAATAGCCAATATTTCACAAGGAGATCTATAATATCGGCGAGATAAGCTCAAGTACCCTTGAGAAAATGTATATTGCTTATTCAGACTATCAGAGGTGACGAGTAAGAGGTTTTATCTTATACACATCGTCGCCTATATATTACCAACGCGAAGTCAATCAAAGAGTTCTGAAGCAAAACAGCAGTATTGTTAAAAGTGGCTTAAACAATCACACTGACTTTTTATGGTATAATTATCGACTTATTAATGATTAATTACTAAGTAGATTTTAATGAAAATTATATAAACGTTAGATCATAATAAAATCAAATCAATCGAAACTTAGTATAAAGTGATATGCTAAGAGAAACAGTTCATTGAACAATACAAGAATTCTTTTAATTATGGCCTGGACAGCGATATCAACCTATGCTATCAACTTTGTCAGTACGATCTAAATCCTAGCATTTAAACAAATAAATTTTGTAAGTGAAATCAACCTTTTCTCTCTGAGGTCGCTCACTTCGAATTCTTAGACTAGCTCTATTAACATCAAGATCCTTCATCAGTAGTTCAAGCTCTCGCTCAAGGCCCTCTCTAATCCTTACCACCAGCTTCAGCTCTTGGTTCACATCTACCATCTTCTCGCGCAGCATACTTACAACAAGGCGAATATCACGAAAATACCTATAACATTTACAAATGCCTATAACTTAATATGATAATATTAATATTAAACGTAATAATATATATAATGATAACAATATAGGTTTAACTTCCGTTTCTTCATCCATGGATGATATCAGGGACGTCCCCACAGCACACATCACTACAGATTAATTCACCCAGACCAATCTGAAAAAGAATTGCGCTAAGGAGAAGTAAGGTCCTAATTGAACGCCGGTCCGGTGATCAAAAAAGGTCAGGATAGATGGAATATGTCTGTGGTGGGAAGAGATGTGAAAATTAATACTTCACATATACCAGTAAAATAAACTTATAATATTTACCTATAACATTTACAAATGCATATCTCTTTCTCCAGTATCCTGCCAAGTGACAGATCTAAGGCACATATTCCTACTCACAGTCAGCTACAAGGCTCCATAAAGAGCACAAAGTTAATAAAGTAAACAAGTTAATCCCTTAATTTAACAAAGGCTATGACTAATACACAGCTAAATGTAGCCTATAGCTAGGGAAAATATGGCTTCTGAGGTGGTTTCCTTTTGTCTCCCTCAGCTCCTTTTTGGTGGCCTCTAAGACGCATGCAGTTGATGGCTGGTCTATTCTTCAGTAACTGGGACACTACAGAAAGGAGCTAAACATTCAATATACCTAACATCCTTACAACTACATACATGCATGTATGTTTGCAAATAGCTATATCATTATTATAAACACATTATAGCATTGGTCTATAGCATAAATTTACAAGCAATACAAAACACAAGCAGTTTGCAGACAATATAACATGTAGAGTGAGTGCAGTTGGATTGCTTCACATCCATGAATGAGTGAATGAAATTGAATTGATTAACGTCTATACCATCATATGACATATGACAACAATATTTTTAACTTTCAACAAAGCCACTGATTATTGATACTTATAGAGCAAAGGGTATTCTATATGAGCTTACAAAAGACAATGGACCCAATAACCTAAAAGGAGGAATAGGATAACCTCTACAAATATATCCCCTTCGAAGAAAATCAATTTGAAGGTATTAAAGTTTCCATAATGAATTGAATATCTAGAGGGTACTTAATTCATTTCTTCAGGTCATGTAGAAGGTCTCTTATGTTGACATCTCCAAAACCAACTTAAGTGAATGAAGTTGACATTAAATATTAATTATCATCATCATTAATTTTTGATCATCTTCACCGTAATCTTCCTTGTCATCATCGCTGTCGCATCCATCACAACCACCGCTAAATTTTAATTTCTCTCACTTATCGGCTGTTCTCAAAAAATTATTTCCTTATAACATCCTAGACATTCAATTCCCTATAGTCATAGAAAGCTTGACAACTTAACACAGGTATCATAGAACTCCCTAAATCAGGAGAATTAAACAAAAACGTTCTACAGATTTTACATTTTATAGTAAATATGTTTTAGTTGTAAATATATTTTAATACTTTATAATTACCTTTGGGCCTTAAAATTACTCTGGCTTGATAATATATCACGATCCAATAGACTGTTGATGACCTTTTTATTTCCCTTTGCTTCTTCTTCACTCTTACATCTAGTGATATTACTTGTTTTTATCTCTCGGGCACTATTACTATGCCAATACTCTGTTCCTATTAGACAACCAGATAAATCCATAATATTTGGCAAGCTCTTTCTTGGCGGTAGTGATCGAAAATTTACAGACATGACTATACTGGGTGTATAGTAAAATTACAGTACTTACTTAATTAACAGGAGATAATCAAATACAAGAGCTTACTAATCTGTAAGAAAACCATTTTATTAATTTATACTTAAGATAGCCTCCATTTTATATTAAAAAAATTTACAAAAATTAATTTAACTAATCTATGCTTATAATTTATAATTTTCAACAATCAATTTTTAATAATTTGCAAAACTGATGCAAAATGTTTTCTATTGCTATTTTATATTTTTTGTAAAAGATTATTTAACATATTCTAGAAAATATAAGCCCTCAATGTAATACATTATCTTATAGTCTATGCATAACACAAAAGAGTTTGTCACACTTTATATATATATATATATATACATATATAATATTATATAAATATATATATACCATTTTCATATATTTATATATATATATATATATAATTATATATATATATATATATATATATATATATATATATATATATACATGTATATTCCTTATATAACTTCATTATATATATATACACATATCAATGGTTTGGAGCACAAAGATGACAAGTCACTTTTTGATTTAAAATGATGCCCACAGTGCAGTATTTTATGATAATAAATGTATCTATCTGTGCACAAAGGTACCAAGTGATTGTATGTATATTGATACTGAATTGAAACCAAAACACAAAGGGACCATGTGCGTCTGAGCAGAATCTTCAGTGCAAAAATATTCTAAATGCACATACTACCCAATATTTCAAGGCTGGAGCCAGTGGCGAAGTCGGTAAGATACTCGAACGCGGATCAGATGGTGCGGATTCAAATCCTGGGTTCGCCCGTCACTGACATCGCTTTCGAGTGAGGAAACCTTAGCTTTTACTGACTTGGCACCGCAGTGCTCCAAGCCAACAATGTATAAATATTCATATAAAAGGAAGTTTATGACTTGGTCACATGCAACTCATAGACACAAAATGGATGAAATATCAAATTGATAGGTCTTGAATTGTCTATAGAGCTGCTCAAAAGAAAGTAATTTGGGTAGGTTGATGTGCTGAAAATGAAGTACTTCGCATCAGCTGAACCGCATGCAGGAACAGTAAGACAACTTACAAGATGAAAATAGGCTTAATGTTTTGAAAAAGTTATTAACTTCTGATGTGGTTTCTCAATGCCTTAAATTCTTGCACTTTCTTGAAGTTTCTTCTCTAACTACCTACAGGTGCAACTTTCAGTTAGTCTATTTCAGTATCAGCAGACACTATGGAGGAGACAAAGACTTCTACGCTAGATTACGTTAAAATTCTAAGATATTGAAGTTCTAAGATTATATTGAAGTTCTAAGATTATAATGAAGTTCTAAGATTATATTGAAGTTCTAAGATTATATTGAAGTTCTAAGATTATATTGAATGTACGCACATTCACGTCCAGAAACTAAATCAATTATAGTATTTACACTTTCATGGCAGAAATAAAATTGCACGAAAATCTCGTAGAAGTATTAAAATTATTAACTAATAAGTCCGTAAGTCTATATCGTTAGGAGGGTCTATATAGTTTATTATTCATTTACCATGTGAAAATCCTGAGGTCCTGGTCTCAATTCCCGGTACAGCTGGTCTAAAGTAAATCTCTGACATTGAAAATAGTAGTAACATGAGTAACTGACTAAACTGTCTAATGGCTAAATCAGCGATGCTCACTATAATTTCACTATAATAATTTCACCCAACCGTATCTTTTAACATTCACAATTTAATGTGATATCAAAATAGGCCTATATAGCTTAACTTATAACAGTATTACAATATTATATTAAAATTTACTTTTAAAGAAATTCCGAATTCTAGCAAAAGAACGCAATGGCCTCGTTTTGACCTTATATTAATTAGCAAAAAGTTTTAAAAATCTTTCAGACTTCAGTTACCATAACAACGCAACTACTTTTTATTTTGCACTGTCATTAAATAACGACCTCATTTTCATTAGATTTAAACCTTAGAGTAAATATAGACTAGAGACATGATCCAATACTAAACGTCCTATTGGCTGCGAAGCCGTTTAGCCTACTATTTGAATCTATCCCCTACATTTTCGAAAAATTTGAATTTGAATTTCAGTTGCAATAAACTATATTATATTTAATTAAGAAAATGTTACATACTATTATTTTATTTGCTAATTATATTTTCCGCTATATTACAGTTTGAACATAATTGGAGTGTAAATTTTTTAGAAATAAATATTTTAAATCATGATACAAGAACTTCCAGCAATTGTGACTGTCACAGTTTACTTTGATAGGCAAATTTCCAGTCATGATGCAATTAATTGTCGAAGGTATCCAATCCCCACATTTTCAATGCTGCAGTCAGGGTCGGACTGACCTGGTGAGGGACTGAGGGATCCCTCAGTGGGCCCCCCTCACCCTGTGGACGCCATGGGCCCCCTGCAGCAAAAAAATTAAATGAAAACGAAAGAAAAATTTGAATTTGAACGGTAAAAATGTGAAATTTGACCACTTGAGATCAGGCTAAAACCGGCGAATAAATATTAGGAGCGGGAGGAGGAGTAGTGAAAGAATATAATATCACAACGTTGCCAAAATAACTACTGCATGAAATTACAGGTTCTGTTGTAATTTGATTCTTCTTGTCGCCAGGGGCGGATACACCATTGGGAATGCTGGGGATGCATCCCCCCACCAACCCTACTACAAATTATTAGACCCATTCACGTAGGCCTAATCCATGAAGGTATGAGCTAGTACTGTAGGCTAGTGCCTTCAAGGACCTTGTGCCTAGTTATAAAGACACGACCTAGATTCTCCAGTGTTATTCTCTAGGGTTATTTAATAACTTTTCAGCTGGTTATGTTTTGGTGGGCCCCAACTGAAAATTTCCTCAGTGGGCCTTTGGGAGCCAGTCCGCCACTGGCTGCAGTTGTTCTTTTGCATTCAAATTGTCATATTTAGATATTTGCGATGGTTGAACTAGGCAAATTATTGTTTTAAAAGTGACATGAAGTTAGAGTAGAGATTGGAGATATTTAAGGCTAATGACAGTATCAAGTTAGGTCGTCATTTAATACTTAAAGCGCAGGCTTTTATATAACGCTTAAACGTGGTTATATCTGGCTAAAACCAAGCTTTAAAAACTAGTTTAGTTATGGTAACTCTGGGAAATCTAACATAACATTTAGACTCCTACTTTACCGGAAAATGTTACTTACAAAAATCTCTCAATATCAAAAAGTAAAAAAAAGTAAAAAATCAGAATTAGAGTGCTACTGATTTCCATGACCACAGTGAGAAAAAGAGCATAACTACTCACATAATTAACTCATGACTGAATATGTCTGCGAAAGCATAATTTTTGGCCAAAAATGTAGTAATATCTAAAAATAGTTGGTAATGTAAACCGAACAGAAAACTACCAATGATGTTGGCTGCTATGGTTCCGGTGGTCTAGCTTAATGACAGTGCTACTTCGAAATTATTGCGCAATACTTACTCTGGTTTTATTATACCTTTATGATTTAAACATATTTTATAATTTTTATTGCTTTAATTCTAATCCAAATTCCACCACAATTTCGAATCTTAGCCCCATCTATCTAGAAACTCGCATAGGCCTTTTATGAATTTTTTTACGTGATAGGAAAATTAGAAATCAACAAATGAAATTAGTATGCAAAATTAGAAATTGAAAACGTACGCATGGAAACAAGCCATGAACCTTGGCCATGATTTAATATCCATTAAAGCATCTATGCATTAAAGCTTGACACGTTTTGTTCTTTTAGGTTTCTTAATATTTTTATTTTAGCTTAACTTTTCCGAAGTCATGCAATTTAATATATAGGATATATATATATATATATATATATATATATATATATATATATATATATGGAAATTAAAACTGACAATTTAATTACTAGAGACCTTTTATAAAAGGTATTTACTTTGAAAATGACCTTATGTAGTATTTCATTCGTTGGAGCGGCGCTACTGTGCATCATAAAAATAATTGTTTTGTGGCAGGCAACTGCAATGAAATATATCCTTAAAATGTAATATATCCTCTCTATCCTGTTTGATACCCTGTGTTTCTGGGAATTTTTATTTTATTTTATTTCTTTTAAATGTTTCTTTCTATTTATATTTGTCAGTGATTTGGTGTTGATGCTGAAATAGACACACACACACACACACACACACACACTCACACACACACACACACACACACACACACATATATATATATATATATATATATATATATCTAGATATTCTATCTAGACATATATTAACTGTAAATTAAGACATTTGTTTATTATCATTTGACAAGAAATTGCAATATATTTTTTTTGTTATTAATAAAATACCATTCTGTTAATAAATGATGAAATATATAATAAATATATACGAATATATAGAATATTGCCAACCGTCAATAGAAGCACACACTCCTCCCCACTCTCCCACTAGGCTTTGTTTATTACGTGAACAGAGTTACCGCTACATATATTATAAGAGGTCTATAGAGGAATAAGGTGCAAGGTATAGGAACAACTTTAACGATGTCAGATGAATATTAGTAACGCACATAGGGGTAGGCCTAAGGTCATGAAGTTTTATATAAGAGATCGTGAGGTGCATTGAACCCTCGAGGGTTCGAGCTTCGAACCCCAGCCACGCTGATATAAGAGTAAAATCTCGGACATTCACTGGACTGGCTATACGGAAAATGGTCTAAATTGCCTAACGGTAGAAACATATGGTATTAAAAGTGATAGATATCAACGTAGTTGAACGCTTCACTATAATGCGCGTTTACTTTTACATTTTCAGGTTACTAAGTTAAGATTAGCTTTGACAAAGCTAAAGGTCGAAGAATATAAATTATGTAGATGATCCATATTCTATGTCTTTATATGAGCGCAATTTGTCTACAAATTAATTAAGATACTAATTAAGTTTCTTACTAGCTCTTTAACTTAATTCTTCTTTATTCTAAGCTTCTTTCTATTTAATTCTTTCTCTTTTTTATTTCTATATTTAATTCTTCTCTCTTTCTATTTTTTGTATTTAATTCTTTTTATAGGCTTGTCGAGATCTTCAAAGCCTATGTAGAATAATGATACCATTCATTATTCATCGATCTCAGCCTTCTCAGGATCTGTCATTTACAAAGATAATCGCTAGGGGCAGATCCAGGAATTTTTTAAGGAGGGGGCCCGAAAATTTCTTTTGAGTGTGTTCACATTTTTTCCTTACGCCACGCCGTCACGCCTTCCTCGGGACATGTGACGCAACCAGAAAAAATGCTGTGAGGGGGGGGGGGGGGAATTTTTCACTACTACGCTCGGCTCATAGCGTGAGTGTATTCCCGTATCTTACCCCCCCCCCCCCTCATACCTGTACTAAAGTCAGGGGAAAACCTTAAATGCCAAGAATCCTAATTTTGTTTTGGAAAAAAGCAGATTAATTTTTTCAAATTTATACTCTGCAGAACTGGACGAATTGCAAAAGTGACCTAATTTTGGTAGGGGGCCCCTCCCAGCCATGTCTATTTGCACCACTACTCCGGGACAGAGTTCACATTTTTTACTAACACCCTTTGCTCCTCTTATACAATGGTTAATGTGAAAATTGAGAGCTAGTGAAACTTTCAACATTTTTCGGCCCCCATTTATTGTTGAGGCCTCCTACTATACCAAATATATGGGCCCCTAGTGGGACCTATATTTGATCTATAGTGGAACTGAGTTCTTTCAAATATTTGCGTAAACGAATTGCCATGGAAACATTGAAAATATAGTTGACAAATTTTTATGGGCGGGTCTAAGGGGGGGGGGGACCGGGTCCCCTGGATCCGCCACTGAAGATAATTAATACCACGTTCATGTTTAATCCGTTAGGCAATTTAGACCATTAATTTTCGGTTTAACCAGTCCAGTACGTGAACGTCCGGGATTTTACTCGCAGGTCAGCGCGGCTGAAAATCGAACACTTACGAGGGTTCAATTCGTCGATCTCAGCCTCCTCAGGATCAGTCATTTACAAAGATCTTTAAAATAGGTTTTTTATTCTATGGTCATTTAAAACTTCGAAGACATTCAATAGAAATATAGTGAATCAAACACGTATCAATGTAAAAGGATATGTGTTAGGATGTCTGGAGATTATAGGAGCGTTGAAAATAATTACATAATGTAACATGTGGAAATGTGGACATGGAGAAGCATCGAAAAGACTATAGCTTCATGGATTCAAAAATTAAAGTTACAAATGATCGAAGAAGTCTTGATCGAAGAGAGTCGATCTTGAAAGATAGAAAGAAAGAAAACTGATCTAAGTTAATAAATGCAGTTGATAAATGCGATTAGAAATAGCTATAGCAAAAATTAAATTAATTTGATAATTATTCATTTAGAAGGCAGAATGGAAGGAAAGAGAAGCATGCGTATCATTTATAGTTTACTTTACATGCAGAGGCTGATCGACCGAGATCAGGATATTCGAATGTTTTGTGTAATTCTGTTTTTAGTTTTTACAAAATTTAATGGTAAACAATCATCTGAAGATTGTAACTGGAGGTTTTAAAGTTATAACATAACGTAACATTTAAAGAGTCAGGAAGCAATTATATGCTTGTTTAAGACTCATCAGAATGCTCTTAAAATCTAAATGAACCTAAAGTGAATCTAAATGAACTAAAATGCTCTTAGCTAAAACCAATTAATATTTATCATATTATATTAACCAATTAATTAAAGTATGTATGTATGTATGTGCGTGCGTGTGTATGTATGTATACGTATGTATATATGTGCATATTTATGTGTGTATCTGTATATATATATATATATATATATATATATATATATATATATATATATATATATATATATATATAGCTTGCCATTGATGTAATCATATTCTATCCCTATGTCATTCTTATACAGGTCTGGCTTTTCATGCCTTAATGATTGTAAGCACCCAAAAGTATTGCATTATTGCAATTATTGCATTTACTGCAGCAAATACTAATTATGAATTATGAAATTATTTGAGAATTAAAATGGAATAAGAAGGCAATGGAAAACCACATCAGAAGCTATATTATTCCAAAGCTATGAGCTACATTAAGGTGTGGATAAGGCATAGCATATGTTATATAGGCCTCTCTTGAAGGGATTAACTTGTTTGATGAAGTGCTCTTTATAGTACAGAAAAAGCAGCAAAAGAGTAATAATATGTGATTTGGACCTGCCATTTGGCAGAGGACGATTATGTAGCAATGTTGTGATACATTTTCAAATGGCAATGCTACATGTATATTTCATCCCTTAATCTTTATCATACCATCGTTAGGAACTCTCTCTCTCTCCCTCTTAGTGCACTGCCTACTGGCAGGTCCATGGTATCTAATGCCTCCACTCTGCTCTCTCTTCCGCTTCCTCTTCATGTCCACATATGAGTGGATCTTTGTATTATCTAACATTCCTAATCTCGGCCTGCCTCTGCCTCTATTTCTTTCGTTTTTTCCTTCTATGACCTCTTTAAATGGACTTTCCCCCCTTAGTCCAACTCCAACTCTTCTTCCTATTTCTTAACACACTTATCAACTGTCTATCTGTACCAACTCTCTCCAGAATTTCCTCATTTGTAGCCTTTTGAGTCCAGCTAATCCTTGCCATTCTTCTCCATATCCACATTTCCAATACCTCTAGCTTCTTATTGTCTTCCTTCCATAAGGTCTATGTTTCATATCCATATAATAGCATGGTCCAAGCCAAGTTTTTCTCTATCTTTATCTTTGTGTCTTTCTTTGGAATTTTTGTTAAAAGTTCTTTCCTATTACCGAAGGCCTCTTTTTCTTGTGCAATCCTTCTGCATATTTCTGTCTCACATTTCCCATCATCGGTTATAGTATGACCCAAATATTTGAAACTTCTTACCACTGTTTCAATTTTGTACCATTTATTGTGATATTAACTTCACCTTTATTGCGGGACACTCTCATTACTTTCATCTTTTTAATGTTAATCTTCATGCCATATCTCAATGCCGTACCATTCAGATTATCCATTATCTTCTGCAGTCCACTCTAGCTGCCCGCTACCATTCCTTGGCCATCTGCAAATCTTACATCTTATAACAATGTTTCTCCTACTTTTATTACTTCTTCCATGTCTTCCATGGCTTCCTCCATCATTGCCTTAGCGTAAATGTTAAACCGCAGCAGTGAAATGCTACAACCTTGTCTTACTCCATGTCTTATTTCACCTTCTTCTGAGTATTCATGTTGGATTTTGATTACTGCTCTTTGATTCATGTACAAGTTCAAAATTAGTCTTCTATCTCTCCAGTTTCAATTTCTTCAATTTTTTCAATTTCTATTCTTTTCAAGATATTCGTCATTGTTATCTAATCAATCCTTTCAAAGGCTTTGTCGACTTTCAGAAGTCAAAGTCGACATAGCATACAAAAATGTCATCTCTTACCGTTTGGAACTAGTCTTAATTAAGTAATTCCTTCCACTACAATTCTAGCTGATATATCCCATATCGTATATTCTTGTTAAAGTTATTTTAGTGTGGTTTTGTAAGCTATATATTTGGATATTTGTAATTTTATATTAATTCATGTGATTACTGACCTTATGACTAATATTTACTTAGTAATTGATTTAGTATTATTTAATAATATTGTTTTTTGTTGTTGATTCCCATCATTAATGATTTTATAGATAGGAAGCTGATGTTAAACTTGACTTATGCAAAGTTAGCCTTTTTGTATTGGTGTCTACTTAAACGATCCCGTAAGAGAGAACTGTAAGTTCAAAATTACAGATTTACTGGACTGATTAATGTACTTAATAAAATGAGTAATTACAATGAAATGGACAATAAGCCATACGCTTGCCACTTGTGTACAAAGGTCTTTACGCTTGCTGCGAGTCACCGTCGACACCTAAGAACTCAGCATGGCGTAGACACAACGAATCTACGTCGTGACGAAAAGAAATTCTACAGATGCATGCACCGAGCTTGTGTTGATCAGGGACTGAAGTTCATTGCTATCAATGACTTCAGGGGTCATCTCGATGCAGAGCATCATGTGCCGGGAATTCTTATGTCTACTGAACTTGTGTTTGATACATTTGAGGGTTTGCATAAATTTAAAAGTTTATTATATATAAATGTCATATATATATATATATATATATATATTGAAACTCGCAATATTCTTAAAGTGTTGTGAAAGATATTAACTATTTGAATCATGTTGAATAACTAAATTTTATTTTAAATTACTGGTAGTACTAGACTGCAGAAAAACTAATAAATATATAACAAAATTCTGAAGAATAGACAACTTGATTATAACAATGACGCCACTGACATTGTCGTATGTCGATGAACTGGACGCTAAATTCTTATTGAGTGATTTTACATGAGTAGTGTATGTCTCAGTATTAGTGCATAATTCATTATTGTATAATTCATTACAAGTTACTTAATATATGTAGATGTAGTAGAATAGACCATAATCTTAATTATGGTAACAAATACTTAATCTAGTTTGTACATTAATTTATTTATCGAAATATGATTTAACATTGGTAAATCGGTAGTCGGTAAGATACTCGACCGTGGATCAGTTGATGCGGGTTCAAATCCTGGGCTTGCCCGTCACTGACATCGCTTTCGAGTGAGGAAACTGACGTTAACCTTAGCTTTACCAGCTTTTTTTACATTTGTATTGTAGGCCATATTAATCATTTGTTTGAACATTTATTTGAAAGAATTCAAGGCATGGAAGATGGAACAAGAGCGTAAGGATGTTGCTAAGTTCATCTGCAGTAGAGGCGTACGGCACACGATGGATTCATCGAAATGGCACTTTGAGTGTAACCGTAGCGGTACATACAAATCTAAGAGCACCGGTCAGCGGAGGATTAAGACTCAGGGCTCGTGCAAGACTGGGCAACACTGCCCTGCTGGCATAGACGTGGTGAAAAGAGAAGGAAAGTACCAGATACTTTACCATTCTGTTCACTATGGTCACGAGAGACTTCTCTGCCACATGTCTCTGTCTACAAGTGATAGGCAACATATAGCAGGTCAGTTTTGTTATGCAGATGTCATTTTGCAGTAAAATATGTAATATTAGTCATCGTGTTACGTTGCTGTCGTTTCAAAATAGATTACAGGCAGAGAGTTGTTTTTTAATTTTGGTGTTTGACTACAGGCTTGATTCATTGTTGTTCAAATAACATGTAGCAGATTGTTGTTTATTGTTATACATTTATGGTTAGCATGTAGCAGATCTGCTGTTGTCTTCCGTGATTTGCAACATTAGTACAAGTGCGACTTGTTGAAAGCAAATTACCAAGGACAAGGAGGAAAAATATGAACTTTGAGGTGGTTTCTGATTTGTTAAGCTTTTGCAAAAGCAGTTACAGTTGACAAATTATTGTTCAATTGTTTGCAGCATTACTAGGTGCTATCCTTCTGGTGCTTAACAATTAGTCGCAAAGTTTAATTTCAAGTGTTAATGTTTGAATCTTATTACTTCAAAACTGATCATTGATTCATTGAATTTCTGTTTTATTGTACATTTATTTCTCCTTTACTGCACTTCTATATTGCTTCTCTTCCTCTTTGATTTCCCTTATGCCTATCTGATATGTATGTATTGTAGAGCCAATGCAAATGTGTCAGCTGTGCGCGAGTGGTATACGAGGTGACTTAGTAAAAATTGAAGAAGGAACCCAAATCTGAACTTCTGTTATTCTCTATCTGAAATTCACTTAAAAGTTTGTTAAAGGCATAGCCTGTTACTAGTTGTTGATAAATGGAGTGTTCAGTGTTCTCTAAAGCTTTAAGAATATGTTCCTAGTGCTAGCTTTTGTAAAGCTAAGTGGAGTGATGGAGAATGCAGAGGGAAAGAATGCTTTGACAGTAGGGACTGGTGTCGAAAGCAAGTGATTTGTGTCTAACTTGTCTGTCAGTAAATTTAAAAATGATGTTAGTATTGTTATATCCTCATGCAAGACGATAGGAAAATATGATGTGGTGTTTGAAGTTACTTACTGTGTTTTTTATTTGAGCATTTTATTTTATGTTTAGCTCAATTGGCTCAAGGAATTTCCCCAGAGCAAATCCTACGAGATATTCGTAACTCTGTCAGTGGAGATCTGGACAGAAGTCATCTTATTACGCTCAAAGATGTTCGAAACATTCAGTGTGCATATGGTCTTAACATGAACTCCACTGATCAAAGCATCGCCTACAAACAGGATGCAATGCCCATCATATCTTCTAAAACGACCGATGTGGGATTGGAAACCTGGTTGAAACAGATGAACGAGTTTGGTAGTGAAAACCCAGTGCTGCTATTTGATAATAAACCATCAGAGAATGTTGTGTTGAATTCTGCAAGTGATTTCACTCTTGTAGTTATGAATCCACTGCAGAAGAGAATGCTGCAGAAGTTTGGAGGTGACAGGATATGTATTGACTCTTCCCACAGTCATAAGGTGGAACGGCTGAAGAGATTTGAGCTGACCACTTTGATGGTTGTTGACGATTATGAGGAAGCATTCCCAGTTGCCTTCATGTGTTCTTCGGCCTTGACCCCTGCCGTGCTCCAAATGTTCTACTCCACAGTGAAATCGGCTGTGGGAGTAATTCAGCCTAAATCATTCGTCACTGATGATACAGCGCTATTCTATGACACATGGGTTTCTGTTATGGGTCAGGTGAGTTGATTAACCTAGTTATTTAATAAGTTGGTCTAAACTCTATGGTTAGTAATGAATCACCAGGCTATTGATAATATAATCTAGCATTTAAAGTGTACTTTCTCAGCAATTGCTGATCCCAGAGTCAGTTCTACATTTGTTGAACTTAATACTTAAAATTCAATTTTGTATATTTACCGTTGTGTTTCATCTCCGTCATCTTCCCTTGAATTTCAGGCCATTAAATTGAAGAGCATGTCCTATTATCGGGATATGTCATTCAATTTAAAATGCATGGATTTAGTTACCGACTAGGATATCAAATATAAAATTTGTTTTGATGAATGAATTTAGTAACAAGGTTTTGAAGTAATCATTTGCTATTTTATCAAAATAGTATAAATAAACAGTTGATTGAATCCACCAAACTTTATAATTCTATACTCATTTCTAGGGGTGCACTGGATTTGATTTTTTCAAATGCGCCGGAATCGGATTTCTAACACAAATCCGGCCGGAACCGGATTCGGATTTGACCTAGTTATAATTGTTATATTAAAAACTATATAAAGCCAATGATAACGTCAGTTTCATCTCTCGAAAGCGATATCGGTTACATGTGAGCCCCAAGAATTTGAACACCGCACATACTGATTTGCAGTTATAAGTCGTCATCAATATTAAATTATTAACTAGGTCATCAGGTTTGCTAAGTCAATCATCATCATTGAACCATTCACTAGGTTATAAGCGTATGTTCAATCAAGTTGTTGAAACATCATGTAATCATTAACAGGCTCAATACAAATGTCATCATTGAATAATTAACTAGGTTATCAATCTACTCATCGTCGTTAATCAATAATTAGGCTATCAATTTATGCTCAGTCAGTCATCATTATTAAGTCATTTAATTAATTTGGATATCACCATATACTCCATCA
This sequence comes from Enchytraeus crypticus, assembly GCA_905160935.1. Lineage (NCBI taxonomy): Eukaryota > Metazoa > Annelida > Clitellata > Enchytraeida > Enchytraeidae > Enchytraeus > Enchytraeus crypticus. The sequence goes on from CAJHZI010000772.1 coordinate 424,480, forward strand.
AGTCATCGTCATGAAGTCATTAACTGCCTTAATCAAATAGTCAATGAATTATTAACTAAGTTATCAATATATACTCTGTCAAAGTATCATTATTGCGACATCAACTAGGTTATTAGTATGTGATTAATCAAGTAATCATCATTAAGCCTTATATTCTTCTTATTTGAGGTAAATTTTCTGCAAAATTTGAAATATAAATTTATTACTTTTTTTACTATCAATGATTGCCAAATCCAGTAACAAATCCATCTGGATTTGGCAAAATCTGTTGGAACCGGAATAGGAACCAGAACCGGATTTGCAAAAAGTTCCGGAATCCGGTCGAATCCGGTACAACCCTACTCATTTCATTCATTACATACATAGTGGATTACTAGTTATAGTTGAGAGAGATTGCTGAAGTCTGCTGAGCGATAAGTCAATAACTTAATAACTATAAGGGTATTTAAAAGGTTTTGCAAGATTAGTATCTTTAGAATGTATCATCCTTATCTAGATAAGATATCAAGCTAATGTTGCCTCAGTCGTGAATGACCTGCTTAACATAAGCTGTGGTCTAAAGTGTTGGTTGCTGTAGAAACTGTTGTACATAATGTGACATATCTAAAGTGCTATGATAGAAACTGTTGTGTTGTACATCATTTGACATAATCTGTGGTCTAAAGTGTTGCTATCGAAACTGTTGTACATCATATGACAGCAATCTCCCTTATTAGTTTCTCAATGCTTCTTATATTTTGGAGTAATAGTCTCTAATGTTTCTAATTGTAGATTTGTAGATGATATATACCCACTAACGGCCCGGGACACTTTTTCTTTTTCAGAAATATGGTTGTAGTCGTACTCAACCGATGACTCTGTGTGACTGTTACAAAGTAATATTTTAACGGGTCTTAAACCAGCCTGTAATTGCTTTCTGACCCAATGCTTGTATGTTATGTTAATGTTAATTTAATGATATTAATCGGAAATGTTTTCACTGAATGGTTTCAGATTTGCTCTTAGAATCATAGTTGTGAAATACCTGTTCATCCCCTGTAATATCTCTAGATAGGAGCTTATCTACAGCAGTTTAAATTTCCAAGAGGTGCTTAGATCCTTAAACTCATTTTCAGGCAGTAATTGTGGATAAATTTCTCAATGCCCATAATTTCTCAAACCTCTGACATTGTCATAGGTCAATCGTTGCCTTTTGATAATGCATTAATTGCCAACTGCATGAATTTAGGAACATCTTTCTAGCACCTTGGGAATTTTTTCATTCAAAGCTGTCTAGGCCACAGCAGCTAGGCCTTCCAAAGTGGTCACCCATCCAAGGACAAAGCAGGCATGACATTCTTTAACTTCGTTTATGGACGCGCAGCTAAACCATCATCATCATCATCATCTTCTTCCCTGATGCGCAACTAAACTAAGTGTGCTAAATCCTGCCCCAATTTTTATGGTCAAATATGTAATATGTAATAGCATATACTTCGATCTAACAAAGTTACACCACTGTTGTAAGTGCAATATTAGCATCCTAACTGTACTCAGGGATTTGATTTTCTCTTTTCTATCACGCTGGAATGTTACTTCAAATTCTTGTCAGATATTGTTAAGACTGAGTTATAAAAGAGCTTGTTTAATTGATTTTAATTGACCATCGTTTTATTGTAGCACTGATCTGCTTTATGTTCAGGTAGGGAGGAAGTTCTCTTATACACAGTTGATTGATAGAACAAGTCGTAGTCTGTCTCAGAGCGCTGAAGGTTTGGACGAGGAAAACCGTCAGGCGAGTCAGAGAGCATTTCGTCACTGTCACGCTCATCTGAGAGCACTCAAGCTCAATTACGTGTGGAGGGACCCGGTGAACAAAATCACATCTAAAAGTTCTAACGTCACATATGATCATATGCAGAAGACTAGTTGCGAATCAACACCTAGTACTTTAAGTAGCTTGACACGTAATATAGATGAGTCTAGCATATCTTCTGTAACGTTGAGTAGGTGTGTAGACGATCTACTAGCGTTCATGTTGGACAAACAGTTTACTAGACTGACGAAGTTGCAGAAAGGAAAGTTGAGTACAAAGATGGCCAATCTGGTTTGTGGACACTCCATGGGGCTTACATTGACTCAGTCCGTTGTGCCACTCGGGCCAAACCAATGGCAGGTTACATTCAAAGCTACTACTGCTATCTAGCAACTACGTAAGATAAATTAATTATATTGATTTTGCGTAGCTATAGCGTAGGTAATTTTATTTCAAATGAAATCGAAGAAATTAGACGAAATTGCCATCAAATTTTAAAGAATTTCATTATTTTTATAAATGTTCTCTTTAGCTATACATAATGTTCTCATGAGTTTCACGTTTGCTGAATTAAGAGAGAGAGAGAGAGAGAGAGAGAGAGAGAGAGGGGCAATTGTGCAGTTTATTGTGTTGAAATAAAATTATTTATTTATTGCTCTATTTAAGGGATAATAACCCAAACATGGATCTTACACATTCAATAATGCAACAAGAACCAGAAAAGCAAATATGCTAAACAAATATGCAAATATGCATTTCATATTAACTTAATTAATATGAAATGATCTTTGGCTAAACTGTCTAATATTACAGATATGTTGCGGAGCGACGCAGTATTGTGTTCAAGAGACGTGCACTTCACACGTTTGCACATCAGCATGCGTGCTGACGTGTCGCCAGTGTCACGCCTGTCTCACCAACATGTCCTGCACGTGCGACGACTATCAGATCTTGGGTCACATGTGCGCGCACCTGCACGCTGTACGTCTCAGCGCACACGGCGTGTCCCCTAGCGACTCTTGTGGCGGCACTGAACCGCAGCAGCGCAGTGAGAAAGAGAAGATGGTGTGTGAGGAAGCTAATGATGAGGTGGGACTGTATGTAAACAGTCTGCGCTTAAACTCTTCCTCGGCTAGCAATCAAATCTCGACCCTAAGATCTTCCGTAAAACAGTTAACCACTGAGGTGGTTGGACTGATTGACAAGTCAGAAAGATTTAATGAGCTCAGCGAGACATCGCTAGCCAGTTTGCAGGCTCACCTGAAGGCTATCAGAGGTTTACTGCTGGCGCAGAAGAAACCCTGTGTAAAACTTGCGCCAACGCGGAAAGGTAAGGAGGGGCGTCCAGTCAGAAAGCCTGATGAAGGTGAGGCGAGCAAAACACAGCAGCTTCAGAAAACTGTAAAGTCTAGTTCTAAAGTAGAACCCATTCAGAGTATATCCTATAGTAATATGATGTTGGTAGAACCATCGACCAATGAGCTGCTAGCATCCCTCCTTGTACCAAGCCTTACTGAGAGCATATCATCAGCCCAGCTGACGATGGTTGCTGATGACCACTGCTCTACGTGGAATGACCCAGATATTGTCATGTCGATGCTGTACCTGAAGCAACAGTTCCCTCTCGTCATTGGTCTGCACCCTTATTCTACAGCTGTGTGCAGTGACGGCAGTGGTCTTGTTGTTGCTGTTCACCCGTGTGATGAGAGCGAGAGACACTGGGTAACCACTACCAGAGGTCCCGATGAGGAGCACGTCACTGTCTATGATTATAGCGTTGTCATAGACGAGCTGAATCAGCCGGTTATGTCTGCCTATTTGCAGTCTCAGATTGCTCAGGTATACTTGTGATTTGCTATACAATAAATATCTGTAAGGATTGTTCTAAGAATTCACTATGTATTATAAGATGATTGAATTACTATGCGAAGATCTGAATTCTGTTCGTCTCATTCAAGATTGAAAATGACCAATATTTTTTACTTTCATATTTAAATTCGTTCAGTTTCATTCCTCAGTATTGCACTATTGCATTTTTCTTGTCAACAGATCGGAAATCGTTTTACCATGTCAAACTCTGCTTTTTCTCCACTCTTTAGTAGTGTTTGCGCTATCATTATTCAGATTGTGTACAGAGCTTTTAAAAACATTTAAAATAAATCGTCTGCACTCGGGACGTTGTATGAGCGAATATGTGCTGAAGCAGACAACATTGTAGTGTCAACTGACTGTAGCTGAAATGAACTTATTATTATTACTGTTATTATTATTATGCCTACAAACTGCAGCAGGGTTGATACATTAACGACGTGTTCTTTTGTTGTTGTAGACATACAAAACCAGTCTCAGAGAGATAGCAGTGCTGTATCCAGAGCTGCCTCCTCATTCCCTCCACTCCACATCCTCTCTTCCATGTATCGTCATTGCCACTGATCTGTGTTTTGGCCTCGCCCCTACACAACGCAGCTACGACTGGACCGCGGCTGAAGCGCACCTGCGTCGCTGTCTGGAGCGCAAGAAGTTGGAGCCATTCCCTGCGCTCAGTTGTGCTCAGGTGAAAAAAGCTCTGAACTGTAGTGCGGGTGTGGTGCAGGTCTACTGCTATTGTAGAGGTACGGTGGATGAGTGCATGGTCGAGTGTGGGAGATGTTTGGAGTCGTTTCATGTGGAGTGTGTAGGGTACACTGGAGGTGACTTCACGTGCCCTCAGTGTGCTAGCAGTGCTGTGGTACGTTTATGAGTGTGTGTAGTGCTGTGGGTAGTGCTCTACGCTGTGGTATCGCTAGGACTTGTGGTCGAATTTGCTGGACGTGATAATGTGTTAGATATCTTAATTATAAATATTTAATGGATACAAATTTAAATATTTCAGTCATGCTAAACATTTCTCAATTTATGACAACTCAATTAAGTTATGTATTAATAGTTTTGTATAATGATGTGTAGAACTGTATATTAATCACAGGGGCCGGTGTAATCAACAGACTGATTTTATTCAGTGATTAAGCAGTCCTGTGGTTTAGGACTTACGGAGGATGATAAATCCTTACTGATTTATTGATCGGATCGATTCATAATAATGATTTAAACAAAAGTTAGGTTTTATGTTGGTTAACCACTTAACTTTTGCAAGAAGTACAAATATCAGCAAAGATTTAAGGTTTTGATTTACCATTACATGTTCACAATATATAATTGTATATGAACGTTGCAAAATTTATTGTACTATTTTCAAGTGTTGTGTTACTTGGGTTTATGGTCAAATATTCCATTTGGTTCAGAATATTTAAATATTAATAGAATTATTCAAACTGTGCTATATTCTATATTAAACACATTTAAATGTAGCTATCATCCATAATATGAAGGTCCTTTAAGTGATGTAAATTCAACATATCTGCAAATGAAAGAATGACAAGAAATCGTCTTCATCTCGTGTAGACATACTACGTGTATAAAGTTTTTAATTTGGAAAACAGCGTCCAATGTAGAGATTACTACATAAAGTGTTAAAAACCATAAATTGCAATCATGCTGTTTTAATGCATTTACTTACTTAATCCACTTGAACTTTCCCAGACAATGAATGGGGAGAGGAACATGACGTTAAATCCTCATTAATTGACTGAAGTGTTAATTCGTTTAGATCACTAATTAAAAAAATTTCATCAAAAATTCAATATTTGAAAACGTAAATTAATAAAATAATATTATTGCAAGAAAGTAAATTTAATACATGATTAGAGCAACATTTACGATTGTTTATTCTCAACCACTTGGATGGCCTAATCAGTAGCTAGTCAGTGACCTAGTCACTTGTCCACAAGTCATAGCCATAGGTTCGTATCCTCGCTGGAATGTCTCTGTGATGTCATTGTAATAGCAATAACACACAAAGTAACGTTATACTTCATTTACAGTGTTAGCTAATTCTGACTCAAGCAATTGAATCTAGAAATCGAATCAAATACCTATTCAATGGTCAATTTCATATGTAATGAATTATGAGTCAATGTTATCGTTTATGTTTACATTCCTGTAATATATTATCAACACTGACGGTCTTAGATTTGTCGCTTAATACTAACGAGTAATACAGTCAATCGGTTATTGTCCTAAAGTGTCGACTCATCAGTCAGTAAAATGTTTGGTGAGGATTTCTTGTAGCTGAGAGATCTGAGACTCAAGGCTGTCGTGTGAACCCTCTGCACTGACCGGCTCGTCTGGAAGTCTCTTCTACAAATGCCATCAAAAACACAAGTTAATATGCTAGCAATGTAAATAGATTTTACTCAGTACACCTGATTCATTTTGATATTAATTAATAACTAAGTAGGTAGAGAAATATAGTACAAGTATTATAGCGTACGTGGCACATTGGCGAATGCGGCCTCCCAGAGCGTAGAGGAACTATTTTAAATATTTGTTCATCTTTCTTTTAATTAATAAAACCTTTCTTTTATCTTACATTTTAGCCCAGGGCCCTATACAGCCCAGGGCAATTTAAAAAAGTATTATAGTGTTCATTACAACACAAACGAAAGCTTCATCTATTGCTCAATAGATGTAGTTAATTAAATTAACTGATTAATAATATGATTAGTAGTAGTAGTAGTAGAACTATGTTTAATGACATTATCATCAAAGCACGAAATACAAAATTGCACATGCAAACGGGTCATCAAAGAGGATAAATAAATCCTATCTAGTTGACAGCCCACAATCATAAGCAAACATGCACAGACAACAACTCGTAATAATACGCCAATTAATTGCATTACATAAGGAGTGAGTCAATCAAGCCTTAAAGATTGGGAAAGGTAATATCGCCACTGTTTAATTATTCTTACAAATAAATAATATAATTTTATAGGCAGGAGGTCCATCGCTGCTATTGATGATCAACGTGAGAAAGCTTTTTTTGGCAGCAACTATCTATTACTCTCCCGTATTTCAATGCTGTCTGTTTCCGTGGCATTTTGGCTAACGCGGCTTACCAGACCCAGAGTGTAGAGGATTTATTTTAATCGCTACATTTTTTAACTTTGAATTAAATAAATGAATTAAATATTATTTTTAACTCAGGATTTTATTTTATTTTTAACTTCTACACAGCCCAGGTTATTAAAAAAATTTCATAATTAATTTAAAATTAAATTTATCATTAATAAATAAATTCATTTCATCAGCAGCGCATAAATGGCATGCTACTCGTCTTTTAATATCTCTTTAAGCTTTAACTTTAAGAATTGCACTGTTTCAATTTGCTGTTATCGTGGGCCTGACATTTTCGTATAGCAGCGTGTTATAAATGTATTTATCAAAGGATTGGCATAATACAGGACTAAATCAATGGTAAGTCAACGTCGGACCAGTGCGTCTGTAGCAAAAATAGTTGCAGAACTAGTCGTTCTCACTCCATGCGAGAAAGATGCCTCGACTCATTCTGTGTTTAGTATATTGCTTTCGTAGAACTCTATAATAAATGTTCAATACAAAACAATAAGTGCCACACCAATCTAATCGCAGCCTTACACAGAGTCAAAATTTGAGAAAAAATCTGAAAATTAACTACATTAATACCCGTATTTACTAAGATCTACAGATCACTTATAGAGACTGTTGAGGGTTAAACTACTGAACAAAAGTTTCGGTATTCACTAACAATAAATATTGCGTAGTTGTTAACTACAGGGTCACCCGCCAGATCTATATCGCTCAGCCAATGGCAGCACTGTCTTTCAGGCTCCATCAATCAGCTTGCTTCGTAAACAAAACTAGAATATGACTTCTTAATTGGTCGTTTAACAAATCCATTAGTTAAACCTTTGAAAAGTGAGGCGCGGCTACGCATTACTTTAAACTGCGATTCAAGCTTACAGAATACCAAATTGTGACTAATCGTAGTTTATGCCACTGTTGAGATTAAATAGTGGTTTATCGCACTAGTGAATACGACCATAAGAATTAAATGTAAAATTACGAAATTGGCATATCAATAATATACCATTCAGATATCAGACCTGCACATAGCAAATGATATAAAATAATACAATCAGAATCGGACAGAATATTCAAATTATTAGGTAGGACTTTTAAACTGTATCACACCAATGTATATAGTTTATAGTACATTATCGTACATTAATGATCAAAACAGTACCTGTAACTTAGATATAACACCTCTGAGCATTAGCCTGGCACTGGACTTATACTGGGATCTCTGTGAGGAAGATCTGTCGTCTTCAACTTTTGTTTTCTCCAGCATATGAATGAAAGCTGAAATATAAAAAATAATCGATTTGATTTACTGATTAACACTAGCTATCAGTATTTTTAAGGTAGACTTAGTTCATGCCATAACATGTGATCATCCTAGTGAATCATAACCCTGTACAAAAATCAATAAAACACATTTAGATTTTCTTCACTGTTCCCGAGCTTCTGTTCAATGATTTGTCTGATCAGTTATATCTGATCTGAACATCCTCGCTCTATGCCGAAACCACTTTTTTATTTAAAACTTATTCACCCTTTCTTTAATTCTATTTAATATAACTCGCGTGAAAACTGCTTGGTACACTTCATAGACTTTTCCCTCTCGAATTGTTGCATTCTTGTCTATCTCCTTTCTTGTGGATTGGAATAATGACTGCTCTTCTCCAATCTGTCAGCGTTTCTTCATTGTTCCATACTGATGTTTATTTATCAATCTAACATGAACTAAGTCGAGTAACAAACTTGACTTTTAGTTCATGCAAAATTGATAAATAAACATAGATATTTTTAATAAATAGAGATATTAAAGACACAATATTCAAATGGGTCCATGCAGATATCAGCCATCCATACAGATATATAAATAGTACTTACAGCATTAAATAATTATAAACTGAATTATAGCACAGTTAATTATAATATTTAACAGTTTAACTCTACATGTAAAACTTTAAAACATTTCAGATTTGAACTTCAGATGACCTTGTAATCATAACTTGGTTGAATTACTAACAGGGCCACAGATATCAATCAGATATCTAATGTGAAGACTTGTTAGGGATCGCGAGGTAAGTTAATTGCATGAGGAAACGGACGTTAAACCTTTATTAATGTTTATTATTAGAAATATCCCAACCTGTCCAAGGCGTATTACGATGAATAAGATCTATTAAAATGAAGTATACTACCATTAGCAAGGTCTGTGGAGAGTTTGATCACTTCGGCTCTAGCTCTGACCTCCACCTCCCAGTCCTTCACCTGCACTGCACATCTCTGAGCCTTTTGACGAAGCTGAAGGGCCTGTAATTACATATTCATTTAACGTCCGTTTTCTTATTCAGTTAAGATAATTTCAATAAAGCATGTTTGATTTCAAATATCAACCTAATACTCGTACGATCCGAGTGAATCAAATCATGCTATTCAGTGCAAGCTGTAAATATTTTTCATTTCTTTACACGAGAATCGTAGATCTCTCGATAATTACAGCAAACATTCGTAACAATCTTTGCATTTGAAACATTCAATTTAAAATATATCTGAATCAAACCAATGAAAAGAAGTAGTAATCAACGACTGAATCAACTGCTTCCACAATCAAAAAGATAACTACGGTAAGTAGCTCCAATTTTATAGCCCACGGTACCATAACCAATAATCTGAATTCGATCAGAGAATTCACAAGATCAGAATTCACAAGATTAGAATTCACAAGATCAGAGAATCACGAGGATTCAAGGAACATGGAGACGAGACTTCACAGTCATACGATATAAATCTAATTAATGTGAATTAAAATTAGCATAGTAGAGAGTGACAAACCCTTTCCTGATCGACATCCGATAGATGAGTGTTAGGAGAGTTAGAGAGTAATTCAGCATACAGTCTCCATAACTCTGAGTTGGAAGTTATCTGTAGAGATTGATTGATAAAATTTCTGATTGATAAACATTATTTAACGATTTTTATTTCAGTTTACATTTCAGTTTTTATTTCAGTTTGCGCATTTAATTTAATTTATAATTCTATACAATTATATTTAACGTTTTTGGATTCGCAATTCGGAATACAATTATTTTTGTTTCAATTTAAGCATATAATTTCATTTATACTTTTATATGACTAATGTTACCTATTGCGCCTCAGTGAACAAACAACAAAACTCCCAAAATTGCAATCCCGTCTCAAGCTCTTCACTAAACCTTGTAAGGAAGTCTTAACCTTAGTCCAAAAAATCAGATAAAAAAGAAATGTTCCATTAAATTCAGCATTGGTTAAACATGCTTATTACAAAATATGAGCATTTTCCAGTTAGACAGATGTAAAAGATCCTTGAACTAGACAATGAAACTATTATTAAAATTAACTGTTGACAACAACCTGAGAGGTGATGCGGCCCATAAGTTCCAACGCCTTGGGTCTGAGACGCAGTGATGACTCTCCTTCAATATCTGGTAAATCCTTCTGAACTGCTCGAACCAATATGTCGACAACCTGCGAGAAACATATATAAAATATGAAAAAGGTTAAACGAAACAACAATCTCATCTATAATGGTATCTATCACTTACATGTAACATTAAATGTTTAAACTGCATAGTCCATTTAGTCCATTATCCATTTACCAACAACGTTTGATTCGCCAAATGACCAATCATTTAAAATTTCTCAATACTATGCTTGCCGCTCTTACCACTGAGCATATACATACACTTATATATCTTTATTTCACCAAAAATATGGTAGCATAAGTACAATAAGTACACAATATAAAGCACAAAGTGACATCATGTTCAGCGAAATAGAACAAAGAGATAAGGTATTCGAAACGAAATGAACATGAAACATCACACACATGTTCTCGAAAAGCGTGCAATAAACAAACTAATTAATTAAATTAGAGAAAATTATAGTCTTTACTTTTCCAGTTATCGTGCATTAATTTTATGTTTTATTTAGTTTATTATTTTCAAAGTATAGCTTAAGGCACTGTTAACTCGAATCAATGTTAAATAATATGTGAAAACAATAAGCCTCTTTTTAAAAATTTCAAAAAAAGTGAATTCATAACGAAGTAACATTTAAATACATATATTTTATTATCATATAATGTTATTTGATAAAATAACCTCCACATTGCTGTACTTTTGTTTGAGATCAATCAGACGATGATAGGAACGAATAACTTCCTGGAAATCCCCAACATCAGACGCCACCTATACAGATACACAACTTAAACTTTAGGATATATCAGCAATTTGGTTACTAACTATATAAAGTGATTCCTAGAACTATAAAATTAAGATGTATTTAATGCATGTTTCCTTATCATAAAGATTGATATCGGTTAAAGCATGAACTCGGTTAAGTGTAAAACTATTTAACAGTCCAATGTACCCCAATCATGCTATTAAACACAGAAAGCGTATGATAAACACGAAGATTACATAAGTTTCAAGGTATTATTTGATCATAAAGTCCATAACCTCATACTACTGTATTTCATAAAATCGTAAACCAAATATATTGATCTTATTATTTTTATAACTATTGACTCTACTACTACAGAGAGTTTTTAGTCTTATCCGAAAATATATGCAATTTTCTTGGCATCAGTTTAGATGGAGCTAGAAGAGCAATGCACATAGTTCTTACATGTATATAGTTCTCCCAAATGCGCCAGTTTTCATATTCGCACTTGAGAGCCTCTTGAAGGGTCAGGAAGGCACGGGGTCTAACAACAACAACAAAAACAGCATTAATACACTGCCGTATGTTCCAAGGTGAAATGCAACAGTATAGAACTAGCTACCAAGAACAACATTAACAATAAATATCATATCATAATCACTTTATACACATTAATAACGAAGTAAACGGATAAAGGAAAGAAAGGAATGTAGGTTTATTAAAGAAATCACATCATTCAGACGCTAGATTGATGAGTAGTATCACAGATTATCAGATTTCAGATCGAGATATTTTTTTAAACCTATCGTTTGGGTTCAAAATCTTTGAAGAAGAAATTGACCTGTGAAATAGTTAATGGTGTGGTTCAACTGCATAGATACATGCTTAGATTTCTTTTTGTTCGCCGGCTTGATTTTGTCTCAATAGTGCTCGATGTTGTCATTGTTGACTGTAGCATTCTAATTGTTGTTATGTTATGTTAAATTTGTGCCTTTCATATATCACTGAGTAGTTAGACGTGCACAATCTAGCAAGAGATCTAACTTACTTGTTATTCAGTCGAATGTAGGCAGTGGCCAGATTGCACCAGGCTTCGTGATTCTGCAGTGCATAACAGCAGAAGTGTTTCATTTTATATGACAATATTAACAAAATTAATTTTAACCAGACAATCCAGATCTAAAGTTAAGGAAAGCAAGTCTGGTCAGAAAGATTTTGCACCCTCTTTCTTTCTCTTAGTATAGTGTAAGGAGTAACGAAGATTACTGAAAATATAGTTAAGTACTCCTCCACATGCCTCTAACATCTGTTTTCTCATGATATACACAATTATGATTTAAAGAATTCATATATTTAAAATGATCATATGTGCTAAATCCCAAATAATTCCTTAGTCTCTGTCCGAAACTACAAAGTAAACAAGTCTAATCCATCATTTCATCCTATTCTGAGTACCAAATCAAATTCTTTTGTCTTTTCCATGACTCTTCAGTATGATTGGAAAATGCTTATCCGTTTCAACTTTAATGATTAATTTAAGATATTCCAGCAAATATAACTCAAGGTGAACTTTTGTAACACGAGCAAAGAAACATTACTATGCAATATTATCAAATAATACATATATTAAATAAACATAATGGGAATAACTACAGTAGATAATATTTTACAAAGTAAACTGAAGTAAACAGTTAATCTCAGATAAAATGAAGTCAGCATACATCTTGTTCAAGATTGACACAGTGTCTGAACGCTCTCGCAGCTCTGTCAAATTCTAGAGAACTCAGACTGGCACAACCGTATGAGAACCATACTCCTGCCTGATCAAATCAATCAATCAGTCAATAGATCAATCAATCTATCAATTAATAAATAAATAAATAGTCATCAATCGAATACACTCCAAAAAAAGCATGAGGGAAAGCTACTCGATTAATAAATTTAAATAAATCACTAAATTGATAAACCAAACAATATATTTAATTTTATTAACCATCTACACGTGTTGAGTCTGGGTTGATGAAAATAGACAAACCGTGGACTACTCGTGTCGTAAAGGCGACAGTCCACTAGGATCCAAATCAATGTCACAAAGGGCATTCGGTTGGTTAAGTGACTGGGCTCCAGAAATTTCTTTAAAAAGTTCTAATGCTGACCTTAATTCAACGTGAGAATATGATGAATATTAATATATTAACCATCAATCACTAATAATAATGAAATAGATTTACTCCATTTTATTACATAAAATAATTTAACAGTTTAAAAAATATTTATTTACCATCATCAAAAATATAAGAATTGAAAGACAAGTAGAGAAAAGTTAAAAGTGAAAGTCATATACCTGAAGCGGATTTATCTGAAGACATTTGTCAAAATACTCAAGTGATTCGCGAAACTGTAACAAACAATACAAAGCCATATTGCGTTTCAACATATTACTATCAGTCTTACTAACTATGAATTGTGAGGGAAATTGTAGAGTTCTATTCCATTTACTACAGTCGAAGTGGCGACACTCATAGTTCATCTAGGAAGAAGATCAGTTTGTTAAGTAAATAATAACGGTGCAGATTACTTAAGTATTTTTATATACGTGTAGTGAACTTTAAAGAATCAAGGATACTTTTAATAGATAGGTTAATTCATAATCTTCATGGATCTAACAATGGAAACAACTGAAATACTGAGGCATAAAGATTTTATCCTCAAAAGGTGAAATCTTTTACTGTTAAAGCTTAGCTGTAAACTAAACTGTTAAGTTCAGCTGTAAACTAAATACACTAAATAGTAAGTATAGATATCAAATAGAATTGAGTAGCGGAAAAATAATGATTCTAATATAAGAAGGTATGGAGTCTGATAGAATGAAAACTCAATTAACCTATAGTTAATTACTATATTAGTACATTAAAAGTGTTTCAGAAAAACTTAATGCCTACCATAATCTCGTAGACTACTAGTAAACTCTTTGAACTTAGTAAAACTGACTCTAATTGATTGGAGTTTTGGTTTTAACCACAAAGCGACTACTTCACGGATGACTATTATGACAGCTGAACTAACCTCATGTTTACGCAGATAGTAGTAAGCGAGACTGCGCTGAGCTCTCATGCTCTTGTGTTCAGACATCTGCCAGGCAGTGTGGTAGAACTCAGGGTTGTGCAGCACGTCACCCAGGTAACACCACAGAGTAGGGCTCGGCTTCACTGACAGCTGCTCCCTTATCACCTTCTCTGCCTTGGAGTCAATAATACATAATAAGATCAAATATCTCAACTACTTCTATTAAGTAATCCATACCGTAAAAGATTTGTTCTAATGTCTTAGAGTATCGTATGTCTATTTCTCACGAAGAACCATAAAATACACTTCACGTCTTGAGTAATCAACACTTTACAAACTACACAAAATGTAGAACTTCTACTTCCCGATGGTGCCAATCTATAGCATCGTTCGCTTACTTCAACACCTTTCTCACTACACAATGTTTCTCGGTGAGCATTTGATAACTACAGCAGTTCTTTTCTAAACAACGCGGGCTACCGTGGCTAAGCTAAAATTATTTTCAAGCAGCACTATAGTGATATATTGCTATTTGAATACAGACTGGTTGAGAAAATTTGTTATAGCTGCATGCCAAGATATCTATCTCCAAAAAAGTTATTTAAACATAACAGAAGTGGTAATGTAGCAGCAAAGTACTGGTTACACCATGATTTTGATGTTCTTTAATATCAAACATTTGGCAATTCTTTGTAGTAATATTAAAATATCTTAAAACCAATACCTTATCCAAGAGTAACTCCCGGATTACTTGCTCCTCAATTAAAAATTAAGATATAATTGGTATTTACTAAGAACTGTTGTGTGTGGTTACTAACTTCAAGATAAACACCAAACTATATCATTATTCAATGACAGCGCTGTCCTTCACTGTTAATGACTATCGACTTACTTCGTAAACAAAATTTTCACTTTACTTGTTAACAGTGGAGTACTTCTAATCCGAGGTAAAATCTCTTGATATTCAGGACGCCACTAGCTAAACCTCAAATCAAGCCTAGTAAATCGTTTATTGAAAACTGTTACTTAATCCGTGGTTTAAACCACTATTAGGGTTTACAACTAGGAATAGGAAATGTGGCTGTTGGACAGATTTCATATTCTAGCTAAGCTTTAGATAGACTTACCTTGTCAAGTTGTCCCAGAGCTGCATAGCATTGAATAATCTCATCCCACATGTGCAGCCTGAGATAGACTTCAAGAGCCGAAGCTGTGGCTCCTATACTGCTCAACAGTCGTCCCAGCTCACACTGTATTAGACAAAACAAGCAACACTTCAATGACTTATAATACACAGCAAAAATCATACAATTAAGAAAACTAATTAACTGGCTGTAAATGATACATACATAAAAAAATCAGGCAGTGTTGCACAAATTTCAGCAAAATTATTAACTCAATTTTGCATTAGCCATGTCTTGCACACTATTGCACCTACACTAGTATGTAATTACATATTAGTACACTATTATGCATATGTAAATGTTGATATTTTAAGAAAATGATAGTATACTTATAAGAAATCTGGTTTATGTACTTTGAAGCCATTCTAGTGCTATTTTTTTATTCAGTTTGTGATATATTTAAAGCGATTTGAGAAATTAAAATTTTATTCAATATTCATGGCTGGCTCTGTGAGAGTGGGAATATTTATTTTTTGCTGCACTATTACAAGTAGTGGCTTCAATCTATAGCACTTAAAAAGTAATCTCGAGTTATATTTACTATTAAAAATTACTGTAAATTGCTCTGAACTGTACCATGGACAAGATGTGTATTATTTCAAATCGCTAGTGGTTCATGGAGAGATATTTTAATAAATTGTATATTGTAAACTGATATATAATATGTAATTTAATCTTAAAGTAAGGTGGGAATAAAAGATGATTTGACGTTTCACTGTAACGTAGCCCTACTAAATGTGTTACATATTTTATTTCTCACCCATATGTTATGTTTGGAATTAATTCTATTTGCACCCGTGTTATAATTTAGGTGTTTAAATTGACCTTTGTGCATTGAGATTTGTATTAATTTCAGCATTTGTTCATTAGAACTTATTTTTTGTTAGAACTGCAAGGTTATGAAAATATTAAATTAAGTAATGAGGAAATGCAAATTGACATGTAATTAGAAGTTTAACCTTCATATATTGAGATATGATTTTTGAATATTGCTGTATTCATGTAAAAACTGATTCTAAGATAGATATGATATGACATTTAGTAAAAACTGGCACCAGTAATCTGGAATCATGTCTCAATATATGAGGGTTACTCGTGGAGTTGGGTGGAGAACTGCTTATGAAGAGCTTGATTCAGATTGGCTGTTGAGCAAGGCCTCGATCAATGCTATATTACCAGAGGGCAGGCCATAGAATTTTAGTTCACTCCTGAACTCTGGCATGTATGGAATTACTAGCTGAACTTGTCTAAATATAATTTTTAATGAATTATTGCGACAAACATATAAACTAGTAGATTTCATGCAAGCTTCTGAATTTCTGACTGCATTCGTAGGAAGTACTGCTACTATGCACCTTCTATAGGTCGGGGATAGTTAGCACGAAATATACGAAATCTATATTAGAACGATTGTGCCTCACGGGATTGCAGATATTGTGTGGAATTGTAGTCTAATCCTCTATAGGTGGGTTATTAACGACACCATTTCAATATCTCAATTCATTGAACGTATAAATCCTTGATTGTACAAGAAACGCCGATTACTAGAGTTGAATCTAGATAAAGCGTCTCCTTGTCAATTCAGGTAGAAATAGCTGCATTACAACAAGTTGGCAGTGAAGATAGAAGGAAGTGAAGATAGAAGAAAGAAGTGAAGATAGAAGAAAGAAGTGAAGATAGAAGATTGAAGAGGAAGACAGAATCAGGAAATAGCGAATTTCTACAAAGAACACTAATTTTCTAGTGGCTAATCTAGATAAGTGTTTCTTTCATAGAATTCAGCTAAACGACTACAATCCTGAATTCTACGAAAGCTCCATTTACTAGTGCCAGAGTCTAGTTAAGCGTCTTTGCCTTAGATTCAGCTAAACGACTGTGAAATAACACCTCTTGTGTTAACAGTCAGAAGAAAGAAAGAAAAGAAGACAGAAGAGAATAATACTGAAGTTCTACGAAGAACGCTAATTCTCTAGTTGTCCACTCTAGATAAGCGTTATCCTTCTAGAATTCAGTCAGGTGATTGCAGGTCCTAAAATCTATGAAAAGCGCAATTTACTAGTTGCCTATTCTAGTTAAGCGTCTTTTATACAGATTCAGCTAAACGACTGTAAAATAACACCTCACGTGTTAACAGTCGTAATAAAGAAGAAAAGAGGGAAAGTATCAAATTATATAAGCGAGAAGTGCCTTGAAGCCAAAAACTCGTTTCCCATTTTCTATCTCTTATTTTTATTGCAAATACAGACATTTAGCTAACTGATTATAAGTAGACTGACTTTATATTTATCGCCTATTTTTAGTATTTTATTAATTGCTCTGTAGTGTTCGTTTAGTATTCTATTCTATCTTTATGTTTAATGTTTTAACTCGTTATATTGCTACTGTGTTTCTTTGTTAATAATAAATCGTTTAAAATAATAAGTCACTAGTTTTTGGGTCAATATTCAATTTAGATAGAATTTAAAGAAATAATCACAAATAATAAACACATACTATAAACTATCATACACTGAACGAATAAACATGAGTTCTGTTCATAGCAGCTCCAGTCTCATTGATTTAGCCTCTAACTGGCTATATGAGCAAGAGACCCTTGCATCCTCAAGATAATACCGCCAAAGCATGAAGAGTTGGAAAAATCGAAACCACGACTCCATTTCCGAACTCCTATAACGGAGAGAGGATTGGAGAACCCAACATACTGTATATCATAAGAATAAAAGCTTAATTATAGTTCCCACAAACCTCGAAAACCCAGCGAGGAGGAAGTGATGTTGTATAGATCCAGGCTAGACGCTGCTGAGCCGATATCTGAGGACTCTCCTTCTTAAACTGATTCACCAACTCCTGTTTAATTGATAAATATAATTTGAGCATTTCTAATAATTTTTTCAAATTACAATCACATAAAATCATTCAATATATACGTCACTAGTGTAACCTTATCCCGCTAATAAGTCGCAAAAAGGATTCCTGCATCAAATATGAAGTAATAAAATTAGAAAATAAAATAAATTTTAGAACACACTTACGAATGGTTAATTTTGAAAATTACATAGCAAATTTACAAGTGTCAAACGCTCGAGACATGAAAATGAAGTTAAACCAGGCGTTAGTCTTTAATACGTAAGTAGGATAAGTTGAAGACAGTTAGTAAACCTCCAGCTGTGCGAGTGATCGTTGTAAACGACGGCCACTGTCTTTCTCCCACCTGGTCCTCAGCAGCACAGCTTTGCTCTGCACGCACCAACTCTTAGGTTGTGATAGAACACTCTGTAGCAAACAAACAACATGAGACATCGCACTGGCACACTCAGGATAAACAGCAATGCTAAAATAGATTATAAGGGTTTTGCTCATAAGATTTTTGTATAAGAGGTGGATAACAATAGTCAGTAGAATATACATTTAAAGTTATGTAACTCCAATTTAAGTCACAGAATATATAAATATACACTAGACAATATCTGCTCATACAGGAGCTAACGATAAACTGAAAATTAAACTGTTTTTAAATTTCTCCAAGTGTAGCAGCGTCACTGAAGTATCTATGATTTAGGCCCATTTTCATTTTATATTCTACTACATAGGTCATAGCATAGGTCCTTGATTACTCTATCCAATTCTGGCAGAAAATAATCAGTTTCTCAATTCAAAAGCATTACAGAATATCCAATTTTTGTTTATCTTTGAAAATGATCCAATCGTATTTCATGATTCTAGTTCTCTACCAAATAGCCAGTCAGGGAAGCCAATAAATTAAATGTAATAAAAGGTGCAATAAACATTTAGCATCAATTGCAGAATTAAAAAATTGAGTAAGAAAGAAATATGACATACTTAAAAATAACATACGTCATTCCAAAATTCATGAAAGAAATGTATGACATTTTAAACTCAACAAAAATTTTTAAAAATGACAAGATAGAAGAATTTCTCCAAATAGAAATTACAATATACAATCAGCAGTTTTCGGAAACTTTAAGAATTACAAAAACGGCTCTTAAGATGGTTTATAACTACATTCCTCAGGTTCAGCTTTCAGTCACCTCATACAAAATTAAAAGGGTTGAGCCGTTGGCATAAGACTTGTTGCACTACTGTGGATTAATAGGTGCAGGGTTCAAATCCAGTTCTTCTTTGGTCACTGACAGGCTTTACAGACAGGAAACTGATGTTAAATTAGGCGTTATATCTTAATTTAATCTATTCTGTAGTGACATGATTATAACTTTAAATACCAGACGATTGCAATACATACATTGACGTAGGCCATACACTCTTCTTGAATAATCTTATCCTGGTCTTCATGCATTTTCCTATGCTGATAGCTAACAAACACACATATATAGGTATTATAGGCACATGAATTGTGATCAGAGACATCTCAATAATCTTTACTAGTTGAAAAAACAGACGTTAAACTAAGAGAATGTTATTCGTTCAACTAATAGCAGCTTTATACACTATGGCTCTAAAGTTCAGTAACTGTCAACCAAAAGCAGAAGCGCTACACTCGCACTCCCCTTGAAAAATCTTGGTATGTTCTTAATATATTTCTGTTTATAATTTAAGAGACATTCATCATATTTCTTGTACTATCTCTCTCTCTTTAAGAAATAGAGATAGCGACAGGTCCAAAACATAAAACTATCTTGCCTATCCCTATCCTTTATTTTTATATATTTTCCCTAGTCTCGATCTTCTACTAATTTTCTTCCATAAAAAAACCAATTTTATCACATCGTTCCATCTTGAATCATGTATTTTAGCTTTTGCATTAAGTTAATTATATATTTATTAGCTGGATAGTGGATACTAGTACAGACGCTCTCTATAATAATGCAACTTAATCTCTTCAATACTTGCACGTCTATGGCAGCTTTTTTCTTCCTTAAATCTATATTGAAACTTAAAATAGGCCAATTTAAATGTTTTTGTAGAGTATAATTTTCTCAATCTTTGATAAATAGCAATAAAATACTCAGAACTTAATAAACGCATATATCGTTACTAATTAATCACATGTTTCTTTAATCTACTTTCAATCTCTATTCCTTCTTCTATTCTTCTATTTGCAATTTGACAACTAACAATTTTCTACTATCTATGTGCAATTTGGATTCCCTTACATTATGGCGAAGAACCGGACGCTAAATTCTTGTTGCTTGATTGATTGATTAACTCTATTTGTCCTATTGCAGTTATTCTAACAATATACAATGGTTCTTTGTGAAATATTTTGAACTTACATGGGATTTACATGTTATGGCATATGAAAGAGAAATATGTTTCTTGCGACAAGAAATATTCACTGCCATGACTAAATCGGTAATGCCTATCAATGGTAGCGAACAGTAGTAAAGAAAAGTAAAAATGCTTTCAATATTTCCTGCTCTATTTCATCTTTCTGTATGATTAAAACTATATGCCAATAACTTTTCTTAGAGGTTTAAACTACTTATTGTAAGAGTTCTGTAGAGAAATTTGTTTAAATTGTCTTGTATAGTATATAATATAGTCCAAAACATGAATTTATTAATAAAATGTTCAATATGCTGAATATAAAATTTGCCAAAATGATATTCAGCCTATATATGTCATAAACTTCTGAAATAAAAGTATATTATACACTATATATATATATTATTACACTATAAAAGAATTTTAATGTAAAAAATAACACTTAGCTGATTATATATATCAGTGAAATACAATTAAAGAATCAACTAGAACTAACCATAAAGAAAGAGTCAAAGCTTGTTCTAAAGCAGACATCTCCACAACTGTCGCTTCATCAGGATTTTTCAGACTCACAACTTCTAAAACTGCCTCGTCATCTAGACTAACATTCTAACGAAATATGTCAAAGCATATACTACACATACTATTATCCTCTATTATATCGTATTTTCTACCAAGTTTAATGGGAATGATTCAAGAGTTACGATCCATGTTTGTGCAAGCAAGTATGAAAGCCTAGTGAGATTGAATTAGCTTCATAGTGAAGACGTTTCTTTATAGATAGAAACACTGACATGTAATACAATACATCAGATTGATGAGAATATTTTCAATGCTAGTCTTCGAAGCCAATGTATGACCTACTGCGTTCAAAATGTATACTTTTACTAACTGCAACTAATTGTATTTGTGGTGTACACTATACTAGATGGTAACAGATCCAGTATAGTTTAAGATTAGTTGATGACACTGTTTTAATTCTTCAATATAAAAATCTTCTAAAGAAGACTGCATATTTTCTAAAGATAATTTTTAAGATAATATATATATATATATATATATATATATATATATATATATATTATAGATAGTATATAAACAATAAACAGCCCAATAGCCGTAAAATGACAGTGGCTTTAGAAAATCACAATCCAAACATATTTATAAATTATGTGATTATGATAAAATTATGTGTACAATTAATATTATACCAATTGATTACGTTTAACTTAAAATAATGGATGTTATGCTATAGTTTATAAGGAACACAAATACACGGAATTAATTATCCTACAATATCTATTAAAGGAAGAAACTTTATTGGAAACCGAAGCATACCTTTGGCAGATGATCAGATTTTACAGCCTCATCACTCTTAATGATCACAGCCCTGTCGCTGTGTACTGCAGAATCATTAGTCAATGCTGCGTTGTAGTGAAACCCAGAATTTTGGTTGCAACGACTAACTGAGAGAATAAGCTGTGATAAATCCTTCTCTTGAAATCTTGTTCTCTTGCCAAGTGCGCCTAAAATTTATATTCATAGAATGACTTAACAAATATTATTAGAACATAATTCTACTAATCTACAGTAAATATAACTAAACTGTAATTATTAAACCACTAAGATATCATTGACTAATAGTATCTGATATTCCAAGGCTATGGCTGTAGCAATAGAGAGATGACTAAATATGAAACAACAATACAAACAGAAAATGCCGCTAGTAATATCCAGTGAGAAAAAAAAACAAAAAATTATAACTTGTAATCAAATGATGTAAAAGTTGAGTTTTGTCCTTAGAAATTCATCTGATTCCAATTCATTAAATTATATAATTACTAACTATCGTAATAGAATGAAACTTTATCATACCTGTCAATTTTAGTTTAAGAAGTGATAGCTCTCTAGCACGCCGCATATGAGCAGCCGCTGCTACCGACTCGTACAGAAAGAACTTTATATAGCCAGCCTCTATGTGGAACTGTATGCAGTGATTCTTCTGAAGCTGACTGAGAGAGAGGGAATTGTTCAGCAGGTTAGAGTCAAGGCTGTTCTTAGCATCCGATTCCGTTACAGAGCTCATTTCATCACGAACTGTATCGTCTTTAAACTCAGGATCAAGGACTGCTGAAGCTTATAACATAACAAATGCGTAACCAGTTGTGGTTATTTAACATGGAAAGCATTATGATGAGCAGTGACAACGTCTGTCTCTATCATTTGTGTTCAATTACAATTTACACAGTTGTAATGAGATCAATTACACAATTGTAACGAGATCAATTTCACAATTGTAATCAGATGAATTACAAAATTGTAATGAGATGAATTACACAATTGTAACGATATCAATTACACAATTGTAATGAGATCAATTACACAATTGTAATGAGATCAATTGTACAATTGTAATGAGATCAATTACACAGTTGTAATGACATCAATTACACAATTGTAATGAGATCAATTACACAGTTGTAATGAGATCAATTACACAATTGTAATGAGATCAATTACACAACTGTAATAAAATCAATTACACAATTTTAATGAGATCAATTACACAGTTGTAATGAGATCAATTACACAATTGCAATTTTACAATGTAATGAGATCTAAAGTCTGATTATCTGGGTCGTCTTAATATCTTAGAGAGAAAATACAACAGCAAGCAGTTCTATACCATCAGTATACACTTGCATACACAAACCAAAGAGAAATCAAGGCCCATTAGCAGCCCGTCAGCCACGGCAGATGAATGTATAACATGTGACTCAAGATGAACTAAAGGAGTTTTTAGTTTGCCCAGAAATCATGTAATACATCCAAAATTGAAGATAAAGAAGTAGAGATGTAGCAAATACAATAGGTAGGAGAGGTGTAATTAAATGACCATCTTTCATTTGATGTGTTAATAATAGGGACAGATGGGCAGTTAGTAAATTAGTACCACTAAGCGGAAACATCTTGAAGGCTGATAGAATGAGGTAGTTCAGCTTGGTACAAAGTTTACCACAGTTTATTACAGTCCTATATTCTTTATATTCTTTATCCTTCTAAGGATGTAAAAGAATGCAAGGAAAAGAATTAGAGGAAGACCGAGACATGAGATGTAGGATGATCTGATAATATAGAGTTGAAAAGGAAGGCTGAGGATAGAATAGGTTGGAAGAGTTATATGCCATGGACCTGTCGTTAAGCAGTGCACTAGAATAAGAAGAAGTCTTTATGTTCAGAGATGGGTAGTCGGTATAGTTTTCTAAGAATAGTTACAGCATGACAATAAAATATAGTAATATTAAAAATCACACGAGCTAGTGAACGTTGCACACATTGGACTTCAGAAGATGGTTTTCCCATACAGTGTGGGGAAACCATTAAGCAGAGTTGCTATAGCCAATTCTTTACATAGACATTCTGCTAAGCTCAGAGGAAGAGCGAGCTTGGTGTATTGGAGTGTATATAAGAAGGTCAAATATCAAATGGAAGAAAAGTGACCTCACAAATGGATATTTCAGTCGAAGACGACACCAAGGTTTACGTGTGGTGTTAATCATAGGACACCAAGTAATATTTTAAAGGATATGAAAGAATCGATCACTGTCATTCGTTATGGAGTATCAATAGGCAAATATGCAGCTTCAGCAGCATCGACCACAAGAATATATGATATGGAAGATGATATATGCGCCCCCAATAATTGCTAATTTATGTTCAATTAGTGATTTATTATCAAAGTTCGACACAGCAAATTGATAGATCTTCTTCATGAATTTGATATAGATGGCAAAGACATAAGAATTGTTAGGAATTTATACTGGAAGCAAGAGGCTGCAATGAGATATGAGAATAGAGTATAGTAACTTTTGCAAAAATTAAGAGATGAGTAAGGCAAGGCTGTGTAACGTCACCAGATCTTTTTAACTTATATAGTGAAATTATAATGAGGAATATCAATGAAATAAACGGATTAATAATTGGAGGATACAATCTTAATAATATACGTTATGCTGATGGCATAGTTCTTATTGCCGACTCGCAAGACAAACTTCAAGAAATGTTGGATATTGTAATATATCATAGTGAGGCTAGTGGATTATCTATAAATATGAAGAAAACAGAATGCATGACAGTTAGCAAACTAAAAATGCCACAGCCATGCTTAATCAGTGTAAGAGGTCAAAATGTCAAACAAGTTGAATCAGTCATATATTTAGGGTCACTTATTCATCAAAATGGGAAATGTGACAAGGAAATAAAAAGAAGAATAGCCATGGCTAAGGAGGCATATAACAGAATGTCAAAGATTTTTAGAAGCCATAAATTATCAATTGATACAAAAAAAGGACTTCTTCAATGCTATATTCAACCAATATTGTTATATGGAAGTGAAGTTTGGACAATCTCTTCTGTAATGGAATCGAAACTTGAGGCAACAGAGATGTGATTCTATAGAAGAATGCTACGTATATCTTGTAAGACCATGTTAAAAATGAAGATGCTTCACAAAGAATGTCAACTTGTCATGACTTTTTGAACCGAATACGACGACAACAGATGAAATTTTTCGGATACATTATGCGGAACAAAATAATTGAAAATACCGTAGTGACAGGAATAATAGAAGGAAAAAGATGCAAGGGTCGACAACGAATGACGTTTATTAAAAGTCTTAGCAATTGGATGCAGTTAACTGAAACAGAGATGATCAGAGCAGCAATAAAGAGAGACATATGAAGGAATATGACCATGACCGCCCAGGCTTGGAACAGGCACGGCACTTAGAGAAGAAGAAGTGATTTATTAGGAACATATAAATAATTCACTTCAAAATAAAGAAATATTGAATGAAATTTAGAAATTTCACTTAGCAGATAATAGTTTAAAATTAGTTTGAGTAAGATAAAACTAAACTAAGTTATAGCCATCATCATCATCTTCGATGGGGCCAACCTGCCACTTCTATCATCTTAATCATTCAGACTGATTCTAGAGTACAGATAAAAATAATTAGAAAATTTTAATAATAATAATAATAATAATCAGTAATGATCTCTTAATCACGATGTCTTGCTAAAGATATCCAGAAGTTTAATACTTTGTTGAATGACATCAAGCACTGCGGACTTGATGGATGGAGATCGCTCGTCTAGAAGCTGCTGATGGACATAGAGACATCTCATCAACCACATCTCTGACGTCTGCAGACACAACATGTAATAAATACATTAAAAACTCATTAAATATCAATTAATATACTAATTAATCCCAACCCTAGCTAAACTAGCATTCACAGGAAGATAATGATGACACCAATTATTACAATATCTTAATAAAATTAAATAATTTGCCATTAACATGTTAGCTTTAAATTTCTATCATGATAAATATATGTTTGCTTATCTGATTAGATTGTTAAATCTAGATAATAATAATAATAATAATAATAATAATAATAAAAGTTTAACGTCCGTTTCCTTATACAAGGATGATGTCAGGGGCGTCGTAAGATGCAAACACTCTACCAACCGAGAGCTCGTAAAGTTGATTCCTGAAATCGAACAGAGTGAGACGAGCCAGACAGAGGTAGAGGGGTTGAATAGCCAGGGAATAAATGCTCTCTTCTCCTGCAGGTCTCAGGTACTCTGTAACTGCCTCACTGAGCTCAGTCTACATGAAAACAATCAACATTAACATACTAATGTTCTATGACAGTGATATTATGCATAAATTTTACGCTCCCTTTAATCCATAGAATGACGCTTTGCGAAATATTTAAATCAATCTGACGTTTTATCTTAAGCCTTGAAATTGTCTACAATTGAAGACTATATCTTGATTAAGTAGAAATATGTAAGAAGCATGTTCCAGAGTATAAAAGTAGGGTAGCTGAATTTTGAGAGGTAGGTAATTGATCATATTGGTAACGTGGATGAAATTGTTCCCTGTAGTATGTGAACTATCTAGTTCACTGAATCTGTTTCAAAAGATGACATGACAAGGTACACATGTATAAATATTATTACTATAAATCAATATTATGATTACAAGTCATATCTAAACTAGAAATTAAAATTATAAACAAAACGAAGAAAAATAAAACTTTACAGAAGTTAATTACAACCTTAGAAATACGAGTAGACTATAAAATACAAGTAGACTATAAAAGGCAAAGGCAGGTTTAATGTCAGTTTCCAGTCTCGTGCACAGCAAGCATAGGATTCGGACCCGATAAGGATTTGCAGTCAGACCAGCATCAATATAGTTGTATATACATGTATATAGTATTGTATGGTATATATTGTATAGTATCAGTATGGTTGTACATCTTAAAGTTATCAAGCACTGGAGAGATAAGTCAACAGCAAAGTACAATACATAACTTTCAACTACGTGCTAAAAGATGGGACTAATGCTCACAGTTAATTAAAGCTAAAGGTAAAGCTAATTATAGCATCAGTTTCCTCACTCGAAAGCGATGTCAGTGATGGGAAAGCCCAGGATTTGAACCTCACACCTGAAGGTTGGAAGAGTACCTATTCCTCGAACCTATTCTGGCCTAAATTATAAGGAATAAAAATACTTTATAAATGCAAAATCAATTATAAATTCACAACAAATTAATTATAATTTATGTAAAAATGTTGACGACAACTCAAAATTTCAGCTAGGTATCCTGCTTTCATACCCTGTAACATACATACTTTATAATAGAATAATATAAAGTATAAATAAAATAAATACATTTATAAATGAAGAAATTAGGCAATTGACTGATTTACCACTGGTGCAATAACTGATGCAATAACTGATAAATGTATAACCTCCGACAGCACTTGCAGAGACGGAGGCAGAAGTTCTTGAGCCTGTAGGTGAGAGGGGGGACCCACCCAATTGTTCTGTACAAACAGCTGCAGGCATGACACCCCCACACCCAACACTATCAACTGCCTGAAATAATATAAATACAAACTATAATAAAATATGCAAACCCACTAAAAGAACTATTATTTCATAACTAATGTCATGACAAATATGGATTATGCACAAATTAATCAATTATTAAAAAATATCAATGAACCAAGCCGTTAGCATGTCGATAAGATAATATTGGGTCATTCCATGTCAACTGGTCCAATGCTTCCCAGGTGACCATCTCAGATTTAAAAGATATTTTAACAGTGTTAAGTAAAATATGTCTCTAGGCTAGATTTAAAATTTAAAATCAATCGGTTGACCGGTTGGGGAGTTGTGGCAGTCATTTCGACACCACCGTAGATCCTTTTCGGTGTGAAAAATGAAACGCGTGTTATTTTTTCTGTACTTTGAACAGCTATAATTTGGCTATTTATGGTCCTATCCATATGAAACTTTCCAACAATACTATATTTGATGCGTAGATTCAGAAAAAGCATTCAGAATTCAAGTGGTGTTTATATCTTGGCTGCCACAGCAGCTCAAACTTGATGTTTTGCAAAAGTATAAATTTTTGAAAAGCCGACTTTGAGTCCTAATAATTCTCAAAATTGACCAACCACATTATTGCAAGCCATTTAGTTTAATAATATGGACATATCTCAATAACATAAAGCACTTGTCACCCTCAGAAGCAGCTTGGATTTAGATAACCAATAGCTCAAACATTAAAAAAATTCAAGCATCACCCAATTTTTGGACAACTTCAAGGCCATGGTTAGGCATATAGGCAGTTGATCACAACCCTGAAACTGCTGCTATTTACAGGTCGGTATGTTACTAACTTACTGTAAAAATATTTATTTCTCAACTCTATCAGAACATATAGCAATGGTCATGTAAACTTACCCATCGAAGGTCGTTTTTACACAAAAAATTAAAGTGCTTATAATTTTTCGCTACTTTAATGCGCTATATCTCGTCTGTTTATGGTCCTATCTATATGAAACTAATCCAAAATACTATAAATATTGCATAGATTCAGCATATGTACTCACAATTCATGTGGCATGTATATCTTGGCAATTGCACCAGCTCAAACTTTATACTTCATTAAGTTTCGATACGTTTGAAATTAACGAAAGCTAACTCTGAAACCCGTTCATTCTAATATTTACAAAGCAGATGCAAGAAATCCATTTAGTTTAATAGTAAGTTAGCTTTTCAAAAATTTTTACTTTTGTACAACATCAAGTTTGAGCTGCTGTGGCAGCCAAGATATACATGCCACTTGAATTCTGAGTGCTTTTTCTGAATCTACGCATCAAATATAGTACTGTTGGGAAGTTTAATATGGATACGACCATAAATAGCCAAATTATAGCTGTTCAAAGTACAAAAAAATAACACGCGTTTCATTTTCGCGCCAAAATGGATTTACGGTGGGGTCGAAATGACTGCCATAACTCCCCAACCGGTTAACCGATTTATTTTAAATTTTAAATCTAGCCTAGAGACATATTTTGGTTTACACTGTTAAAATATCGTTTAAATCTGAGAGGGTCACCTGGGAAGATTTTCAAAATTTGGACCAGTTGACATGGAATGACCCTATTAGTAATGATAAGAAATAGAAAGAAAAATAAGATAGGACATAATGTAAGGGGGGGGGTTGCAAAAGGAAGTAATAGAAGGAAGAATACAACGGAAAAGAGTTAGAGGCAGACCAAGGCATGAGATGTTAGTTGAATTAGTAACGAATGCATATAGAGAGATGAAAATGAAGGCTGAGGGTAGAATTGGTAGAAAGAATTATACGCCATGTACCTGCCATTTGGCAATGCACTAGAGAATATTTTATTAAAAATTTTCAAATTAGTATAATCACTGATGACTAGACCGTTAACTAGATAAGGCACCATGTACTCCCTTGGATGACCTAGTTCATTTGCGCACGTTTGTTTGTATTTGACATGCTGTACATAGTGATATTTGTCGCAAGAAACATATTTCTCTTTCATATGCCATAACATGTAAATCCCATGTAAGTTCAAAATATTTCACAAAGAACCCATTGTATATTGTTAGAATAACTGCAATAGGACAAATAGAGTTAATCAATCAATCAAGCAACAAGAATTTAGCGTCCGGTTCTTCGCCATAATGTAAGGGAATCCAAATTGCACATAGATAGTAGAAAATTGTTAGTTGTCAAATCGCAAATTGCAGGTAGTTAAAATCCTGCCAATACGTCAGCCCCTAACAATGCATGGGACAGATCGGGTCATTTATAGTGTTACTTTATTAGGCCAATAATGGTTAGAATAATACATTCTGTCTATATTTGTAATGAGCAACATGATAAGCCACCATTACCTTCATCACTTTCAGATACCTATTGAATAGCATATGAACATGCCATTATTTAGTCTCCAATTTGCGGCAGGTAAATGAAAATAAATTAGTAAAAGTTACAACAAACCTCAGCAGCTTATTTTCTTCATTTATTTCACAATTATCGGCACTTGATACACCACCAGACGACAAGAAATGTTTGATACTGATTTGAAAGCTTTCAATGAGGTCATGTTGTTGATATTGCAGCAATGATTGATCATTATACTTGAGAACTTCATTCACCAGAGAGCTTTTGAGGAGCGCCTCGTAGTTACCATTTAACAGATCATTTAACAACCCTGAACTTGACGGAACAAATGAATCACCTGCACAAAATATCACAGGGCTTAAAGATTTATTTTTAATCATATATAATTTGTCCTCAAGATTTGCTTCTCTAAGTTCTAGTAACACAAATGTTATGAGAGTGTACAAGTCTTTGTAAGATTAAGTATTTTGTGTAAATTTCCTTTTATATTTTAGTGAAAGAATGGCTTCAACCAGCTGAAAAAGTAATCCCTACTCACCTCCGTCTTCTTTAAAATAAAGTTATGTTATAAACTGTCTATGCGTAATAGAATAGGTCTGTTTTGTGTTTGTAAAAACGTTAACGGCAAAGCTAATTCTGCACATCAAATATGATTGCGAAATAACATGGCTCAACTTATTTAAAGGTGCTGTTCAGATTATTAACATATTTTAATCGTTAATTTTGAGCCGCAAAAATGCCATATGCTAACTTGTTGTGATTCTTCAACATCTCAAGGCTCACTATCCTTGATATTCAACCTGAAATACTTCAGTTTCTTGAACCTTCATTAATTTACTAATAATAAATGTACAAGTTTATGAACAGGATGTCAGTTCTAGTCTGGCCTCATTTAATATTTTGCTTTTTACATCAATGCGAAAAGCCTACTAATTATGCATAAAGAATAGGGGTGTACCGGATTCCTATACTGGTTTGACCGGATTCCGGCACTTTTGGCAAATCTGGTTTGAGTTAATTTGTAAAAACCAGTTGAATTCGACCATTTGAAATATTACATGATTTTCATAGGTATAACTTTTGGAGTAAATTAATTATCACAAATCAGTTAAATGGCAAATAAGAAATAAAAAACTCTGACTATTTGGATTTTATAGGTATAAAAAAAAACATGCAATTCTATTACAAGATTCACCAGCAAAAACTTGGTTTTACATATATATGGGTAAATTATGATTTAAACAATAGGCAATAATCTAACAGTAATGATATTTAAACAGGAGTATCATTTGGTATTTCAAGTTTTATACATGATTAAATACTTTAATTTCTTTATATTGATCTAAGTTTGTTTGATTTATGTTATTTGACATTTCATATTGCCTTGAATTTGGTGAATAAAGATTATACAGCATATTGATCTCCCTGTCTCTCTCTTAGTGCACTGCCTACTGGCAGGTCCATGGTACATAAGAGTTATAAATGCTTGGAATAGTTTGCCAAGCAAAGTTGTGGAAGCAAAATCAGTGAATGCTTTTAAAAATAAATATGATAAACATAAGAACATGTAAATTAGAAGCTAATTGCATGTTCAGTGTTATACATAGGCTATGTATAAATTTGACATGTTGACATGAAGTCTCTATGATTTAATTAATATTAATTGGTTCTAGTTAAGAGCATTTTAGTTCACTTAGATTCATTTTAGGTTCATCTAGATTTTAGGTGCATTCTGATCAGTCTTCAACAAGCATATAATTGATTCCTGACGCTGTAAATGTTATGCTATGTTATAACGCCTCCACTCTTCTCTGTCTTCCGCCTTCCTCTTCATTTCCACATACGAGTGGGTATTCAAATCATCTAACATACCTAATCTCGGCCTGTCCCTGCCTCTTTTTCCTTCCATTCTACCTTCTATGATCTCTTTTAATAGACCTTCCACCCTTAGAATGTGTCCTATCCATCTCTTCTTCCTATTTCTTAATACATTTATCAACTGTCTATCTGTGCCAACTCTCCAGGACTTCAACATTTGTAACCTTTTGAGCCCAGGTAATCCTCTCCATTATTCTCCAAATCCACATTTCCAATGCCTCCAGTTTCCTAATATCTTCCTTCCTTAAGGTCCATGTTTCACATCCATACAATACCGTGGTCTAAACCAAAGTTTTCACTATCTTTATCTTTGTGTCTTTTTTTAAGACTTTTTGTTAATAGTTCTTTTCTACTACCAAAGGCTTGTGCAATCCTACTGCATATTTCCGTCTCAAATTTCCCATCATCGGTTATAGTCTCAAATTTCCCATCATCGGTTATAGTATGACCCAAATATTTGAAACTCCTTACCTGTTCCAATTTCGTATCATTTATTGTGATATTAACTTCACCTTTATTATTGGACACTCTTATAATCTTGGACTTTTTTATATTAATCTTCATGTCATATCTTAGGGCCGTATCATTCAGCCTATCCATTATCTTCTGCAATTCAATCTCGCTGCCCGCTACCATTCCTTGGTCATCTGCTAATCGTACATCTTGTAACAAATTCCCTCCTACTTTTATTCCTTCTTCCAAGTCTTGTATGGCTTCCTCCATCATTGCCTCAGCGTAAATGTTAAACAGCAGTGGCGAAATGCTACAACCTTGTCTAACTCCACGTCCTATCTCACCTTCTTCAGAGTATTCTTGTTGGATTTTGATTTCTGCTCTTTGATTCATGTACAAGTTCAAAATTAGTCTTCCATCTCTCCAGTCAATTCCTATTCTTTTTAAGATATTCATCATCGTTACCCAATCAATCCTGTCAAAGGCCTTCTCGAAGTCTACAAAGCATACAAAAATGTCATTTCCATATTCTAAGCTTCTTTCGCAAAGAACCCGCATTACTTCTATTGCTTCTCTTGTGCCATATCCTCTCCTAAGACCAAATTGTGTCTTGCTCAGCATCATCTCTGCTTTCGACTGAATGTGATTATTTACTATCTTTAATAAGATCTTCGTTGCATAAGGTATTAAGCTGATTGTTCTGTAATCCGAACACTACACAGCATTGGCTTTTTTAGGAATTGGAATCATCACTGACTTGGTAAAGTCGTCTGGCCAAATACCAGTACTGTACACTTCCATACATACCTCCATTAACTTTTTGAATGTTTCTCCTTCCAACATTTACAAAATTCTGCTGGGATTTCATCTATTCTGGCTGCCTTCCCCTTCTTCATACTGTTAATTGCAGAATAAATTTCCTCCTTCATTAAATCGGGGCCCCTTTTATCGTCTTCTATGATATTCTCTTCTTCTATTTTAAAATCCTCTTGAACTGGTTTCTCAGCCTTATCATACAATTCCTCTACATATTCTCTCCATCTTTCTTTTACTTCTTCCAGCTCTGTCTTCAATTCCCCATCTTTACCCATTATACTAATGTTCTTTGCATCTCCTTTCTTTTGCAAAGGACCCGCATATTGCTTCTCTTGTGCCGCATCCTTTCCTAAAACCAAATTTTGTCTTGCTCAGTATCATCTCTGCTTTCGACTGAATGCGATTATTTATTATCTTTAATCGATATTTATTATCTTTAATAAGATCATCGATGCATGAGGTATTAAGCTGATTGTTCTGTAATCCAAACACTCCACAGCATGGGCTTTCTTGGGAATTGGAATCATCACTGACTTGGTAAAGTCGTCTGGCCAAATACCTGTATTATACACTTTCACACATACCTCCATTAACTTTTTGAGTGTTTCTCCTTCCAACATTTTCAAGAATTCTGCTGGGATTTCATCTATTCCGGCTGCCTTCCCCTTCTTTATACTGTTAATTGCAGAATAAATTTCCTCCTTCATTAAATCGGGGCCCCTTTTATCGTCTTCTATGATATTGTCTTCTTCTATTTTAAGATCCTCTTGAACTGGTTTCCCAGCCTTATCATACAATTCATCTGCAAATTGATAACCTAGTTTATTATTCAATATTGCTGATTCTGACTTGATTTAGCATATGCATATCTATAACCCAGTTAATGACTTTGTGATGATGATTTGATTGAGTTATTTTATTTTATTTTGTTAATTTAGACACAGATACACATTACAAATGAAGAAGTTTTACAAAGAATGTCAACTAGTCGTGATCTATTGAATCGAATATTAGTGCCAGCAGATGAAGTTTTTCAGACATATTATGCGAATAAAATCATTGAAAGTCAACAGTAGCTGACTTTCATTAGGAGTCTAAGCAAATGGATCCAGATAAAGCCAAGAGAAATGATAACAGCAACAATGGACAGAGACGTATGGAGAAACATGACCATAACTGCTCAGGCTTGGAACCAGGCCCAGATTAACCAGGGGGCACTGGGGCTAAATACCCCAGCCTCTAAAGTGAACCCTCGTAATATTAGTAAACATTATTTGCATAGCCCTTAGTCTTTACGTACCTTTTGAATATATATATATATATATTTACATTTTGTTAATGTAGACCTATTACATAATACATAGTATAGGGTATTGGGGAGGGGGGGGGGCAAGAGTCCTGCTTGAGCCTCCAGGTAATTTCTCATTATGGATAGTGATATTAGAGACACTAAACTTAGTAGAGTAGTAAATGATAACAAAGTAATTTAAGACTAGCATACATTTACATTTAGTCATTTTCTCAGGCGGTCATTTTAAACTGTGCATATTCTCACGTAGACTGCATCTACGTCTCAATCTTATATGTGATCAACGGTTTGATCAGTCAAAACCAAAAGAGGTGTTCTATAGAAAATATCTTACATTTTAAGCTTAGTAAAAACATCTCAGATATAAATTAACAAATTATCTAATACTGACATTCTACTAAGACTGGAGACGTGGATGACATGATACTCATATACTGCAGTTCTAATATTTGTAATGTAAATGCAATTAATTAGAATTGCATTAGATCACCATCTTCATCATCATCATCATCATCATCATCTCCATTATCATCATCATCTTCCCTTGAATCCCAGTTTAACTTGGGCCAGGATAAGAAAAGCCCTTCTCCATTCCTCTCCGTCCATCAATTACGATCAGAAATGGTTTATTCCTGGTTTTCCGCTAACCGTCTTGCTGTTAATCCCTCCAAAACTGAATACCTTTAATTGGACTCCTTTGCAAAGAAGTAAAATTACCAATAACTCTGTTAATTTTCAGAATCTTGCTCTTTCACCTTCTCGATCTGCCAAAAACCTTGGAGTCATATTTGATGAAAACCTTGACTTTTAATCCCATATCTCTTCTGTTTGTCGCGCTTCTTTTTTTCAGATTCGTCAGATTAGGCAAATACGTCCATCCCTTACTAGAAATTCAGCCACTATCCTTGCTAATTCTATAGTTCATTCAAAGCTCAACTACTGTAATTCATTATTACATGGGTTGCCTATTTCTTCTCTCAATCGTTTGCAGCACGTCCAAAATTCGTCCAAATTCGCAGTCTTCACTGGCTCCCTGTTAATCAACGCATAAAATATAAAATAGCTCTATTAACTTTCAAAACTCTGTGATTTGGCAAGCCTTCTTACTTATCTGAAATTCTTTTTCCCTATCGCCCCTCATGTACACTTCGCTCCATCGATGCCAATCTTCTCTCAGTTCCAAATATTCTCACGTCATTGGGCAGACGTTCATTTTCTTACGCAGCACCCACAATCTGGAACTCTTTACCTGCTAATCTTCGCTCTTGTTTTTCTCTTTCATTCTCTAGCAAGCTTAAAACTTACCTTTTCCCACCATAGACATAATCAATCTACCTTGACCATTTCTTGATCACTAGACTGGCTTTCGTTTAGGACCTTACTTCTCCTCAGCATATTTCTTTTGCAGATTGGTCTGGGAGAATTAATCTGTAGTGATATGTGCTGTTGGGGACGTACCTGACATCATCCCTGGATGAGGAAACGAATGTTAAACCTTTATTATTATTATTATTATTATTATTATTATATCATCAGTCAATCTACAAACTTTTCCATTCTTCTTAGAATTCTTTTGTTACAATATTTTCAGCCTAGCAGCCTAGATTTCTAAGAGCAATTATTTCCTAGAAACTTTCCCTAGAAGAACTTTTAGCTCTTAGGAACTTGGATTTCTCAAGAGTCTGTAGAATATATCCACTGGTGAGCTTCTGTCAGCTTTGTCACGACTTTTGCAAAAGAATCTGATTGATATAGAAGATAATCTGGCAAAGGAACATTTTGTCTCATTTCTGAGAGTGGATATTTCACAGCAGTCTCCAAATGATTTATCCAGCAACCGGAAGCTAGAATTATCCTACAATTGTTTCTTACAATCGTTGGCAGTGTTCTACAGAGCACGTTCCCCAGTGTAGGAACTGTTTTCAAAATATTCCTCTGCATGATACCAACAAACTTCACAGGAAAACAAAGTTTTTCCACCTTGAAAAGAGTGAAAAACACCGAGATCAACCATACAAGACGATAGACTGAATATGCTGTGCTTGATGAGTATTGAGTTCGATATTCCGTGAGATTGGTTTTCATGATATTCTGAAAGGCTCTCAAAATAAATTCATAAGTACTGACAGCTAACAGCTGATAAACATTATAGTATGCTTACATGGAAGAAATGTTTTACATTATTGTTATCAGTGGAAACCGACAAGCATTTATATTTCTAACAGTGGCCATACATGATACGATTTATTGTACAATTTATCTGTACAATTTATCTGTACAGATAAATTGTACAATAAATTTGATCGTGTGTGGGCAAAACTGACGGAAAAACTGACGCGAGAACTGATGACCTTGACTGCCCACACACGATACGATTTATCTGTACAGATAAATCTGTACAGATAAATTGTACAATAACTTGTACAATATAACTGACCGTGTGTGGGCAATATTGTACAATATAGCTGATGAGTGTCAGTTTTCAAAACTGTCGGGAAAACCATCCAATTTAACTGTTCAGATATCTGAACAGTTAAATGGTATCGTGTGTGGACGATCAACAAATTTATTGTACAATAAGTTTGTCGACATGCTCTGCCCACAATGACTTCCGGCGCACTTGCCGGCCTAAGCTTATTGTTGTTGAGTTATTTAATTAAGATAAAAGTAGGCCTATATAATAATAATGCAATGTCATTACTTTTGACGAGCAGAAGTAATAATAATAAAAAATATGCATCACAATTAAATTTCCATATTGAACTCTTTCATTAAGCTAATTAAAGTTTATAAAAAATCATTGTAACAAATGTATACGGCAATATATATATCTCAACGAACAATGTCAGAATTAAGCGCATTTTTATCACATTCATTTATTTTACATAAATTATTTATATAATTCACTTATTTTACCGTGCTCTTTTACTCTCTCTCTTTAATGAATGATCAAACAAGCCCTACAAGGCCTATTAAAGTCTATATATAATTAAGAGTCCTCTCTCAATTTACTAGTCCGTAGAATTATGACGATGTAGATGATGATGTTGATGATTACAATAATTATGATGATAATGATGTATGATGATGATGATAATGATGAAGATGATGATGATAATTTTGATGATGATGATATTTATGTATAATTACTATCAAGATACGATGCTATTGAGTGCTATTATTAGTTAGAGCGTCCTGATATTATTTAGCTAATAAGATAACGTATGCACTCGCCTTTCGTTTCGTTTTCGATCCATTTCTATTACTACTGCTTATAAATAGAAAACCTGTCCAATAATTGATCTGGATATATTTCATGTAGCCAACATAGGCGCCATATACACGTATATACCAACATGTATATATATATGTATATATATATATATATATATATATATATATATATATATATATATATATATATCATAAATAACGGCTCACTGGGTCAGGAAGCACAGCTGCTTGTTTAAGGCTCGCTTCCTCCTTCCTCTCCAAGGTTATTATAAACTTATTATTAATCATTGCCTTTTGTTGGCGCATCAATTGCAGCCGGCACGGATCTAAGAATAACCTTCCATCACCCTGGGATATTTTCCTTCCTAAGCTGTCAACACTCGGTCTTCCAAGGTGGTCACCCACAAAGTACTAACCGAGGTCGATGTAGCTTAACTTCGATAATTTACGCGCAAATAAACCAATTGCGCTAATCCCGCCGTAATACGTACTGTAGACTGTAGATGTTGGTTGACTGTTATTAATCACGTGCTCTACAGATTGGAAATGATTGACAGCTAATTAGCATAACTGTTCAGATATCTGAACAGTTAAATTTGACCGTGTATGGGCGAGCGTCAGTTTTATCAGTAGATAAATTTGACCGTGTGTGGCCAAAATATCTATTCAGATATATCTGTACAGATTTATCTGAACAGATAAATTTGACCATGTGTGGACGATACAGATTTATTGTACAATTTATCTGTACAGATAAATTGTACAATAAATTGTACAATAAATTTGACCGTGTGTGGGCTCCGACAGATATATCTCTTCAGATATCTGTACAGATAAATCGTATCTTGTATGGCCACTTTTAAGAAACATTGGTATTATACAACTCAGAATTATATTCTGACCTCGGCCCTCGCGGCCCTTAATCCTGCTCTGCTCTGCTTGGAACAGGCACGGCAGTTGAAGAAGATTACTCAGACAACAACAACAACAATACGATTAGAGTGCTACTGTTGTCCATGACAACATTGAGCACTGTGATACCAAATCAAAGCCGATGAGCAGAGTGAGGGGTCCATAAACGGTGCGAGCCAAAATCCGGGTGGTCAGTCCAAGGAAGGGTACTAGCGGAATGAAGGTTTACGTGTTGGTCTCAGTAACAGCGTGGCTAATGACATAATGATGATAATTTGATTTTGTATTGTCATTAAATTTAATTAATTCACTGGATCAATAAATGGACAATCGACTATAATAAACCGTTTAAACTAGACACTATCATGGACGATCATTTCACTATTAACTTTTTTGTACAATTTTTAAAACTTACATTTTCGTGCAAAGTTATCTGATAACGATCCCTCCACATTATTGACTAGATTCAGTTCAAAATCAGATACAAAATTCTTCAACATTTTAACTGAACTGAAGAAATTAAAGACTATAACTTCTCGTATTAACACGCGAGTGTTTGTTTACAAAATATTGTTTATTGTAAGCCAGCAATCCGAAATTTATTCTTATTAATTTAAGTATATAAAGCAAAAACTAATTGATAGACTTAAACTGTTATAGAATTAGTAATTATTGACAGTGAGTATGATAATTAATAATCATTAGCTTTGATATAATTCTTTAAAAATATATACAATTATTAATATAAACCAATATATCACTGATTACTTTCAGCATTTAACTGTAATATTTGTAAACAATGAAGAATTACCATAAGAGCGAATCCTCGACGATAATTTTAAATTTTTATAACGCAACAGCAACAACCGTGCTGTGCAACTGTAAAAAAGTAAACACACATTTTAGTGAAATGATCAACTATGTTGATATCAATCACCTTTTAATATCACATGTTTAAACCGTTGAGCAACTTAGACCATTTACCGTATTGTAAGTCCAGTGAATGTCCGAGATTTTACTCTCGGATCAGAGCGGCTGGGAATCGATTTGCTTAGTGTATGTCCGTTGTTTCGAAGTTATATTTTCTACATCTACGAATGAAATTTGTCGGCATGCAGGTTATTGAACTTTCCGTAAAAATTGTACTGTAGAAGAAAGGATATTTTAAGAATGACCTTATTAATGTATACGTAATACAGGATAAAAACCTGTAGAGCTCAACCAATGTTGATTTCTGTTGTTGGCTTAATTTGCAGATTTAACTACATGTAAAGTTAAACTCATATTTTAACTCAGTTCATTTTTTAAAGTGAAATTAATGCTCACAATCAAAGAGTGAACTAATTTTACATAAAGTTGTAAAGCAATATTTTATGTTGAATTATTATGTTAACTTTTGATCGAGTTAACTCACATAATGCTGCAAATACAGAAACACAGAGTGCCATGTGTCCGTAGTTAAGTTGATTAGCAAAAAAATATCTTTCAATAAATGACTCGATTCCAAAATCTGCAAAGCCCTAGGTAGCTTTCTTTCATTGTTTGGAGACTGTTATAATCATATAACAAAGAATGTATTAGGTTATGTCTGCATTACAGTAAGAGATACTAAAAGAATGAAAGTATCTGTGTTAGTGCAATCCATGAAACTGTTCATATACAACATGCATGTACAAATAGTGAAATACTGTTAGTGTCGGCCACGAAAGTACGCCAGTGCCCTGGATTTAAACTTTCAAAGCCCAGTGCGACAGTCATCAATGGCAACATCGAGCACAATAGAGACAAATCCAAGCCAGCCGACAAAAAGAAGGCACAAAATCGATGCAAATTCCAAAATCCAGAAAACTAGTCCAAAAGTAAAGGGAATTACAGAAAA
Source organism: Enchytraeus crypticus (assembly GCA_905160935.1). NCBI lineage: Eukaryota > Metazoa > Annelida > Clitellata > Enchytraeida > Enchytraeidae > Enchytraeus > Enchytraeus crypticus. The sequence continues at coordinate 464,743 of CAJHZI010000772.1, forward strand.
GGAGGTTTACGTGCTGGTCGCAACTCATTGACAATGGATTGACAGAGAGATTGAAAAAGTAGGTCCTTAAAAGCCCACGGAAGGTTAATCATGTATTGGAGTTGCTGCCAGTTGGCGCTCTCAATAACAAGATATGATTAACAATAGCAAGGATTGATAATAACCTGGGAATCTGTAAAAGAAACAACACGGATCTTAAAACAAGCAGGCAAGCACTTTGACTTGGAATTATTATTATTATTATGATTAAAATTAACACTTACTAACATTGAAACTTTTGTAGATATGTTTCTGCATATTTTACTCAGTTCCAAACTATGAGATAATCAGAAGTGTATTAATAGGAATATATAGTAGCCTGTCTTTAGAAAATAATGAAAATATTTTGCAATATTAACGAAGTTACTGCGATTTCGTTATAACAGTTTTACTTAGGCGTACCGTGACTATTTCGTAAAAGTGATAGACAGTAATGTAGAAGATGCGTACAAGTCAAAGTAGATATTCTCTGGTCATTAATATCGCTACTACAGTAATTAGGTTCACGTGTGCAAAAAGAACGTTCTTATTCAGCTTTACGAAGATCTCTTACAAAATGGTTTGAAGATACACAAGCTTGCATTAAGTGTTAGAAAAATAAAAAGCCAAGTTAGACGTACCTATCCATAAACCAAAGGACAGTGATAGAGTATATTTTTAAAACTATGGAATGTACGCGACATCGCCTTAGGGCCTAGGCAAATACCCGGCCGTTAACCCCCAAGGCTTGAATGAGTTACATGCTTGAGTAGACTTAACCTAATTATACTGGTTCTGTAAGTCGTGAAAGACAGTAAAACCAATCGATCCACAGATTTGTACACAATAAAATAATACTATAAAATAAATATAAAGAAAAATAAGAACAAATATGCGCACACAGAGATACACCTACAGGCACATGTAGGCACATACAAGTATCCCACGGACAAAACATACGCACACCCTTTAGATTAAATTTAAAAGTACTTATGCAAAAGGAGAATACAACAAACACTCGAGCAAAAGCAAGCAAAAATGCGTCAACAACCTCTACATCACAATTTTCACGAAGGACGTCGCACGAAGTTGCACCATATATATATATATATATATATATATATATATATATATATATATATATATATATTGCGTATAACATACGCAATAACATATAAATACATGGGCTACTAGCCATACAAACATTCAAATCACATACACTCAGACAACAACACATAATAATACAAATATATAGGGACTACATTTATCAACAACAAAGCAAGTCTAATTTTCACAGAATTTATTTCTTCAGGCTTTAATTATGTATGAATATCTCTGTGCCAGTGAAATAAGAACTAATCATCAGTACATATTCAACGAATGCAGACTAATATAACAGCAAGTTAATCGATATGGCGTGATTGGTTAGGTGTGTGACTGAATCAGTACGACCGGGGTTCACGGTTCATATCCGAGGATCGTCCATGAAGGGTATTATCACTGCGAAAGTTGAAATGACGTTAAAATCGACTGTTGCTGTCAACTTTAAATGTAGCAATATTATTGCTCAACGCATGTGGGAAAGCGATATAGAGCAACTGTTGGAGCGCTCGCCTCGGAAGCAAGTGGCCCGTGTTCAAAGCTCATGTCAGTCAGCATAAGATGAATATCCCCTTGGGCAAATGGAAGATTAGCCATGTATCGGAGCTCGCAGCCAATTGGCGATATTAACAGAAAAAATATGACTAACAATGGAAAAGTTTGATATTAACCGATCAGAATCCATAAAACAGTTTAAATGAGTCTTAAAACTAGCATTTACATGTGCATTCTGATTTAGTACAGTACTGCTATTACATGTAGTTGTAAATTTTGCTGTAGCTTTCTAAATATATCGATATTTAAGTTCAATGAAGGCTATTTAAGTTGTACTCAATAAAAGCCATCACCTGACAAATACTTTAAGCTCTGACGACAAATAAATAGGAAAATTAACGAATTCTTTAATTAGCTACAGCCGACACAGAACATATCTTCTTACGTGCAAACTATAGGTCTAGTTTTAAGGGCAGCTATGAAATTAAATCGATTAGTCCTACATAATTTAAATAATATAAATTATACAATCAGACACATAAAATCGATGTCTTAAAATGTCACTAATTTCTACATCATAAAAAGTTGTTCACAAAATCGAATAGTAAAAATAAATAGTAAACATACTTGCATCATATCACAACAAAATACAAACACTTGAACAAGAAATATACAATATGTAAAATCTAAAATAAATATCTGTTCTGAGATCAAGTTAGGAATGCAGATATGAGTATACAATTAGTATCATCATGAAATGCAAAAATCACTAATGCAATAAATAAATATTCATATTAACAATCAATTAGTCCATTCAACATACATTTAATCACATAATTAGTCTACTAATCGATATAAATACTCAATAGTAAATTGCTAATTAAAGAGTTAATCAGCCCTCCACAATTCATAGTCTTATTCATTTAAATTTTTTTGTTCCATAAACTCTATAAACAAAGTAAATCCTACAATTGAATACATTTTTGATTTATACCAAAAGATTAAAAGCTGCCAAAGAACATATTTAAAGGCAGTAAAAATGTTAAAAAATACATGCAAAACTGACAATTAAGTAGCAACTGAATGCAAAATGTTTCAATCCAAGCGAAGAGACCCAAAATAACTTAAGCTTCACACAAAAATAATCCTTAGTTAACTGACTGATTCCGTTTTTCTAGAGAAGAGACAACTGTGCAGCTATAAATAAATATTTTAATGATTTCTTACTGTGGTTATTATTCTAAGGTGCTTGGTACTTAATTCCGGAAAAATGGTCAACTTATTTTAGTAGATTTTATAGAGCTTTAGGGTCACCTGTACAGTTGCACTTTCGAAATGGAATCAATCAGGTAATTAAGGATAATTTTGCTTGAAGATTAAGTAGTTACTATCAATCTCAAAAAATATATTAAAAACTGTTAACCATTTTTGCTGGAATTAAGTACTGAGCGACTTAAAGCAGTAACCACAGTACGAAATCATGAAAACTTTTAGAGGTTAATGATTTCATTTAGAATGTATCATTATGTTTGCTGCATATAAAAAAATCACAACTATTTAACACGTCGTATAATTATTCAGAAATATGGACTCATCATAAATAAGAACAATAAATTCATTCAACATCAAAAATGAATAAATGAATATGCGCTAACAACAGAAAATAGTAAAGTAACTTCCTTTACCTTTATATATACTGTACATGTGTATATATATATATATATATATATATATATATATATATACACACACATTATATATATATATATATATATATATATATATAGATATATATATATATACATATATATATATATACACACACAAACACATTATATACTATAAAATACGAAGAATCAAAGAGATACGACTAGAAAGGACAAGATGATTTTACTACTTCACAACCTTTAGCTTTCAACAAATGATTGATTCAATCAATTTTGTCATCAATCAAAATGATTGATGACAAAAGTCGATAAATGTGCCGATAATTACAGCATCGAAAACAACAGTAAGAATTAAATGTATTTATTAGTCATGAAATGGCATATATATAAAATCTATATATATATATATATATATATATATATATATATATATATATATAGATTTTATATATATGCCATTTCATGACTAATAAATACATTTAATTCTTACTGTTGTTTTCGATGCTGTAATTATCGGCACATTTATATATATATATATATATATATATATATATATATATATATATATATAGATACACACACATACAAACTTCCTATTTTCTCTGATGGCTTAGCACTTTAAATATAATGTGACATCACAATATTTTGAGAAGTCACAATAACAAACAGAAAACATAATAAATAACAAACAAAAAAGCAAGGGACACTGGAATTAATCCATAATTAAGTTGTATTGCACGGATTACAACATTTTAATGAAAATGAAATCACCCATCTACACAAAAATGAAAGAATCGCATAAAAGTACAATTTAGCTTACAAACTTCTAGAGAATATGGACTAGTAGACAATATATATAAAGATTATGCTATAAGCTGAAAATAGCATTAAATTGTATAACAGTATCCTAAAGATGTGCACACATAATAAAGGCATATATTAGAGATATTCAATTAATTTAATCCATTAAAGCACAGGAACGTTTACCTATAAGGTTTACTTATTAACTTTATTTATTTATTAACTTAGTACTCACAAGGTTTACTTGTTAGCTTCTTCTCTTAGCTACAGATGGTAGCTAAGAAGACCACGTAGAGAATCAAATCCACGGCCTCGACTATCATAACTGGCATGATGAACATATCGCCTGCTCTATAGGCAACAATTGATCAATTAAAGTCAATTAATACCGCGTCAACTAGTAGATCTGTAAAGCGCGAGACTATGTTAAAACTCGTAATTGTGCAAAATGATGTTCACTCAAAATATCACCAGACTATGTTTTAACTTTTGCTAAACCAAGCAAACTAATGTATCAAATTAAAAAGGACAAAAAGACCCAAAAAATATTAAGAAAATAAATCCCTACTAAACTTAAATCATGGAGCCTCAAATACTTCTACATGGATACAGCTTCTGACAAATCTGTTTGAGTGACAGTCATCTGTGTAAGTGATAGACAGCTATGTGTAAGTGACAGACAGCTATGTGAGTGACAGACAGCTATGGGTAAGTGACAAACAGCTACGTGTGAGTGACAGACAGCTGTGCAAGTGACAGAGGGCTATGAGTGAGATCCTGTTATGTGCGAGTAACAAACCTGTGAGACTTCTCCTCCATTTGAGTGACAACTACATGTCACGATGAGTGACAACAACTACATGTGAGTGACACCTACATGCGAGTGACAGCTACATGTAAGTGACAGCACGTATGAGTGACAGCTACATGCCAGTGACAGCTATAACTTACGATATCTAAACGATGATGGCGAAGATTCCAGTTTATCACTAAAAGGATTAACATGGACTGAATGAGGTAGCTTCTCATCACTGGCTAAAAGGCTCTGCTGATTGTTCTCACTGATATTTACTTGGACAACATTCTCATAGAGAGCTGGCTCTACACCAGCCACGCTACCAGTTACATCAGCGCACGAGCCTGAGGTGCCAGCATCTTTAGCGGCTCCGGTATTCCACAGTCCATCGATAGAGTCGCCACTGCTCTGAGATGTGTTACAAAGACGACTGAATTCATTGGAGCGCGACATTACGCCACTGAACAGCCTAAACTTACCCGCTGTGTGGCACTTGATCTGATCTCCACTGAAGCCAAGTGCACCTATTGAACTGCTGACCTCTGCGCTCAGTGCATCCGCACTACAAAGAACGGCAGAAGCTTCTGCGCTTGAAGAGGTTTTGGTGCTCGTCTCAAAAGAGGATGGGCTTCTGCATTTAGACATGGCGGCAGTGAGACTGGCTTTACCATCCAATGCGACAGAGAGAGGCCACACAGAAGCCGACACAGACGGGCCACTGACAGACCATGGTGACCTCAGTCTGGTGTTTGGAGTTCTGAGGGGCGGCACAAGACCCGAGGTGTCGCTCTCTGTGTAGGATTGCAGAGAGTTATCACTGCAGTTATCTTCTGACATTCTCTCCATCTTACTCTTCAGTGGCTGAAATGTTGAATCAAATCCCGCTCTATCCATTCTTGACTCTACATAACATGTGTCAGAGTTTGATCTATTGTGGCACTTTTCACGATGATCGGTGACAAATTCATCGTGCTGCTCACCAGAAGTTTCCGGATTTCTAAAGTTGTTCCAAGGTGACTCAAACGAGGAGACAGAGTTAGTCACAAGCATGCCGGTGCTCGATGAGTCAGATGTTACAGTGTCACTGTAGGTGGGACGAGAGCTCACAACATCCTCAGAACTGTGCAGCCGTTGAGCCACGTTAGATACAGCAGCGACTCCACTTGACGCCATGTTGGTTTCCTTGAACGCAGCATTAGCATAGCACTCCGTAACTATAGAAGCAGTCGAAGGTTCCGCAGCTTTCCTGTTACCAGAGATGTTCATCGCTGCTCTCTGACCTGGAGCTTGATCAAATACATACGAGCTGTCTCTTGTTGCACTTGATTCGCTTGAGTTCATATTCGAATGAAACATCCCACCACAGCCTGTGCCATTCCTATCAATCTCTCCTGTTTTACAAATAGAATTTGTTTGAGTGCTGGGTCTCAAATCTTTCGCTCTCTCGTCGTAACTGAATTCACTCTTGGTATCGCCTACATCTACCAATTTCAACACACCTGATTTGTTTTGAGAGTCTATCCAGCTGGAGTGACCAGAAGTGATCTGTACGGGAGAGTTGCTGCCCGACTCGGCCTGGTACATGTGGTTGAAGAGATTCGACTGGTAGACTGGAGACTGCGACCTGGGTGGAACTGAGACTGATCTTACACTGGCTGCGACTGCGTTTAACCAGCTCTCAGCGTCTGACTGCAGTCGAATGCTGTCACTCTGACACATTGCGTCACGCTGACTACCGCGCCTCTCTGCTCCAGGCTGCACCACTGAGTCACCCCACAGAGGCAAGGTGCTGCAGTCCTGAGCTACAACAAAATTATTACTAAATGGCAATTTATTAGTTGGGATATTTGCAGTAGAAAAATTCTGAAGAGCTTCACTGCTTTGCCTCAGCCGTCCCTGACTTATTAAGCCATTGTGCGCTTCAACAGACACTTGATTGGATATTACAAGGCTTTCGCTTGACATTCGGACACTTACGCCTACAGCATTACCTTCGAATGTTTCTAATCCAAACCTTGCCGCAAATGACCCATGTGACATCTGACAGGGAACTCCAGTATATGCATCAGACACAACACCTTCTGTAGCTATCTGCTGTTGTCTGCCACCAGCCAGAACAACAGTTGATACACCAGAACTATTATGTACAGAAGCATGTTCATCAGGCCAGGCACTATACCCACGTGTAGGTAAAGCTTGATTATAAGATGTTGCAGGAGGTTCACTGGACGACAATGCAAGTGAAAATACGTCACAAGATGCTGTCTCGAAGGATGTACCCAGTTGGGGCAGCATTCCAGATGATTTAGTTGAAGCATACGATGATGCTATATATGACGATGATGATATCGCTTTTGGTGTAGAAGCCATGCTAATCTCGTTGCTATTGAAATGCCCCCATGTAGAATGGATGATCTCATTTAACTGCTTGACACTCGCTTCAGAGTTTCCAATTGACGTACCTACATTCACATTATCCGCATTAGCCAATCGATTGTACTGGTTTTGCTTGATTTGTCGATTTAGCATTGAGTCGAGATTCAAATCCTTCTTAACTTCTGAGTGCCGATGCTCGTATTTTACTGTATCGTTTGATTCAGCAACCTCTGCAGCCCATGGATTTGACTGTCTTATCGGAGCAACGCTGGCAACAACAGCAGCATAGGCCGATGACGCACGGTGACCAGCTGATGTCTGCGCTGGGCCGGGTTTTCTCTCTGCTGTGCTCGTGGCAGAATGATTCACTGAATTAGCACTAAACGACGAGAAGTTGTCAAATGATGAAACAAAAGCCGCATTACCTTGGGACCAATTCAACTTTACATCTGACACTTCACCAGACAAACCTGCGCACATAACGACAAGACATAGACTATCTCAACTACACTAATCATCATAGCTATATACTGTATGATCTATACTCACAGTGCTGGATTGAATGTTGTCATGGATATCCAAATCATTAAAAGATAAAAAAAAAGTATAGTAGTACAATATATATAATGATACATTTTTAACTTAAAATGGAAAACAGCGGCAAACTGTTTCACTGAGGTTCTAACACATTAAGGCAAACTTAAATCAAAACCCATTTAAAAATGAAATAATCTAAAATTAAAAGGAGGAAGAAGTAAAAGCTGCTAAACATGATTAAAGCACTAACAGCTACAAGCAGACAGACATACTTTCTGCTGGTAGAAGTCCTGCACTGAATGTCTTGGCTCCACCATCGTCCCACCTAACAACACTTCTCATTGGCTGACTCGTCACCACAGCCTCGTGTGGCGCCATCTGCACGCCGTCGTCTTGCGACAAATTGCGCTGACAGCCGATCTCACAGCGTCGAGCAGACTCGGCGATAGAGGCCAGGTTTTGATAGGCTCTTGATAAACAGTTCTGTCCAGAGCCAAACGACGAATCGTGCACAGGTCCTACTGTAATTAAGATATATATAATATTATCCAAGTATAAATATGTTAAATATCGTATAAATATATAGTAGGATAGTATAAATACCCAAATATGTGGAAATGAAGAGGAAGGCGGAAGACAGAGAAGAGTGGAGGCGTTATGTACCATGGACCTGCCAGTAAGCAGTGCACTAAGAGAGAGATAATATTATATATTATATATTATATATATATATATATATATTATATATACATAATCAATCAATAGATCATTTCATTGATTGGGATGGACCCATAGCATGATTGATTAAAACGTCAGATCAATAGAGTAGGGTTCGAACCCTGTGATTGCTTGGCGGTCACTGAAATGTTTTAAAAAGAAGGAAACTAAAGTTACAATTTGCCTTCTAGTCTTTAGATGTGCCTGTTTGTAGAAAATACAACAATCCATAAAAAATTAGACCTACATCTGAGTTAAGCTTAAACAGCCAACAGTTTTAATGTCAGACAATATCAAAACTTCAAACTTCCATTACAATGTCTTCAAAATACTAGTCCAAGAACTGTCGCCAGTACCAACAACTGTCACTACGAACTGTAGACATTAAAATGCCAGATATCTACAAGTACATAAAATCTCATAAACAATAACATATCAGTTACTACCCATACTCTTACTACCCTTTTGATTACCAGATAGGCATCATTTAGGAGCTATCTTCTCTGCAGAAAATGTCGTTTCCAGATTGGTTTTGGTGAATAGATATGTGGTGATGTGTGCTGTGGGAAGTTTCCAACATCATTCATGGATGAGGAAACGGACATTGAACCTTTAATATTATTATAGTGACTCTTACATGTACACACTGCCTGTGACTTAAGTGATAACTTCAAACCTTAGTAGATCATTAAACTAACATTTATTCTCGTAATGTATCGCTGAGCTGTTATCCCAGTGTTGTTGCGTAGCAGAGGTCAAGGACATTTGTCGTTTAAATTGTTGAGTGACATCAGCGGATGAGTCGGTGACGCGCAGAGAGGTCTGACGCTGATAGAGGTCTGATGAGGCACGTGGACGCTGTATAGCAAACGGGTTATCAGCCTTCTTCACAGGCACTGGCTCTGAGAATACATATCAACCAACCAATCAATCAATCAATAAATCAAGGAATCAATCCATCAATCAATCAAGAGGTTTGAGCAATAAGGCATCTGATGTCTGCCTTCTTTATAAGCTCAGTTAACTCAAATCCGTCTGACATTTATGAATACTAGTATTCATAGTAGATAATATTACAATAAGCAAAAATTACTCTTTAACGGCAATAACGACATCAAACATAAAACAGAAGAAGTATAACAGCAACTGATATATATTATATTAAGTCTGACATTTTAGTCAAACGATGCACTGAATATAAGCAGTACAAAAATGATAGAATTCAAATCAAACTGTGATTTCAACAAGTTCATTTTTATAATGATGAATTATTATAACTGCTATAACATATCTCGTTCATTACTCCAGCGACACGTTTAATTAGAAAATGACCGTTAAATCGTGACGAGCTGTTAGAGAGCACAGCGTTGAGCATAGTACCTGCTATAATCGTGCTCTGTGGATCAGCTAATCGTTCAATCAGCGTAGCAGGCCGGAACGATCCGGTTCTAGTAAAATTATTGGTCTCACTGTTGACGGCAACACTAGCTTTCTCCTTCTCTCTCATCTGCTTTCTTTCCAAACAGATCGTGAACGCGCAGCCAACAGCGTGGCTCAATCTCTCTCCCTTCAATCAATCAATAAATTTTTTTGTTTTTAATTAACAAATCAATCAATCGTAAACTGTTCATATGAATTACAGAATATTTTAAACAGTAAAAATTTATGAAGAGATTCTATAGAATTCACTCACCCATTGAATGTGTTCATAGCTTAATCTGTACAGCAATCATGATGGAGTTGATCAGAGGAAACAATTTATTGAATTACTATCTAGCAAATGGGCAATAAGTTTTTATAAAAAATTTCGCACGGAGATAATGAGGCCCTCGGTTTTGGTCCGAAACCATATTCACTATATCAACAATCATTAAATTAGTTGCATGAATTGACTAAGTACTTAAATACTTGCTCAATTAACAGAAATTTAATTAATTACGCAAATAGGACCCTTAACCTAATATAAATTAACCAAATAATTATTAATACACAAGCAAGAATTGAATATTGAACATAAGAGAATTGAACAAGCATGAACTGAATATATAAGAATCGAACAAACATGAATACACAAAAGTGAAGAGAGATACAATCCCCCAAGAAATCTGTTTTTACTGAACACACAGTGAAACTCTTACTGATTCTTTGACAGCCATAAACACGTGACACATCCACCTTCTCGTTGTACCATCTCTGCATATATAAGCGAAGCCCTTGTCATTGTTCCTGTCAGGGGCACAGAATGACACCTTCTCTATTGTCTGATCCACTATCAATCCCTGCAACAAACAATATATAAATATATTAATGCAACCCTTGCCATAATTTCTATCAGAAGTACACAGAGATTTCTTCAATATTGTGTAATGAAATATTAATCATGGCATCAATAAATCACAAAATATTAGTATCAACTATCAAACAAAACATAAAAGTACAAGTCTGTTTCAACAATTTCATACAGACTCCATGACTGTCAATGAATTACTTACGCCAACAATACTTTAAGTGTCCAAATGATAAATTCTGTAATAATTATCTAGCCCTTAGAATCAGTTCCAGACAGCCAGCTCAAGGTACAAATGTCTACAAAGCCTTGAATATTCAACATCAAACTATATGCATACATTTCATTTTTAACATAAAGAAATAAATAAATAGAGAAATAAGCTTACTTATAAATTGTGTAGCAAGAGATTAGCAAAAGTCTTCCTTTCGCTATTTTAACTTTTATTTATTTATTTAGTTTATAATATTCAACCTAAAATGAGCTACACAATCACTTGAGAATCAATACTTCATAGTAAATGTTTAAAGTCTGGCCCAAAGAGTGAAAGTTTTCTACAGTATGAATTGCAACTTTCTTCAAAAGTATAAGTAACTAAATGTACACTTTGATTTCAGGGCATTAAAGAAAATCTTTTGAGATTTGTGATTTTTTTATTGTTTTCCCTTCCTAAATACTTTTGTATTAATTATCTATTGAAAAGTAAATATGTTATCTCTCTCTTAGTGCAGTGCCTACTGGCAGGTCCATAGTATTTAACGCCTCCACTCAGCTCTTTCTTCCGTTTTCTTCCTCCTCATGTCCACATATGAGTGGATCTATAAATCATCTATTATATTCCTTTTGATATACCATTGTTCTTTGGGAGATTCAGCTTAAGACGAGGTGGGCCCCTATGCATTCCTCAGCTTTGACTAACATTTACAGGGCAGGGGCGCCATTCCCAGAGAAAACGACGGCGGAATTAGCGCACTCGGTTTAGTTGCGCGTCAATTATCGAAGTTAAGCTGCACTGACCTCGGTTAGTACTTTGTGGTTGACCACCTTGGAAGACCGTGTGCTGGTAAAAGCTTAGGAAAAAAATCCCAGGGTGATGGAAGGCTATTCTTAAATCCGCGCCGGCTGCAATTGATGCGCCATCAAAATGCAACGATTACTAATAACCATGGAGAGGAAGGAGGAAATGGGTCTTAAACAAGCATCTGTGCTTCCTGGCCCAGGGTGCCGTTATGTAAAACAATCCCATTTACCCAAATCCTGACATGATTTAAACATTTGATTAAAAAACTAACAGAGATATTTATTCATTTATTTATTTAAAAATTTCGATTTTCCATAGCAAATACACAATGTAATGTATCTAATTAGATAGCACATAATTGCAAAATCAGGGTTAACCCAAGGCACTAGGCGCTTATAGGGACCCACATCAAGTCACATATACATATATACATACATACACATATATACATACATATATACACATATTCATTTATACATATACACACATATACAGAGTATATGCCAGTATCATGAATAGTGAAAGTCAAAGCATTGTCAATAAAACCTGAAAATATAAACACTGAATGTAGTATCAATTCCATAAAAAATATTCCAGCAATAAAAGAAAGTAGAATACTCACAATATTAGAATTCATCGTTCAATATCTCAGTTAAAAGCAAACATAAAAGAACCAGTTAAAAATCAAAAATTTTGATAAATCCTCAGATTTTAAGAGCTTTTTAAAAGAAGAAATTGATTTTGCAGAGACAGTTGATTCACTAAATACATTCAATACTTTAATAGATCGATATAAAAACGAGTGTAATGTGATATTAAGACGTGCTTTAGGCAACTTTAAGACGTGCTTTAGGCAACTTAAAACGGCATGAGTGCCGGCGAGTATTAGTATTAAGTGGAATAAGAAGTTTACTAATATTAAGATTAACTATGTTATTCACAATTTTGTATAGCATAGCCAAGTCATTTATCAATCTACGAATTTCTAACGTATGTAATCCACATAATTTAACTCTCTCACGGTAAGGCAAATCTGGAGAAATCTGGAGTTTTTGTGAAGGATCGCTGCACAGCTTCAAGTCTAGTAATTCCAGAAACAGAGGATGGCGACCAGACAGGACAGCAGTACTCTAGAAGCGGAAGTACATAAGTTTTATAAGCAAAAATGAGCACTTTTGGATCTCCACACTTAAAGCTCTTACGAATGATATAAATTCTTTGCCTAGCCTTCTTGACGATAGAATTAATGTGGTTTGAGAAGTCCATATTAGAAGTAAATATTACTCCTAAGTCTCTCATAGTTAGTCATAGTGAGTCTAGTATTTGATAGGAAAAAATTATAGTTTTCACAGTTTTTGCGATTAGTAATCCTCATTACACAACTTTTTTCAATGGAAATTGGAAGCTGCCAGGCTTTAGACCATGTTTCCACGGACTTTAACATTGAAGAAAATTTGACTAGGCTGTCCTGATTCACTATTGATATGAATGATTTTAAGTCATCAGCATCAGTTTAGTTTCAAGCGGACTAGGCAACGATTTTACAAAGTCATTTATATACAGGACAAATAATATTGGACCCAGGACACTCCCCTGCACTACTCTGCTCATGACAGGACGACTTGAGGATAAAGAAGCACCTACTTTGACAATTTGGGATCTATTCGTTAACATTGCATTTATACATTTAGACAACTGCCCAGAGATACCCATGTGCTTCAATTTATAAATCAACTTGGAAGCACAGACGCAATCAAAAGCACGTGAAAAGAGGACTGAAAGTGGGTAGAGTAATGGCAAGGATAACTGTTTAAAGATCACCATTGGAATGCTATCTGGACCTGGCGAGTCATGCGCTTTTACCCCCTGGATGGCATTGTAAACTGTATATGTATCAAAGTAAATAGTACACAGAGCAGGAGCGGTAGATGTAATTATATGCCCATTGCATTCAGTAGATGTCGTACTTGTAATTGAAGCAGGGATAATATTATTGTCTACTGTTCCTACACAGGCAAAACATTTGCTGAGAATCTCTGCCTTGTCAAAATCTTCAGTGAAAAGTTCGCCATTTGGACCTAGTAACGGAGCTACACCAGATTTGTGGCTTAATCTTGAATTAAAGTACTTGTACAGTTTAGCAAGACTGCCGGAATTTGCGATTTTAATTTCTTTCCTGAACGTATCTTGAACTAGGGCTTGGTCAAGGTCAGCTGTTACATTAAAGTAAGCTTGCTGGGCTGCTTCAGTATTGTCAACGCGCATGGCCCGCCATAACTTTTTCCTTTTAAGTCTACAATGACATAATGATAACCATAAATTTTTCCTTTTAAGTCTACTATGGTATAATGATAACCATTAAATTTTATCCCCTTAAAGTCTGAATTATGTCTTATTATATATAAAAAATCAACCAGCCACAAAATCTCGACCCTAGTTAAACTGGAATGCTAGGGAAGATGATGGCCATCGTTATATTATTATTATTACTTTAAAATTGTATCACACTAAAACATAGCCTTTCACTTCATGATGCAGCTGTAGATAATAGAACAAGTACATCCAAGGTATATGTAGCAGCATATGAGATGCAAATTCAGCAGTATATGTTAAGTAGCATTAGCTGTATATGAGATGTAAATCCAGTAGTGTATGTTAAGTACTTGCAGTTGTATATGAGATGTAATACAGACCTTACTCAGTTCATCCACAACTCTCAGAGCATCTCCTGATACATACAATATTGCTCTCTGTATTCTCTTTCTATTCTACATCACACAAATTTAAACCAACATCACTTAACTAGTCAACCTGACAGCTAGGCTATTTATTAAATATATTTTATTTAATAATACTCATAGCAGAATAGGGTAGTATGATAGTATCACAGGGACAATATATCTATTGAGGAATAAGAGGCAGCATTAACAGGCCAAGAATATTTCTGCATCAGACAATGCAATGTATCTTGTTATCATGATACAAATAACAGTAGTCCTAGATTCAACATATAGGCTAGGTCAGTGTACAAATACAAGCCAGCATATATGACAATAGGAAGAGGTGCAAGGTGGATCAGTAGCCTGCCTCAGCTTTCTATAAGTGCACTCTCATGCAAAGTGCCCATACTACCCAGAATTAGAAGGGACAAAAATCTCAAAAAGCACTACAGAAATAGAAAGTAAGCACATGTGGAATCTTTTTATGAATAACAACTGCAAAATTATATAAGATAAAAAATATTACAAATAGCTGTCTGTGAGTAAGCCTACTGCATAATTAAATGTAATTTCTTAACCTTTGCTTCAGCTCATAAAAAGCATTTCAAAATAAGTCTTAAATAAGAAACAGGTCCCACTTTAACTATATCTGATGAGCTCATCAAGAATTCTGGTAAATATTTTAATTTCATTGCTGTAAAATGGTTACAAATGCACTTTAAATGCAACACTTAACAAAATGTCCCTGGTAAAATATTTGTCAACACCAGAACTAAATCCTGCCAAGTACTAGAGCTTAGGCTAGCCAATGGTGAAGTCAGTACAAACATTTTTCAGTAGATTGACAGCATCTTCACAGACTTGTATCCCTCGAGATTCAAACACTTCCACACACCCATGATACTGAATAATATACAATATACAATAACAATATACAATTCAGGCATATAGGCATAATAAAATATAAAAAACCAATATATCACACTGTTTCATAGATAAAAATGACAGCAACCGTTGCGGTTTCAAAGACAAATTCTAGCCTCTTGTATAGAAACATAAGAGGTAAGAATCAAGGTAATATACACTACATGTATAATAACAAATACATTAAATAGCCATTAATACATCAAATTTAATAGCCACTTGTACATCAAATCTTGAAATTTCATAGTTTATGTACCCGAGCTGTTAGTAATTTAAATACCATTAATGATTAACACACATTGTGTATATAAAAATTATGAATCATGATAATATCTATAGATCACCTTCTCACATGATTCCTGCTGCACGTCATATTGGATGATCATGTCACTCATTCAAATATAAAATCCCAGGTATAGAATGAGTCAGTGAGTCAGTACTTAGGATAAAAAGAACTAAATTGTAATGTATCAAATGTGTACAAATCCTCTTTTGTCACTGTAACAGGTACACTTCTGCCTGAGGGTTTGTCCCAAGTAAATGTAATGACCCATCACCCAGTAATTAGACACAAAAGTTTGATAAAGTAGACACCAATGAAGGGATGTCCCTTCATAAATTCATAATTGACATATAAGTATATTAAGTAGTGTGAGAAAATATCATTACTACTTTAAAAGAAAAATAGGCAATGCTGACAAAAAGACTTATACATGTAACTGCTACATTTTCTCCCTAGAGAGTAAAATCGCTTTTAAAACGGTTAGTACTCAATCAATTAATCAGTAATTAATCTAGAAAACACAAAATTGAACTCCTCGTATCATAATTTTTTATTAATCTATACAGATATTAAATTTAAAGAGATAGTATACCTTCACTTGAAAGCTGCAGGTTGCCTCTCTCACACGTTTCTCGTCTTCCTGCCAGAGGTATGGTTTTGTCGATTCAGATGTTGTTTCCTTCTTTTTCCTTATTCCTCTTTTAAATACATCCATGTTTAATCCATTACCTTTACCTATATATGGTTCTCATTTTGAAAGCACAACTAAACTTACTTAGTATATAACGTATTGTTGTTAAGAGTTTAAATTCAGACGAAAAAGATTTAAAAGTCAATTCTCTGTAACATCAACACCACATACATGTATCATCGGCACTTACAAGAACTTATTACAGCAACAGAAGAAGAAGGCATGGAAAACTAGAGAAAATTACAAAGCTGCACACTTTTCACGAGCACCATTTGCTATATTCTGCATAAGGAGTGATAGTGAATGAAACACATGATAGCTGATGAAAAATAGCAGCATATTGATTACAAATCCATTATTAGAGAACTAGATTGTATATCGTATTTACATTCCGATGTTTAATATTTTATTGGATTTGTACACGAAATGATCGTATAAAATGATTATAAATCACTTTTCTCTAAACTTTATTCACTCGGTTTAAAATTAAAAAAACACAGCAATCATAATGACATAATCATCTGATGATGGGGTGGGGGAGAGGGGTGGGTTTAGCCTATAGAGGCTTATAAAATAGTGCATGGGCTTACCGAATTAAGAGCAACAGATTTTTTCAAATTCTCCAATAATGGTTTAAGAGGTCATAGCTGTAAGTTGTTTAAGCCTAGTGTAAGGACAGACATAGGAAAGTTTTCTTTTTCTCAAAGGGTGATTGATAGGTGGAACTCTTTGAGTGAGGAGATTGTGAATGCGGATTCAGTGAACAGTTTTAAAATCAACTGGATGTTGTAATCATGTATGATTGGAGATTGAAATAAGCCCTTGCTTTCTTCCCTTGTTCCTGCTACCTAAGTTAAGGATTGGAATAACAAAAGATGGTAGCAGTTCTGGTAAATTCTGGTAGCAGTTCTAGCAAATTCTGGTAAACTGGAGGCCCCATATGGTGAATGCAACTCAACATAACATTAAATGATAGTATTCAATAATATAGAAACTGCTTAAACCAAAGATTAACTAATAAAAGTAACGCAACTTTAGCAAGTTCTAAGACTTCAGAAATTTTCAGAAATTACCATCTTTATAGCACTAAAAACTGGTTGGCTTACATAGCTTAAAAATTGGTCAACAGTCATGCTAAAAGATGAAATATTGTAGTTGAGTTTTATCTCTTATATAATCATTAGTGTTATAAAATTGGATGAAATCTTAATTCTTAACTAAATTTACAAAGATTTAAAATTATTTTGTTTAAATTAATTTTACAAGCAAAAATACCCTAAACAAATCTGTTATCCTGTAACAGGGTTGCCACATGTCCAAAACATTTTCGCCCAAAGCCATAACGAAACAAGCCCAAGAATAGCCAAACAAATTTGCAGAAAATGTTGAATAAAAAATACCTATTTGCCGGAAATATAGTGCCTATGATTTAATAGTAAATGAGCCTTCAAGTTCGTATTATGCTAAACTATGTTCTACCCAATCCAAGGTTTTTCTTTTTTTGTGGGGGGGGAGGGGGTCAAAATTGTTGGCCAATATATGTCACAACTTTCCGAGAAATCGTTTGTATAAGTCATAGAGTAAAGAAAAAGATCTTAAAGATCTTCGGGCTAAGTGGAGACTGTCATATGTGTATGATTGACTATTATCGATCGACGAGCCTGGGTATCAGCTAGATCCGCCTTGCATTGGCTATTGATTAATCATGGATGTTAAAATCATCTTCGTTAACAACGAAAGGTTATGTGTACTACTACAACTGAGACTGCACTACGTCCTATTTGGACCCTGCAGTAGGCTTCAAGGTTAATTGACTCCACTTCGCTCTATCCTCAGCCAGATCACAGATGCCCTCATCCAATATGTTCAAATTCTGATTTATATCTTTGAGATCTTTATTTACTAATTTTATCCATGTTTGTTTATTTTGACAACCTCTTTGTTTTGTCTGAGATTTTTTATTCTCATTTAAAGCAAGTTTTGCAGGCGCATTGTTCGGTAACCTAAGTAAGTGACCTATCCATTTTAGTCTTCGTGTTTTAATCTCAAGACTCCATTTTTTTCATTTGTTCTGTTGTATAAGTCATCGTTGCTTATAATGTGAGGGTAATATATTTTAAGTATTTTTCTTAATAGACTTCTATGAAATATGTCAATTTCGTGTTCCTGTTTTGAAGTTAATGTCCATAGCTCACTATTATATAAGTAAACTGGCGTAATATAAGCATTGAATATATTTATTCTTGTTTTCATTGTAATTTTGCTATTTGTTAGTTTCATCTTGTATTTATTAAAAATAGCCATACACAATTTCTTCCTATGGATCATGTCTCTTTCAGTATCCAAGTAAGAACCTAAATGTTTGCATTTCTTCCATTCCTGATCATTTTTGTTTCCAATGGTATATTTTTCCGTTTTATCTGTGTTTAGTTTTAAATCTCTCTTATTCAGTTTATCATTGACTTCCTTTTGAATTTTGTCTGTTATATTTTTGCATGTGCTTACATATGCAATATCATCTGCAAACTGCTGATCAATATTTATACCCATTTCTCGCTTTATGCTATAGTTATGTTCTATAATATGATTAGGAATTAATTCTTCATATGGTATATTTTCTTTGGAGTATGAGTGTTCTTCAATTTGGTTTGCTATTTGAATTTGGTTCTCATGTTTGTATAAGCTATTTGCAAGGTAAAATGTGAAAAGTACCGGGCTTAAGCAATCTCCTTGTAGTATTCCAATATTAGTTTCAAACTCATTTCCAGTTACATCTCCATTTTTAACTCTTAAAATTACATCATCAATGATAAGTTTTATTATATGCAGTTCGTCCTGATCAATTATTTTACTTAAATCCTCTAATAATTTATTTCTATTGACAGTATCAAACGCCTTACTCATGTCTAGAAGCATGATTTCTATTTCTGAGTTTTTGTTTGTTATTGCTTTTTCGATAAGAAGTTTTAATGTTAGGACGTGTTCCGTGGTACTTCTGCCTGGTCTGTAGGCTGCTTGAGTAACTGGTATTATTTTGTCAATTTTATTGTATATTCTATTTATCATTACAATTGACAGTATCTTTCTGATAAGATTTAATAAAATTATGGGTCTTAAATTGCTGCATGTGCCTTTTACTTTTCCTGGTTTTTGTAAGGGTATTAATATTCCTAGTTTAATCTCTTCTGGATATTTTCCTGTTTCAGCCATTTTATTGAATATTTTAGCAATATCTCTGTAATCTCTGTAATCTCTGTAATCTATTTCTGTAATTTCATTGTAAATTTTGTCAGGACAGTTTTTTTAGTTCTTCTGCTGGGATTTCATCAGATCCTGGGCTTTTATTTGTTTTTAATTTCCTAACAGCATTTTTTATTTCATCTGTAGAGAAAGGTGTCTTCATTTTTTCAGGTTTAATTTCAGTTAATATTTCTGTATTTTGGTTATAAAATATATCTTTGAAGTGTTCAGTTATTTTTGTATTTATTACATTTTCGTTTTGTATTATGTTACTGTTTTCTCTTAAAAATAGTTTTTCTTTTGGTTTTTGTCTATTTATCTTTCTCAAGACTTAGAACATTTTGATAGAGTCGTTTTTTGTGTTTGCGAGTTATTCTATTTCTCTTCCTTCTTTTTGACTATTTTCAATTTTTATTTCTTTATGTAGACGTTTCATTACGACCGACATTTCTTTCTTTCTTCATTTTATTTTTCAAGTTCTTATTTGTTGTGGATTCTATTATATTTCTTATGTCTTTTTGCTTTGCAGAGAGTTCACTAATTAAAGGGTTTACTATGTATTTTTTATCTGCATGCTTTTCCTCTGATTTGAGATATTTTTTATTATTTCTGAAAGATTCTTCCAGCTTATTTCTTTATTTTCTTCTACAAGTTTATCATAATCATGTTGTATGTTAACTTGGAATTTCTCTTTGATGTCGTTGTCACTTAGTTTTTCTATATTTAGTTTGCAAACATTTTTTCTTATATTTGGTTTTATTCGTTTATATATTTTTTCAAATTTTATTTGACATATTACTAGTTTATGATCTGTATCTGTCCAATGACCACTATAAGATCTGCTATTTTCCATCATGTGTTTGTTTTTTATTTGTGTAATGATATAGTCAATTTGATTTGTTTTTGATCTAGTGTTTACTGATTTTTATTTACTAGTCCATGTAGCTCTTTGGGCCATTTTGTGTTGAAATAGAGTGTTTGATAGTACTAGATAATATTTGTTACAGAATTCTAGTAGGTTTTCTCCATTACTATTTATTATCCCCTTACCAAATTTTCCCATATTTTCGGGGTATGTTTTAAATCCAGAGTCGGTTTTTGCATTGAAATCTCGCCCTATTATGATGTTTGTTCTATTACTAAATTTATTCATTATAGTTTCAAGTTTTTCATAAAATTTGTCTCGAATTTCTGGTTATTTTTCACTTACAGGTAAAGTGGGAGCATAGGCGCTTATGATGACGTATTTTTCATTGTTTAGTTCACAGCTAAAATAAAAAATTCTATCGTCTACTATTGTGAAGTTTCCATGTACATCTTTTTTTGTTATTATTCCTACGCCACTAGTTGATTTTGTTCCTGAATTGAATATGTTAAATTGATCATTTTGTATCGTGTATATGTTAAATCTTCTGTTTTAGCGTGTGTTTCTTGTATTGTCATAATATCTAATCTATACTGTTTAAAATCATTTGCTATCATCTTACGTTTTAGATCATTGTTGAAACCTCTAACATTTAGACTGCCTATTCGAAGCATATTAAAAATGAGCACCCAGATCCGACCAAAACATAAAACTCGGTTTCGTCTCTCAATCCCAGAAAACCCCTTTAGCGATCCTTGTTTCAGACATCAGTCTAAACAAAAAAGGTTATGTGTAGTTTTCTTTTAAAAATTGCAGAGATTGGAAAGGAAATAGAAGCAGAGGAAGACCGAGATTAGAAATGTTAGATGATGTAAAGTTAGGCTCAAAATGTGGTTTGTTTACTTGAGCCCAATTGTGATTTTCTTCAACAGTAAAAAAAGTATATACGCAATTTACATGTATAGTGAAATGATCAACTACATTGATATCTATCACTGGTTAATACCAGCACTGCAGTGTTGTAAAAAGTACTCAGCAAAAAACATTAAGTAAAAGTTAAAGTAATGGTTGGTAAAAGTAAAAGTAAAAAGTACTTGATCAGAATTTTACTTAAATAAAAAGTAAAAAGTACTCAACAAGAAGTAGTACATTTGAGTAAAATGTACAAGTACTCCTACTTTTTTTAAAGAAACAAAATATATACATTGAAAGAATCTTTTTACACGTTCTCAAATCAGTTTCAAATGGCTTGATTTTATTCTAATTAAAAACGAAAACTTGAAAATAAAGTCTAATAAAATTGTAGTTCACGACTAAAGTTTCTCAACTAAAATAATGTTCGATACACATGCTCATGCTTCTCTAGAATTAAAAAATATTACATTATATTTAGGCCCCCTCCAGAATTAAATTAAAAGTAGCACGGTTAACTAAGACACGCTCTCTCTCTCTCTCTCTCTCTCTCTCTCTCTGTCTCTCTCTCTCTCAGTCTCCGTATCTAGTGTTCTGTCAAATAGCTGAGATTTATATTATATGTAGGCCTTTACAGAATGCAAATGTCTGAATTTAAGCGAAAATATTTAAACGGTCACTATATAGATATTTGTGCATAGGCCTATGCAAATTAGTTCTTGAGATGCCTATGCAAAGTAGTCCTTGAGAGCTTTATTCATGTAATGTGCACAAACTACATCTAAGACTTTCCTTTATTAATCTTAGAAATACCAGACTCTCAAATAGTTTGTCCGTCATTCGATTCTGCCTCTTTGTCAAAGCAGCACAACTAAATAACCGGTACGGCTGTATGACGTAGTTCAAAGGCTCTATTTCTGTAATTAACGCTGTATGACGTAGATCAAGGGCTATATTTCTATAATTAAGCTTTGAAATTTGTGCTCGTAAATCATCTACAGTAGGGGTTATCAACACGAGAATCGCGAACATCTTGATTCGGTGCCACCAAATTAGTATAGCTGCCTGCTAGTAATTTCTACAATAAAAAGCACACTTTCGCAACTATTAGCAAAATAATTTACTAAATCGTATAAAACATCATCACTGTGACTTGTGACTTTAGCCGCATATCTACTAATGCCTGCCTTAAACACCTTATAGTGCCGGCAGCCACTTTCCAATTTTTCGGGCAGTAAAGAGTAAAGTGCCAGTAAAATCACAGCGCCTCCAGGGCCTAAGGATATATATATATATACATACATACATATATATATATATATATATATATATATATATATATATATATATATATATATATATATATATAGGCTAGATTATCGGCATTATTGTTCAATTCTCTGGGCTAAAAGAAGTAGTTGAGATATGACTGTTAACATTAAAAAAGAAAAAAATTGCTAAAGCTCGGGGGTCGCCACCTGAAGGGAAAATATGGGGGTCGTTGGGGTAAGCAGGTTGGGAACTACTGATCTATACAATGAGTAGAAATTTCAAAGCATAATTATTGAAATGTAGGCCAATGTACAGTAAGCCTAGGCGGATATCAAAAGGTTTGATCTACGTCGTACAGCTGTTACCAAAGCCAAACTAAAAACTGGTGGCTATGATATTTTGCTATGTGTTAAAAAATTTGTCGATTGACATATCCTCAATTTTTCAAAAGTAACGCGACTTCTTCAGTGCCACGTATGAAAAGTAAAAGTAAAAAGTACTACAAAAATTACTTCGTTACAAGTAAAAAGTACCCAGGCAAATTGGGTACTTCGTTACAAGTAAAAGTATCGGTTGAGTACTTTTTACTTGTAACGAAGCATTTTTACTTCGTTACTATACAAAACTGAATACCATGTGATGTACGTAGTGCAGCTCAAATTGTTATTACTATTATTTATTATTATTATTGTTGTAATTATAGATTACTAATTAACAGCAGATTCATGGCATAACATTTTCTGCTTATTTCTGCTAATAGATTTGATTGCTGGCTGTGGCTAAGCTGGACATTTAATGGTCCGATCAGCTGATTGGTAAAATGTGTAAAGAAACCCGTGCAAACTTCCAAATAGTTTATTCAAATGTTTATTTTGCACTAATAAACAAATTTTCTTATAATGTACATTGGCGTTGAGACATTATTTAATTGTAATAATTATTCCTTTGTCGTAGGCATAGACAATATTCTGAGTAAACTGTGTATGAGACTATTTGCATGTGGGCCACTGTAGCAAAGTATTTTGTTATTACAATGGTGTTGTACTAATCATAGATGACTGCAGATTCAGTTATTGTCTTTTTGCTGCTGAATTTGAGAAATGATATAGTGATGCTGACAGTAATGATATTTTAAGCCATATGATCTGATAAATAGCACCTAAATGACGTGGCTGACCTCTGTGCACTTTACCCCCTGTGCCATATGACATTCCTAATAGTGGAAAAGTTTGCCATCGCCGCCTTAATGCTTGCTATAAATACGAGGCGTTTTGATATCTTTGTCTCTTAGTCTTATTGTCGTTATTGATTCAGTGTAATGGTATATACTGTTTAATGCGAGCTATGCCTGTTCCAGATAATTTGAACTATGATAATAATTGTTGTGTGGTTAGTTAACGTGGTTAGTTAATGGTTAGCGCTAAGGTATAAGTTAGCAAATGCACTAACACGCTAGTTATAAACCTATGCTGGAGTTATGAGTTTCTGCTTATGTCTAAATGTAAGAATAGGCTAGTAAATTGTAAAAATAGTTCCAAATTTGATAAGCTTATTTGCCAGTAGTTTCTTTTTCTTTGTTGTGACTATATATAGTGAATCCTTGCTGTCTAGTGTAACTCTAGCTGTATTGTATTTATTACTTTATTAAGACATAAAGCTATGTGTCAAATTTAATGTAATTTTCTTGGTCCAGGACTCTTCGTGATGGATGAGCTCAGATTTTAGGTTGCTTGTTTTTATCTGCAGTTAAACCTTAAACCAGTGTTCAGCTGCCTCATCCTTTGTTGAGTTAGCTGAGATTTAACTGAGCTCACTAATGAGCAATGCAGCAGAATTTATAGAGTTCATGGTTGCTGTCTCTATTTTTGATAACCTTACTAGACAGTGGCAACTCCTTAGGGTGTGTAGGGTATTTAGGGTGTATAGGGTGTATCTATGGTGTGTAGGGTACATAGGGTTTCTAGGGTGTTTAGGGTATCTAAGGTGTGTAGAGTAACTGGGGTATGTAGGTTATATAGGGTGTGTAGGGTATCTGGGGCGTGTAGGGTATCTGGGGTGTGTAGGGTAACTGGGGTATGTAGGGTATCTAGGGTGTGTAGTGTATCTAGGGTGTGTAGGGTATGTAGGGCATCTACAGTGTATAGGGTTTCGAGGGTGTGTAGGGTATCTAGGGTATATAGGGTTATAGGGTATATCAGTATGTTGGGTATCTAGGGTGTATAGGGTGTGATCTGGTCAAGCGGGGATCAGAAGGAATATTTGAGTTAAAAAGTTTAATATTTAAAGAGAACCTTAATTGGCTGGAGTATGAAATTCACCTTGAGCCCCCATCATTTAGTCCTAAAACTAGAATGGTTAGGCTAAGGGATGGAAACCTTTAGGGCTAAGGATTTGTACTTTAGCTCGAAAGCCTTCCAATAATATTATATATTGTAATTAATTCCTTTGTTAGCAGTGCGAAACTGGAAGCTCTAAGTATTCATTGTGAGCTGTTCATATAATTAAATAGATCTATAGGTTAGGCTTAGAGGCTATGAATAATAATAATTTTTAAAGAACTGCATTTAACTTAAATGTCCTTTCTCAAAAACATGTCAGTGACAGGTGATCACTGGCTTTGAACACCCTACACCTTCTGAGATGCTGTCTAACCTAATATCCAGCGTACCTATCCATTTGCTTACATTATTTTTACTTGGAAGTTGTAATGTTTTCTTTTTCAGACACTACAGGCTGATAGACGTGATTTGTGAAACTCTTATTTGACATTTTGACCAGCATGGGTGTGTATTCAATTATTGTTTTACTATAAAGTGGTGCGTATATTTAGAATTAGTTAAAATTATTCTTAAATGGCCCAAAAGGTATGCAATAGTTCTCACTGCAAATTTTAGGATTCAGTTTTGTGTTTGGCTTCTTGCAGATAAATTGACAAGTTATAACTGTAGTCATCTCTAATTACTTCAATAATTCTAGGATTTTAAAGGCTGAAATGTTGATGTGTCCAAAAGAATGTGTAACATTCAGGTCAAGTTTCAGCTGTGATGAGGTCATATCAGAAGCACCTGCACAGAAACTTGTCTAGTCTATCTAGTTTAACAGCACCAGTGTTTCAACTTTTTATGTGTATAAATCTTTAAGTTGATTTGTTTTGATCTAAAACTTCTTTCAATTGTATTTTTGTCTAATTTCAATTTATTTAACTTTCAATGTGGTTTGGACTTATTTGTTTGGCCTTGTTAGAGTGATATACCAGAAATTTAATACTCATTTCATTATATTGTCTATTCTACAGAGACGACCAAGTACTGGAGTGAACAGCCACTATTAGCCGCTGCCGCTAGCTCTGTCTGGCTGACGGGTTTGGGCATTGACACTGACAGCAGTCAGCAGGAAGTGACAGAGATATTGTCAATCCTGCCTGACATCAGCGGCAAGGATGTGCTGGAGCTAGGTGTTGGTACTGGGTGAGCTTGTTTGACTTAAAATCACTTATTTCAGTACACTATGTTATTTCCTTCTTTTAGACTAGTATTGTGTAGATTTTAAAAAACTCTCTAGATAGCATTATTGTGAGTATTTCTCTTATATAGTTGCTTAAAAAGCAGTAATGTAATAGTAATTTCAAGAAAATTAATGTCTTGTTTTATCTCCAGTATTCACTACAAAAGTTAAGTAAGTTTGATTAATTATTCTAATGTAATTACTAATAGTGCATTTAAGTTATCATAGATTACATTGATTTCAATTTTTTATCTCATAAAATGAAGAGGTACCTAGCATAAATCTATAGTAATTGATTGTGCTGGATTTCAATTTTTTATCTCATAAAATGAAGAGGTACCTAGCATAAATCTATAGTAATTGATTGTGCTGGATTGTGTTTAGACGATTCACGGCTGCTGTGGCTCAGAAGGCTAAGAGCGTTACCGCTGTTGATTTTGTTCAGAAGTTTCTAGATGTAAACAAAAAGAACAATGATAGCCTAACAAATGTCAGCTATCACTGTTCAGATGTAAGGCAACTGGATCTGCCATCAAACAGGTTCGATTGCTCAAGTGTAATTGTGTAAAAGCATGTACAACAAAATAACAAGCAGTTAAAGTGATGCCCTCATCCAGGACAACATTAAGCAAATATAGAAAAATACTAATAAAATCTCGGACTTTCACATGACTATTAACTTGGACAGTTGACTCTAAATCGTTGTTGAAATGAACGTTTAATTCGATTTATTTCTCTTTTTATTTTGTGATGGTGGCTTTTGTTGTTTTGCGTAGTCTTATGTATAATATTAGCACTGATTTTTATTTTGTATTTTTCTCCTGTGTGATGACAAATAAAGATGTAGATATATAAGCAGCCTATATATTTCGATATGAGTATATCAATAGATTGACTCGTGAATCATCATTTCACTTCTTCGTAGCTTCTTAGCCATAATTCATTAACCACTGACTCAGATTTAAGTCCACGGTAGCAAAATTCAGGTAGTTTGCCTCATGTTGAAATTCACTTTAGATACTGCATGGATGTGATGTGATACTATGTAATGGATCTGTGCAATTGAAAGCTACATGTATAAGTTATGATGTATAATTGTGTTGCAGATATGATCTGATTTTATCTTCGGGTATGTTTATGTACGTGAGCAATGATGAGGCCAAGGCTTTGCTGGAGAATTGCTTAAAACTGTTGAGACCCGGTGGTCACCTCTTCTTCCATGAGACCTGCTTTGGAAAACCTGGTAAGACAATTTTAATGTAGTAACATATTCAAACTTCTTTTCTGAACTTATCAAATTAAATTGACACTTAACATCTATTCACCAATTTTTTCGTCATTTTTTTTAAACTTTAAAACTCTGG
The DNA here is from genome assembly GCA_905160935.1 of Enchytraeus crypticus. NCBI lineage: Eukaryota > Metazoa > Annelida > Clitellata > Enchytraeida > Enchytraeidae > Enchytraeus > Enchytraeus crypticus. Next base: position 492,334 of record CAJHZI010000772.1, read on the forward strand.
AAAGTTTTCACCATGGGCGAGAGACGCAATGACCAGTACTAAACTAAGTTTTCACCATATGTGAGTGACGCAGTGCCCAGTACTGAATTAAGTTTTCACCATATGTGAGTGACGCAGTGCCCAGTACTGAATTAAGTTATCACCATGGGTGAGCGACGCAATGACCAGTACTAAATTAAGTTTTCACCATATGTTAGTGACGCAGTGCCCAGTACTGAATTAAGTTTTCACCATGGGCGAGTGACGCAATGACCAGTACTACCAGTACTAAATTAAGTTTTCACCATGAGTGAGTGACGCAGTGCCCAGTACTAAATTAAGTTTTCACCATGGGTGAGTGACGCAGTGCCCAGTACTGAATTAAGTTTTCACCATGGGTGATTGACGCAGTGCCCAGTACTGATTTCAAAACCGTGTTTTACTGTGAGAGTTTTAAAATTAGTTTTCTTTGTCGACTATGATGATATGTACGGCTTGATTGTATGATATACTGAAATGTACAATTTGCTGACCAGTTCTGAAGAGAAACATAAACTTTGACATAATTGGTGAAGGCAACTTATTGCATCCGTTCCTCGGAGTGATCTCTACTAAATTATGAGCACCACTGCAATCTCTTCTTAATGACTGCGTCAATAGAAGCCAATGAAGATCTAGTGGCCATTTTTCTTTACCTGAAGGTTATGCTTAAAATGCGGTCAGGCCAGTTTTTTTTACCTCTGTTCTGTGTTCAACAAGAGAAATAGTTTATGGCTATATACTATTATTTACTATTTACAATATTCTTTCCCTGATTTGGTCTTTGGTTTCTTACTGTATCTACTATGAGTGATGGTAGTACTCAGTATATTGTTGCTGTTGTTGAGCAGTTAGTGGATCAGACGATTCGGATGTGTCTATATACAGACGACCAGAGGTGTACAATTCTCTCTTTCCTCCTGTCAAGATCTCCACTGATGATGGTCAGGGATTCTACACGTTTGAGCTCGTCATCTCAAAGTCTATACAAACGCACGTTAAGGTAGTCCTGTGCTGATGTTGTTGCACGATACTAAGATGATGTTAAGGTATATCTGACGTTGTTGCACACCTGATCAGAGATTAGTCATACTGCTGACTGTCTTCATACTCTCTCGCAGTTGTATTAATATCCTATTCTATGCCCCAAGCTGTGTCATGTTGAGTCATTTCCTAATGCTATGTTTGAGGCTTCACATATTATAAGAATTTGTGAGACGTAATATGGACAAATGCATGGAATACGCAGAGTTGTCAAGTCGCTGACAGGGATAGGCTGTTGGTAGCGTGACATAGGGATATATTGGTATATGCGCTGATGTGACACCACGGAAGGGGGGGGTCAGAGATTCGTTCATATAAGTTATCATAACTACATGTGAGTATGGCTTTATTGTTGAATTCATTTTGCTATTGCTGCTGTTGTTGACAGTTGCACAACACAAGTTCTCAGATCTGTTGGCTGCTGACCAAGTCTCTGGTGGGAAGGGAAGAGTTCCATGGGTTCAGTACATTCCAGGAGTTCCTCGACAGCAAGCAGTACTCCAGGAACGGAATCCTGCGCTATGAGAAAATCTTTGGACTGGATTATGTGAGCACTGGAGGACGAGAGACTACTGAAGTATGTACTGATCAATTTGTGGATACATTTATTGCCGACAGATTTCGTTAACATAACATAACGTAACAGTTTTGATGCAGAAAGCAAATTACAACTTGTTTAAGACTCATTAAGACACTAAAAATAGGCCTATATAATTAACTAACAAGAATGCATATATATACTTAGCTAACACGATACACATATTTAAGCTAGACAATAAAGCAGATTTAAAGTCAATTTAGATTCATCTTTCAAATTTTTATCAATGACATGTAATCTTTAATTTTTAGCTGATCAGCTATGGATAAACTGTAGGACGTTTGAACCTCTATGTTTCAGATTTGAGTTAATTACTGATGAATATACATACAGAATAAAAGAATTAGAACATATTTAACCAGGTATGATAGGAGTGAGGTATGAGTGAATTGAGGCCTAAAGCTGCTTTAAGGATTTTGGGGAGACTCGTTGAATTCCTTGTAAATGTTTAGCCGAGAACACTAAACCTTGCTCTGTGTTATATGGAAGTGTTTTAACATTGTTTTGCATCCAGGAGTTTGTCAAATTGTTGAACCTGAAGCCTGGAGATCATGTTCTAGACGTTGGTTGTGGTATTGGTGGAGGAGCGTTCTATATGGCTAAGGTACTTTTGTGTATCCTACATTTATGATATTGATAGCTTTACAATTTTTGGTTAATGACTGTAATTTTATCTATTTAATTGTTATCCGTTAATGGTGTTTCAAACTATAATTAGCGCTCTAAGTCTTTCAGTCTAATATCCTGTCATAGTAGGTACAAGATGTAAAGTATGAGGACTTTAAATTAAGAGGAAGTTAAAGGTATGGATTATACAGTTGATTTTAGCACTCTCCTATCTATAGAAGATCTATATTAGTGATTAGCTTGTCCTGAAGTGTGAAATCGCTGCTATCTAAGCAAATCAAGACATTAACGACTGATCAGTTTAAAGTTCATAATGGCACTTCTATCATGGGAGAAGCAATGACATATTGAAACTAACATCTTCAAGTTATTGAAAAGATTTGATTGAATTTTTCATACAGCCTTGATTGATTGGCATAGTTAGTAGCGCATTTCATGTAGGTTGAAGGAGCTTGTTCACTGCTTGATTGGGTCCATCTTTTATAGCATACTTATTCTTGAACGCTTTAAATATTTTTTTAATAGTGGAGGTATTTATTGTATGAGTGAGAATATAATAAGTAATATAATATAAGAATCTATATATATATGTATATATATATATATATTTACACATATATATATATATATATATATATATATATATATATATATATATATATATATATACACACTGTGATTTTTATAACTGATACCCCAAATTGTTTTAACAATAAAGTCATAAGAAGTTGACCAATGTTCTCGAAATGTACAGCACTTGACCAGCAGCCAATTCTACAAAACATAGAGAAATTTCGTTTGAATATCGTTAATAACGTGAAAGTTATAGTTTCACGAATATGAGTGGGGTCAGATAAGAAATTTCCAATACAGGATTACGGGCGTGTTTCATTTAGCGTAGACTATCTCTATAAAAATACTAGCTAACACGCAATATAAAATTTCTGCTAATGCTATTTTTGAAGAGAATAAACGAAGAGAATAAACGAAGAGGACGCCGCTGCAGTGGCTGCGGTGATAACAGGTGAACCCAGACATGCAATGCATGCATTAAAAGTTCAATAACTTTGTCAACTAAGAGCATATCAGCACGTATTTTACGTCGTATTGAAAAGAAATGATTGCTCTTCAAAATAGCATTAGCAGAAATTTTATATTGCGTGTTAGCTAGTATTTTTATAGAGATACTTTTACGCTGCATGTAACACGCCCGTAATCCTGTACTGAAAATTTCTTATCTGACCCTACTCCTATTCACAAAAACTATAACTTTCACGTTATTAACGATATTCAAACGAAATTTAACTACGTTTTGTATATATATATATATATATATATATATATATATATATATATATATATATATATATATATATATATAGATTCTTATATTACTTTTGCCGAATGTCACATAAGGACTGGTTTTATAGTTATGGATAACAAAGTCACTGAGTTTAGTGGAGTATCAAACAGTTCACTCTTTAATATTATTTGCTTGTTTATTACATAATAATTTAGCTTGATTAAGTTATTGATTAAGCTAATGTTTTCTTGAGTGTTTTAATTGACACGAAAATAGAAAAATGCTATTTTCCATAAATATTTTGAAATATGTTTTATTGAAAAATATTCTTTTATAAATGGCTATATTTACATAATTATATAATTGGCTGATTGATTGCAGACATATGGTGCCAAGGTGACGGGAATAGATCTGTCGTCCAATATGATTTCTATAGCTCTTGAGAAAGCCGAGAAATACAAAGATACGCGGGTAGGTAGGCCTATTCAGTAGAATACTAATTAAGCTACTTCTAGATTTTTGTTATTTCCTTCTTCTCTTGAAGCTCTTTAAGTATTTTGTCTTTAAGGTGTTTAAGTAATAGACTTGACTATGTGTCAAGATGATTCCGAAATCTTAATTTTTAATATAAATTAACTGCATTTGCTTAACAATACAGCTAAATTCCCCGTGTTGTGCTCGGGTGTGGTTGGACCACTGCAAAATTGGGCAACCGCAAACAATCTGCTGCATGTACTTAAGAGGCGATTAAAGGCAGGAGCTGAGGATGGCAAGAGGGGACCCACCTCACCATGAAATATTTTCCCCCAGGATTAGATGATAATTAATCCACCTAACTGAGGTAGGCAACGGGAAACCACCTCAGAAGCCATATTTTTCCCAAGCTATAGGCTACATAAGGTATGGATAAAGCGTAGACTTTGTGAAGAGATGAACTTGTTGATCTAAGGAGTGCTCTTATGGAGCTAGAAAACAGACTTTGAGTATGAATATGTACCTTGAACCTGCCACTTGGCAGTGCACTGAAGAAGACAGCTAAAATTTAACCTGTAAAAATTGTGGTATTTGTCATTTAAAGCTGGTTTAATATTTTGTAAGTATAAATATGTCGTGAAATATGCATTTTTAAGGGTTTTGAAAGGTAAATAAATGACTGTATTTAAAGCTAGTTTTTCATAATATTTCTAAAACCTAACTATTTAATAACTATTTCATCATGTGTCGTTCATTTGCAATAGGTACAATTTGAGATTTGTGACGCCACCAAGCGACAGTTTCCTGCCAATACTTTCGATGTTGTTTATTCACGTGATACAATTCTGCACATCTCTGACAAAAAGGCTCTCTTTGCTCAGTTCTTGGTTTGTATTTACATTCACTAATGTATTACTCACTCATTTACTTGGGAATATCGGCATAAATAATAATTAAAATAAAATTTTTACAGAGCGGGGCACAAAAAATAATCCCTTGCGAAATTGCAATAACTTAGCAAAGCTCAAAATATTTATACAAGAATTTTCGGGGCTTCTAGAGGAGGAATTTCTGCATATATCCTCCAAATTTGGTGAGAATATATTCAGAAGTATCAAAATTACAGCCTTCCTACGAAAAGTGCTAAAGCCAATTTTAGCAAGGCTTAATTAAACAAAGGTACCAGAAGTTTTCTGCAGGATTTAGAAATAATTTCAACAGAAGAACTTTAAATCTTTAGTTTGTTAGAGCAGCTGAACTGCATTATATGCTTCATGCTCTCAGTTCAGATGCATTACAGCTCCAGCAATCGTCTGTCTAAGTAAGCCCGGCCTAGGCTCCTGCAGGACTGAGACAACAGTAAGCTCCTTACCGCGTCGAAATAATAAGCCTGGCCTTGCCACAAGAGGTAATCAATCCAGCTAGTCTTGCATTTTGAAAAAGGCTACAGGCCTCCATTCAAACCGAGGGTGGTCATTTTGAGCATCTACTTAAGTAGGTGACTCCACCACATACTAAGTAAACGGACCTTTTCAGGGCCATTAATTATTTTGAACGGAACTACTGACTATTCAAAAAACCTTGTTGAAATTGATTTTAGTCCTTTTTTCATAGAAACGCTGTAATTTTGTTACTAATGAATGTAATTTCATCAAATTCGCAGGGTGTATGCAGAAATTCCTCCTCTAAAAGCTCTTAAAATTCTGTTTCTAATATTTTGAGTTTTGTCAAAGTTATTTAGATATCGCTAGGGGATTCTTTTTTGCCCCAGTCTGTAAATAATAATAGAATTAATAAATCACCTGAGATGTTCAGGTAAAATAGACTGTATAAATGCAAAAATGTACATTATACGCCAACTAAATGTGAGCTAAATGTCACCTAAATATAAATTAAAATATAGAATAAAATTAATTTAAACGAAGCATACTTGAAGAATATACAAATCAGATCAAAGGAGATGTTCAGATGAATTAAAATACTAAAAGTTAGCATTTGTGTAAATTATTAAGTTTACACTAATGACTATGGGCAAAATGTTGAATTTGTGACGATATTGTTTGATTGTAGAAATGGTTGAAGCCTGGAGGTCGTCTGCTGATCTCAGACTACTGCTGTAGATCAGGCCAGTGGTCTGAGGAGTTCACGGCGTATGTCAAGCAGAGGGGCTACATACTGCTGTGGGTCGACGACTATGGAAAAGTAGGTTCATCAACTGTATAAGCTTATGAAACTGTAAGCATGTCTTTGAATGATAACTGTATCGTTATCTATTGAACGTTTACTGTATCGTTATCTATTGAACGTTTACTGTATCGTTATCTATTGAACGTTTACTGTATCGTTATCTATTGAACGTTTACTGTATCGTTATCTATTGAACGTTTACTGTATCGTTATCTATTGAACGTTTACTGTATCGTTATCTATTGAACGTTTACTGCGTTCTGTACCGTTAGCTATAAATTGGCATGCCGTTGCTTGCCAAAGAGTTATTTCATCGATTATTATCATTATTTTATTACTGTCCTTATTTTCGATGTTCGCAGTTATTCAAAATCGGCTAGTTACTCTGCTATAAATACATATAGGGGTCCTGTAATAACTATTAAATATAGTTACACCTGAAAAAAAGTTAATTTAAATGCAAGGCCATAATAAATCTGCTATCGCTAACAAGTAACTGATGTTATAGAAAATGTTCTGATTTTGCGGTATGAATTTTCTAAATCCAACTCTAGCTAAACTGGGACTCAAGAGACGATGATGGTGATGATATACATGTACTTTTTAAGTGTCTAGTGTATTACATAACTGTTAGTGTTAGTTGTAATGAACGAACTAATTAGATTAAGATGACGACGATGATTATTTTGATGCTGTGTAGGTTCTGGAGGATATAGGATTTGTGAACGTGAGGGCTGAGGACAGGACTAATCAGTTTGTCGATGTATTGAAGAAAGAGTTGAATCATATGAAGACTATCAAAGATTCCTTCATCAAGGTTTATGCGTTGAAGTTAATTTTATAGAACATACTTGAGTGTAATTTAAGGTGTTAATTATTATTTTCTAGAACATACTTGAGTGTAAATTACGGTGGTTAATTGTTATTTATTTATTACAAGACATTAATTGTTATTTATATATCACAAGACATTGTCATTATCCATGGCTTGTTGATAATGCACAGCAGTCAGTTTGTACAGGTCAAAGTTTTGAGTCCCAGTCAAGAACGCAGTTCATTAACGAGTCCGTGAAATTTTAGGGATTAGTAAATTTTGAGTGACTGCTTCAGAAACTGCAAAGTTTTTTGCAAGGGATTTAGCATCTATGCGAAGAGTGGCTATCTGACAAGAGTTCTGTAGTACTGATGCAGAATGGCGTAGTTGGGCCTATTCCGAGTATGAATCTGTAATAATATAAAATATATCCTACTCGTTCAATTGCTACGGCTGTTGTAAAGTACTTCGACCACACATTAGATTTTTTATTTTTATTTTTATTCCGTATAATTACACACATGACATACCGCATGTGTTTACAATGTTTTCCTTTCTTAAGTTTCTGTTTTTGTAGTTTTCGTTATTTCCTCCATTCCTTTCCATGGTTATTAGTAATCGTTGCCTTTTGTCAGTTTGTTAACTACAATGTACATATATCTTATAATAAGCTGAAATCTGATGGTTTTATCATCTCTTGGTTTTATCATCGTCAGAAAAAGGACATTCGGCATGTGAGCGCATGGGCTCCAGAAATTGCTACAAATTTTCTCATCCCGTCCCTAGTTAAACTGAGATTCAAGGGAAGATTGGAATGATGGTGATGATTTATCAACTTAAAATCCTGGACTGATAATTAAGCTATCCAGTAAGTTTCATTAGTCTCTGGCTATGCTCAGGTAAAAGTGTTTTAAGCTGAACTGACCGACGGATCTTAATTCAACTCTCTTTGTAGTGCTTTGTCGTTTGCTTAATCAAAGAATAGTTACAGTGAGATAAACAAAAATTTAATTAATGGATAGCTATGTGTGATGTTGTGATGCTAGGGTAATTAATGCATAGCTATGTGTGATAGTGTGTTGCTAGGAGTAATTAATGCGTATCTATGTGTGATGTGTTGCTAGGAGTAATTTATGCATAGCTATGTGTGTTGTTGTGTTGCTAGGGGTAATTAATGCTTAACTATGTGTAATGTCGTGTTTTAAAGGGTAATTAATGCGTAGTTATGTGTGATATTGTGTTGCAAGGAGTAATTAATGCGTATCTATGTGTGATGTGTTGCTAGGAGTAATTTCTGCATAGCTATGTGTGATGTTGTGTTGCTAGGGGTAATTAATGCTTAGCTATGTGTAATGTCGTGTTGCAAGGGGTAATTAATGCATAGCTATGTGTGATGTTGTGTTCCTAGGAGTAATTAATGCATACCTATGTGTGATGTTGTGTTGCTAGGGGTAATTAATGTATAGCTATGTGTGATGTTGTGTTGCTAGGAGTAATTAATGCGTAGCTATGTGTGATGTTGTGTTGCTAGGAGTAATTAATGCGTGCCTATGTGTTATGTGTTCTAGGAGTAATTAATGCTTAGCTATGTGATGTTGTGTTGCTAGGAGTTTTCAGAGAAGGATTACAACGACCTGGAGATAGGCTGGACTGACAAGGTGAGGCGATGCGGTGCGGGGGATCAGAAGTGGGGTCTGTTCTATGCAGAGAAGTCTTAACATTCCAGCCAGAGCAGCAGCTTCCACTGCTGTGGTTCCGCCCAGTGGGACGGTGGAAGTCTAACTGACTTTCTAGGTTAAATACTGTACGTGTACATGATTCCATCTGAAGAAGCAGCTTCCTATGTTGCTGTGGTTTATATTTACTTAAGCGTCGGCTCTAATAGTGATTCTTTTTTCATTGCCTCATTACTTACTGATCTGGTTGTTTTGAAATAAATAGTATTCTGATAATAATAATATAATTACCATATTGAAGATGCAGCAGATAAGAGGCGGCATCTACACTTTGTTTTTTTTCAAGTGATTATTATTAGCATTTGTTGTTGGTGCCTGTTAGGCCCTATTTTTTAAAATTTGTTGTTGATTTGTACCTTTTATTTGTTAAATGTGTTACTTGGCTTGAGTACAATAAATCTTACAGAATTTATTAGTGCATGATTTTTAAAACTATGGTATGCTTTAACCAATTATTTACCTCATACATCATTTTCTCTGCCCGTTTGTGATTGCTATTATATTTCTGCTAATAATTGTTTATTTACAAAATTAGTATCCTCTTGCTGTACGTATTTATACTAAGAGGACAAACATATTAAGATCAAATCCAGCCTAAAAATATGTGCCTTCAATTTCAGTAATCTGCTGTACTTTTAGTCCCGTAGGCATTTACTTAATACATAATTGGTTTTGTTTCTACGAAATTAGTACATATCTGGATTCGTTTCTACGAAATTATACAGCACAGACTATCTGTTTATATCTAATCTGCAATAAAAAGTATACTGAATAACTTATAAACCTCCATATTGTGTCAACGATTACATTAAGTGTGAAGGAGTATATTCGATATGGTGATATATTAGATAAAATTGTTAATATCTATAGGCTGTTCCTACGCTCATACGATTCCAGTTTTTTCAATGCTGCTATTTCGGCAGATTCAACATCTGATGAGTTAGGCCTAATAGCATTCTCTGACATAATTTGAACATGATATCCATTACCGCGCACTTACTCTTCACTGAAAACAAGAAACATGGAATTTGATTGTCTCTACAAAGTGAATTAAGTATAAAAGCTGTGCTTTAATATTATCACTGTTGTTTGATTTACTGCCACCCTCACAAAAACTTATCTCAATATGATGTAATGATTATGGGATGCCTGTTTCCACTACTTGCACAGCTAGACTCTAGGTTATTGTGAAAATTATTTTAACTGCTATGGAAATTCACTTTTTTAAGTGAACGTCTACTGCAAACACTAGAAACTCTACTACAATAGTTAGCCTAATTATCGTTAGCTTGGTGTGCATTGTTTTTGAAGCAGTAATATAGGCCTACAAATAGGCATGAATCTATTGAAGATTACATTCAGATGCTTAATTTAATCCCACAGCTTCTAAAGACGAGTGATCAGAATAAAATCTTAGACATACGCTGCTTACTAGTAGCATGACCATACACTGCATCATTGACGTCCCTGACATCATCCTGACGTCCCTGACATCATCCTTGTATAAGGAAACGGACGTTAAGCCGTTATTATTATTAGTGCTTAATATGTTTAGGCCTATACACGTAGTATTTTACTTAAATGAACAGCCTCATTGTTTAAACATGTAATAGTAAAGGTGCTATATCTTGTCGTAAATAATTGTGTTTTATAACTATAATGAATTTTTAAATTTACGTTTCACACATGACAGACGCTCATGCTACAGTTTTCTTGCTCGAGTTACCTCTTTAGTTTTCTATTTTTCTTTCCATGATTATTAGTAATCGTTGCAATGCTGACTGTTCGGTTTGGTCTATCAAGGACGCCCTTCTAAGTTCTTATGCAAATGTTGTTTGAATAATGTTATTTAATAATTGTATCTTTTAATTTTTATGTATTATTTTTATTAAGTTCTCTACCTTTTTATGAAATTCTCAACCTCCTGATCTTCGTTGTTGTTCTACTATTTCCACTGCAATAGGTTGAAACAAATCTCTTCCCGCCTTAAATTTAAATCTTCTTGCTCGACAGTTTTTACTGGACCTGCTCTATTTATGCTTTATTTCTCTCTCCTCAGCACACGATTTTCAAATCGTTGGGTGAATCGATTTGTTGCATGTTATGTGGGAATGACGTCCTTGATATCATTCTTGTCTGAGAAAACGGATGGTTACACCTTAACAATTATATATTATTTTATCTTTGTTAATTAACTTATCTATAGTATTTGTTATCCGTATATTTTATTATATCATTATTTATTAACGTATGTTTACGTTTGTTCTATTTCTCAATGACACTATTTGTCAATGTTATATTGAAAAAGTGCACTCTCTGTAGTGGTAATTACTATGTTGAATATATAAGCCAATTTATAATTGTCTGTAGAATAATATTTAGAAATAACGTCTATTACTATATTCATATAAAAAGCTATAATAATAATAATAATAATAATAATAATAAAGGTTTAACGTATAATGCAGTGCATTGTACCTGTCTATGCGTGTTTTTCATGTTTATTTTTAAAATCTGTGTGTTTTTCTATTATATAATTATTATCTTAAATGACATTGTTGAATTTGCATTGACATGTAAGAAACTCTTCACAGAATGTTACTTCCACTGTTCCGTAATGTTAACTCTGTTCATGCGTAATATGAACTGTACTGTCGTATTTCAAAATTGTGATTCAATTATCAAATATATACTCGCATTTGTTAAGACGATATTAAATTCTCATTAATGGGATTGTCTTATCGTTGTTTAGCTAATTCGGTGTCTACAGGGTGGCGAAATAAAATGTCGCACACAACAAATTTAATTTCATATAGCTTCGAAACCATCCATTACAGGTGCACAAAAAGTTTAGAGACGTCCCTAACATAGCCTTATGGTGAGGAACCGGACGTTAAATTCTTATTGATTATTGATTCTACCTGTTATTTGTAGCTTACTACCACCAAGCTCTTCCATTAGTTATTTGTAGCTAACTATCATCAAGCTATTCTACTAGTTATTTGTAGCTAACAATCATCAAGCTATTCTACTAGTTATTTGTAGCTAACAATCATCAAGCTATTCTACTAGTTATTTGTAGCTAACTATCATCAAGCTATTCTACTAGTTATTTGTAGCTAACTATCATCAAGCTATTCTACTAGTTATTTGTAGCTAACAATCATCAAGCTATTCTACTAGTTATTTGTAGCTAACAATCATCAAGCTATTCTACTAGTTATTTGTAGCTAACTATCATCAAGCTATTCTACTAGTTATTTGTAGCTAACTATCATCAAGCTATTCTACTAGTTATATGTAGCTTACTATCATCAAATATGAAGAAGAGTTAGATAGGACACATTCTAAGGGGGGGGGGGGAAGTCTATTAAAAGAGGTCATAGAAGGTAGAATGGACGGAAAAGAGGCAGAGGCAGGCCGAAATAAGGTACGTTAAATGATTTAAAGACACACTCATATGTGGAAATGAAGAGGAAAACGGAAAACAGAGAAGAGTGGAGGCGTTATATACCATGGACCCGCCAGTAGGCAGTGCACTAAGAGAGACCATCAAGCTCTTCTAAAAAGTTTAATATCATGATGTAAGCAGTAATAAAACTATTGTGAACCTACCAATAAATTTTGGCCTCAACACGGTATTACATAGTCCACAAGAGGGTAGGTTCACTAGAAGGCTAATAACTTTACATCTGTAAGCAAAATGCGTTGAAATTTGCGCATATTATGCAAAATTGGATTGCCAATTAGAGTTGAACATTTTGAGCAAATAACTAGTAGAATAGCGTGATGGTACTAACCTACAAAAAACTAGTAGAATAACTTGATGATAGTTAGCTACAAATAACTAGTAGAATAGCTTGATGATAGTTAGCTACAAATAACTAGTAGAATAGCTTGATGATAGTTAGCTACAAATAACTAGTAGAATAGCTTGATGATAGTTGGCTACAAATAACTAGTAGAATAACTTGATGATAGTTAGCTACAAATAACTAGTAGAAGAGCTTGATGATAGTTAGCTACAAATAACTAGTAGAATAGCTTGATGATAGTTAGCTACAAATAACTAGTAGAATAGCTTGATGATAGTTGGCTACAAATAACTAGTAGAATAGTTTGATGATAGTTAGCTATAAATAACTAGTAGAATAGCTTGATGATAGTTGGCTACAAATAACTAGTAGAATAGCTTGATGATAGTTAGCTATAAATAACTAGTAGAATAGCTTGATGATAGTTAGTTACAAATAACTAGTAGAATAGCTTGATGATAGTTAGCTACAAATAACTAGTAGAATAGCTTGGTGGTAGTTAGATACATATAACTAGTAGAATAGCTTGATGATTGTTAGCTACAAATAACTAATAGAAGAGCTTGGTGGTAGTAAGCTACTAATAACTAAACATACAATGTTTTTAAATCGGAATAAATCTAGTAAATAGTTTGAGACCAGTATACCTACACTTAAATTGCTAATGTTAGGCAGTTACGAATCATACACTGCTTCTAAATGAATCGAGATTATGGTAATTCAACAATTGCTGAAACAACGCAGTACTATAATGATACGTAATTTAAAAAACACTAGTTAACACTTAATAGATGGCCATTAATCTTTAAAATGGATAACGTGTATTATACTACACGACATTTCATAAATATGAAATAAACTATCAGTTAGTATTCTAATGGTGATTTTAAGATGAGAGATTGACGCCAATCTGACTTTAAATGTCAACGCCCTGACATTATATTCACCATATAAAATATGTATACAATAGTGCAAATCCTGACTGAATGTCAGAACATACATACAATGATGCTAATTCTGACTTTAGATGTCAGAATACCATGAATTTAATCCTTACACTGGGTGTCAAGACGAGCACCAACTTGACTTTATTAGCATGTATAAGTAATACTGGCAGTAAGAAACAAACAACAGATAACCGACGTATAGTCAACAATTAACTAATAACACACAAATCAAATACAACTATCACGTCATAGGGATCTCGGATGATATACAAATGCCGGTCACAGAGGGTCATTTCGTCGCTATACAAGGCTGTGGTCATTATGACGTATAAGAACACGTGACATGCAGACACTGACCTTGCAAGGTCACTGACTGCACTGCTGCGTTACCCTCGAGTATAAATAATGACTTAAACATTATTAAGGTCTACTACTATTTCTATTTATATAAAATTGAAATTAAAATACAAAATAAAATTATAAAAATACAGTGTCTAAATTCTCATCAGCAACGGGCTAATAAAAAGACAATTAACGTCTGTTTCTGCACCAGAATGATGACTGAAACTGACCGAATGGCAGTTATCAGCGATTCGCATGCTCTTGCCAGTCAGAGAAGTATGTCATCAACTCGACGGTGCAGAACTATACATTAATTTTAAAATACATATAAATTAAAATACAAACCCATCGATTTATCTGTTAATATAGTCTTCTAACAGAGTTATATATTATAACACTCCTTGTCTCGCGCGCCTTATATAATATATAGTGTGTGTGTATATATATATATATATATATATATATATATATATATATATATATATATATATATATATATATATGTATATATATATATATATATATATACACATGTATATTAGGTAGGAAGGAAGGTAAATATCAGGCAACTAGAGGCATTGGAAATGTGGATATGGAGAAGAATGGAAAGGATCCAAAAGGACTAGAAAGGTTCTGAATGAGGAGGTTCTGGAGAGTTGGTACTGATAAATGTATTATGAAATAGGAAGAAGAGTTGGATAAGACACATTCTAAGGGGGGAAGGTCTATTAAGAGAAGTTATAGATGGTAGAATGGAAGGAAAGAGATGCAGAGGCAGGCCGAGATTAGGCATGTTAAATGATTTAAAGACTCACTCATATGTGGACATGAACAGGATAGCAGAAGACAGAGAAACGTGGGGGAGTTGTATACCATGGACTTACCAGTAGGCAGTGCACTAAGATACATATATATATATATATATATATATATATATATATATATATATATATATATATATATATATATATATATATATAGTTATTTAGAATTATGATTAAGCCTTTTAGTTAGCCTTTACGACATACGACTCTGATAGTACTTTTCTTCTGATCATTCGACAAAATCAAAGATTTAAGTTTCGACAACTAAATAGGACAAATTTTTGTGCTATAAATCCAAGGATTGAAAAGGATTTAGTTCGATCCTTTTTGTATCGGGATCCTTTAACTGGGGTCCATGCTTTCCAATGAGACTAAATAAAGGCTAATATAATTCTAAATAACTATCTACTAATAATAGTGATAGATAAGTCAAAAAAATTGCAAGAGGCAGTTGAAGGCCCCTTTGGGACAGGTCTCCGGAGATATTATAACGAAAAAACTAAGTGGAATGGACACAGCAATTATTGCGATTTACACTTGTTTGTATTGAAACTATAAAATTCTACTATACACACATTAAAATTCTTAAAACAGCTTTAGTTCATAACGCAATTAAAATATCATCAGGTATTGCACAAAACACGATATCTTAACAATATGTAAGCAACATGTAATGAGACAGCTACAGCCAGTAATGTAGTATTGCGCTCTCACTCTCTGTTATCGTTGTAATTAATAGTAACGTTGTTTAATAATAATCTCAAGTTGTTTACCAATGCTCTTTTTAATCCCTTAAATTGTTCAGCTGTAACAATTTAAGGGGTTACCATCTATACTAAGGTATTAAGAAAAGATTACTACATATAAATATATGGACAACTACATGAATTATGTGTAAAATAATGCATGGAGGACTTGAATGTCTTCACGGGCCATAAACCTTCTCAACTTTTAAGAAAACATTTTCAATTTTTGGCTGGAGACAGTGGCGACATTGTTAGGATACCGCGGATCAGTATGTGTGAAGTTCAAATTCTGCTCTATACTGTACTGGCTCGGAAAAATGCGATTATCATACATGAGTCTGAACATAAACAAATTCTACAATATTTTCCAAACAACAAAAGATAGTTTCCTGACAAACTTTTTGGTTAAATAATATTAATGCTTTTTTTTTTTTTTTCACTACTCTCATTAACATGAAATTTCTCGACAGCAAAATTGAAATATTCAAAATGGTTCTGTGACGATGTTTCAAGCGATGCATCTCAAATATAATATCTCCATTGGTTGCTTTTATCAATGACCTATTAGTGAACAGTCTAACCAGTATTTACAATACAGCAATAATAGATTCAACAAAGAAGTGAACTAATTATCTTCCTATTGACATAAAAATCTGCACAACGTTCTATTTTTGTTCTTACTAATATCAATAATTTAAAATTTTTGCTGCTGCCATTAAGAGTCGATAAATAAATGTCATGAATACATACAATAAAACCACCAGATTTTCTCAGAGTTCTTCATCTTCGTTATAGATCATCAGTTAATAAGCGTTAATAGAGAATAGTCGGCACCAGACCTGGAGCAAACTAGTTAGGAGCCAGCTGATCAATACATAGCAAAACAGGAGTAGGTACAAACAAGTAATCAGATTCTAATGGTAAGTTGTAGAAGCCCTGTGAATCTAACAACATTTGTCTCCCATAGTATGCGTAGAAACTAAATGCAATACTTAAATAATTAAAGGTACAGAAGCTTACTCAAGTACTTAATGTCTATTCTTAGATCCACGAGGACAGAGGTGACAAGAGCATTGAGGACACAATTCCTGTGAGGCTTAGGTGTGACCTGGGTCATAATCCCTGAGACCGCTGAATGGCATAAGCACAGACGAGTAGCTTGATTCGAGAGTTAGGAGCCTTGACGGTATGTATGGTGAGGTCGTTGTTACCATCTACCAGCGGTGAGAAAGAGAGTACAAAGTGCTGATCCTGCTAACACAAACATACATGCACACACCCACATACTGTCAAATCATTTAAAATATCGAAGTTGCAAGTACACGAGAGATAAACTGGCTTGAAGACTATTTTTATTAGGACCACTCTAATCTACTACATCTGTTTGTCTGTTACACACCTATCTGTACCTTTTTGGATGGTCGAGGGAATAGCACGCATGCTAGAAAAGTAGGAGAGAATTGAATCCCATCTGGACTGTCTCTGACTGTTTCCTTATCGTACAGAAACAGACACTAAGCTTAGCTTTAGAGCTATCACGACCAAGCAGTCAACCAATCTTCAGGACCACTGATTTAATAAATACAGATTGATTCATAAACTGAAGCAAACAGCAGAATCGAGATTATTAAAAGTTGTTGAGTTTCATTTCTACCCTCAGGGAACAGCTCGTCACTGAAATCATCTTTGAAGAAACTGACACCTACGATAACAAAGTAACAGGGGATATGTTTAAATGCTTAACACTACGCTAATACTTAGTAAAATAACATTAAAACTGGGCCATTTGTTAAAAATAAATTTGATAAAACTCAATTAGAAATCTCAAACATTCGGAGCACGCCAGCAACTATAAATATTATCAATCATTACTTCTTTATACATTACTTTATTATTAAACAGTGGCAGCTAATTGTACCTAATCATCACTCTTTCATTTGTTTGATGGCTATGAAAAGAGCTGTTTATATTATGGTCATTTCATCTATTTTAACTTATGCATAAACGTTTTCCAGCAGCATCAACCTAAGCCTCAATCGAATAACCTTTCAGGGAACGATCCATAATACTCTAGCTGAATTGACTCTACAACTCCCTCTCTCTCTCTCTCTCTCTCTCTCTCTCTCTAAGCCAGCAGCTTTGCGTGTAGCCTGAAAGATCAGTTTATTGCACGTCACTTAAATGGAGACAGCTTGATAACCATTTATGAGTTTACGGCCACCTTACATGTTCCTAGTTAATTTCAGTCTTTAAAATTGCAAAAATATTGTCATTAAATGAGAATAGTTCAAGACTTCAAAACGAATGGTAGCTTATTTAAAAAAATTTAAGCTAGTAATTTAAGTTAACAAATAGTAAGTAAGCAGTTTGATTAAATATTGGCATAGTATTTAGCAACAAATGAAGATATCGCTAATTATGGTCCTTTGTGTAGTTAAGCTATTTTTCTTTGGCCCATGAAGTAGGTATTGGGTTTAAGTAAGTGTGGCATTGCTTAGAGCATATACGAGTGAGAAAGGTTTAAGAGGCAGCGCTGTTTAGAGTAGTGATGTGCTTTACGACTCATCTGTGAGAGCAGCATCTAAACGCCTCGCACAGCTCAAAGAGCGGACTCTTTTAAGCTGCTCACTGCTCTCAAATGGTCCAGGAACTTGCTACAGTAACTGCACTGAGAAGTGTCTAATGTTCACTGCTCTCAAATGGTCCAGGCACTTACTACTGAACTGCTCTCATCTGGTTCAGGCACTTACTACAGTAACTGCACTGTGTCTGTGTGGCCTACGTGACTTCAAGTAGTTTAGGTCCTCATTGTCAGTCAGTGTTGCCAGTTTGGAGAATTTCACGCACAATTGGGCTATTTATGAGTTAGTTTCGTTAAGTCGTTGGGCTAAAACATTTAATACATATGGCAACCCTGCATGATACGACTGTTGTAAGCTAACTGTAGAAGGAATGTACCGTAGACAAATTACATACAAAGAAACGATAGTCTGGAAAAAATTATACTAATATTAATGTCACTGTGTAACTACTCCAAAGTTAATAATCTTTAATTTGTAAAACTCCATTAATTAAATGTGTACAACAAATTGCATACGCAGGTTTATATCGACATCGCTTTCCGAATGTACCATCATCGACGGTCCTAGTTCATAGTCAGGGTCGGATCCAGGAATTTTTTAAGGAGGGGGCGAAATTTTTTGTTGGAGTGTACACATTCTTTGCCTCCAGAAAAAATGCTTTGAGGGGGGGGCTTAAAACTTTTTCACTACGGCGCTCCTCGGCTTATAGAGTAAATCCATCCCCGTATCTTACCCCCCCCCTCATACCCGTATTAAAGTTAGGGGAAAACCTAAAATCCTACATTTGCTTTGGAAAAGGCGGGATAATTTTTTCACCTTCGAAGAAACTCAGCGGATCTGGACGATTTGCAAAAGTGACCTAATTTTGGCATTGGGAGGGGGGGGCTTAAGTGCCTCCCAGTTTAATCTGTTTGCACCACTGCTCTGGGACAGAGTTCAAATTTTTACTCACACCCTTTTTTCCTTTTTTTCCCTTTTCTTATACTGTGATTAATGTTAAATTGAGAGCTAGTGAAATGGTCAACATTTTTCGAGCCCCCATCCAGTCTCCTAGTATACTAAATATGGACACCTAGTGGGGCCCATATTTTAAGAAATTCGAGCTAGTAGAACTGAGTTCCCTCTCGTACCAAGGGCACACATATGCACAAATTTTTAGCAAGTTTGTGCAAAACGCCAATCTCCCCACTTATTAATTTAAGAATACACCCCTGCTAATACATGTAGTTTATATGCATTCGAAGCGACACCTGTTAACTACCTAGGCGAGGCAATAGCAGTCAGCAACAGCAGTCAGAACCGGCCGTCCTAGATCGTTTGAAATGCAGGCCTGTATAGGCCTGCTACATGGCCTTGCCGCCTCAGCACTAGTGAATCAATATTATAACACTGTCTGCAGCTGATCACTGAGAGCAGTTAGGTATTCTGAGAGCAGTTTTGTACACTAAGAGCAGCTCTTAGAGAGCAATGAGTTGTGAGCGAGAGCAGTACACTTCAAAGAACAGCACTTAGTGAGTCGAAAGAACAGTGAGCGGTCAACTCTAGTTTAGAGTACGTACGAGTGAGACAGGTTTAAGAGCAGCGTTGTTTAGAGTACATACGAGTGAGACAGGTTTTAGTGGAGCGTTGTTTAGAGTACATCCAAGTGAGACAGGTTTTAGTGGAGCGTTGTTTAGAGTACACACGAGTGTGACAGGTTTAAGAAATGCGTTGTTTTGAGTACATACGAGCAGTGGCGGATCCAGAGGGGGGCCAGGGGGCCCCGACCCCCCCCCCCTTAGGCCCGCCGATAATTTTTCCAAACTATATTTTCATTGTTTCTATGGCAATTTCGATGTGTAAATATGTTTGAAATGGCAGTGGTTGGGGGGGGGGGGGGGTACGAGAGGGAACTCAGTCAATTTCCATTAGTCAATATTTTTTCAAATATGGGTCCCAATAGGAGCCCATATTTGAATATTATATATTAATACCATATTTGATATACTAGGAGCCCAGTATAATGGAAGGGGGGCCCGAAGAATGTTGACCGTTTGACTAGCTCTCAATTTTGACTTTAACCAATGTATTAGGGGAAAAATGGTGTAAGTAAAAAATATGAACTCTGTCCCGGAGCAGTGGTGCAAACAGTCTTAGCTGGGAGGGTTTTTAAACCCCCCCACCCTACCGCCAAAATTAGGTCACTTTCGCAATTCTTCCAGATCCGCAGAGTTTCTTCAGAGGTGAATAAATTAACCTACCTTTTTTCAAAACAAATGTAGGCATTTTAGGTTTTCCCTTGACTTTAGTACGGGTATGATTGTGGGGGTGGGGTATTATGATACAGGGATACACTCACTCTATGAACCGAATTCAGTAGTGAATAAATATTGTGCCCCCCCTCCCAAAGCACTTTCTGGTTGTGTCACATGTCCCGAAGAAGGCGAAGGTTAAGCAAAAAATGTGTACTCTCCATAAAAACTTTCGGGCCCCCCCTTAAAAAATTCCTGGATCCGCCCCTGCATACGAGTGAGACAGGTTTTAGAGGAGCATTGTTTAGAGTACATACGATTGAGACAGGTTTTAGAGGAACGTTGTTTAGAGTACATTCGATTGAGACAGGTTTTAGAGGAGCATTGTTTAGAGTACATACGAGTGAGACAGGTTTAAGAGATGCGTTGTTTAGAGTACGTACGAGTGAGACAGGTTTAAGAGATGCGCTGTTTAGAGTACATACGATTGAGACAGGTTTAAGAGATGCGTTGTTTAGAGTACGTATGAGTGAGACAGGTTTAAGAGATGCGTTGTTTAGAGTATGTACGAGTGAGACAGGTTTAAGAGATGCGTTGTTTAGAGTACGTACGAGTGGGACAGGTTTTAGAGGAACATTGTTTAGAGAACGTACGAGTGAGACAGGTTTTAGAGGAACGTTGTTTAGAGTACGTACGAGTGAGACAGGTTTTAGAGGAGTGTTGTTTAGAGTACATACGAGTGAGACAGGTTTTAGAGGAGTGTTGTTCAGTGTTGCAGATGTAACAGCACAGGGTCCATGTAGCTTACACTGAATCTGTTGTGTGTAGAAACGTGTGTGTGCTATGAACAGTAATGTACTACATCCTACAGTAAATCAATCAACCAAACAACAATTAATCAGCTTCTTTCACTGGACTGATGTGTGTGGAATTTTCAATAAGTTGCAAATGACAGCGTCCTAAAGGCACAAAAACTGTAAATCAAAACATAATTTAGTCAAGCAGTTAATCATGCAGGTTTCAGTGTATCAAAAGAGAATGTATGCACTTAAACATTTTTGGACATTTGATATCTTATGGAATTTATTAACTCCTTTGTTCACTTATTCACTGACAATTTCACTCACCCATTCAATCAGTCATATAAATTAATTAAATATTAAATCATCAATAAATTA
This sequence comes from Enchytraeus crypticus, assembly GCA_905160935.1. Taxonomy (NCBI): domain Eukaryota; kingdom Metazoa; phylum Annelida; class Clitellata; order Enchytraeida; family Enchytraeidae; genus Enchytraeus; species Enchytraeus crypticus. The sequence goes on from CAJHZI010000772.1 coordinate 513,800, forward strand.
TTTAATTAGTTCCAACCAACTTCAATAGATTAAATTGAAGGTAATTACTTAGCAATCAAACAATAAGCAAATTTATGAAATTAACAGACAAAACCATGAAATAAATTAAAAACTTATTCCATTTAAGTCAATCCAAGTAATTATGAGACAATCATACAGACAATAAAATAGCAGGCTATATAACGCAAGAGTTAGCTTGTCTAATCGAGTGTTAAGGTCACATAACTTACTAATTTCTTCAATTGAAAGTGTATTTAGTATGTGCATCTGTCATGTACATGTGATCTGTGTATTTGTACTGAATGTTTAATTCTTTGTCTTGTTTTAGTTTATTCGTAATATAGGCTATATGTCTATATTACATATGTCTGAAACAGATGAGTGAAGATGATGATGTTGTAAAATAAATATAGCAGCTACTGAACACATAAATCACTAAGAAGCCCCGATGTATTTTTGACCTGACCTATGAATTAAAATAATAATATATATTTACAAATGAAAATTAAAACTTAACAAAAATTTAAGCTCCAACATACCAATTTAATCAATACATAAATTATTTGATTTTGCTGACTTTATACGGAAATATTAATTATTCGAGTACCTATAAGAAGAGATAATTATAAGAACAATTCCTATGACCTCTATATCTAGGATAATCCAGGAAAAGTGACACGTGATCAAGACAGTAGTGAGCGATAAATGGAGGAGAGACAACTGATCAACGTCATACATGTAGCAAATTGTATCAATGCGCGATAACCACTTAACAAAAAATTACTACTTTACCTGCAGGCTACACTTATACTAGAGATTCTTGTGAGTGGACACTGACAGCAGACTGCCGTAAAGCGATTGTAACTGATAGCAACTGATAATAACTATAGTAGCTGATAGTAACTGCTAGTAACTGATAGCAGTTGATAGTAACTGATAGTAACTGCTAGTAACTGATAGCAGTTGATAGTAACTGATAGTAACTGACAGTAAATGATAATAACTGACAGTAAATGATAGTAACTGATAGCAACTGATAGTAACTGATAGCAACAGATAGTAACTGATAGCAACACATAGCAACTGATAGATAGTAACTGATAGTAATTGATAGCAACTGATAGATAGTAACTCATAGTAACTGATAGTAACTGATAATAACTGATATCAACTGATAGATAGTAACTGATAGCAACTGATAGCAACTGATAGTAACTGCAAGCAACTGATAGTAACTCATAGCAACTGATAGTAAGTGATAGTTACCAGACTGAGCAAATGCTGAGCTGTGGAGAAAGTTGACATTAAACACATTTGAGTCAGAGAGAGAGAAGCACTGTAGAGGAAAGAGGGCGTAGAGAACCGTGGCAGCTCCAGATAACATCCACCCAACTCTCTCCTCAAACAGAGTCTTCAGTCTATACAACATAATAATAATAATAATAGTAATTTAAAAAAATAATTTAAAAAAAAAAAAATAATAACAATTGGAGTGCTACAGTCATCACTGACAACATCCACCCAACTCTCTCCTCAAACAGTGTCTTCAGTCTACACAACATAAGAATAATAATAATATATTCGTTTATTTTCGTTCAATCTGACAACCGCAGAAAGTTACAGCACAGAAATTCCAACAGACATAGCATAACAAATTACAGATATAGCATAAACAGTTAATAGGCTAGATATAAGAGAGATAAAACTAAAAATTGTTCTCGCTAACATTTACCACATGAATATTACAACATTACATAAATCAATGGCTTATACTATTCATAATTGCCATATAGGGCGTACTGTACTATGAGTAAAGAAGAATCTTTTAGTATTCATTAAATTAACTAGCATCATCTAGAATCATACGAATAATGAAGTTTTTATCGCTCAGACTGCTTCGTTTTATGGGAAGGGAAAAGCATCTCTTAGCAGTATTTCTTCGGGTTGGGTAATTATGATTGTTTTGTGGAGGTAACAAATGCGCCAGTAAATGTGCAGGGTTGTTACAAATTGACTTGAATAGATTATTGTCAGCAAAGTTACATAGATCCTCAAAATTAGATTCTTTACTGTAGAATCCAGCTCTCCTTGCCTTCTTTAAAAAGGTTTCAAGACGGGTTCTCTCTTCAGCATTTGTAAAGCCCCACCAAAACTGGGAGGCATATAGAAGCTTAGAGAGTGTGGAGGCTTGAAAGACTCTCTGAAGAAGATCATTTGCCAAACCTTTACTACGTAAAGAATAGAGCGCAAAAATGTTGCTCGAACACAAGCTAATGATGTTTGTGATGTGAGCAGAAAAAGAAAAGTTATCAGATACTATGACACCTAAGCATTTGATGTTAGAAACCCGCTCCATTCCTTCAAGGTGTGGGACATCTCTTATCTGCCTTTTTTGCTTGGGTAATTGGAAGAGAATTTCTTTTGTTTTATTTCGATTTAATAGTAGATTGTTAGAGCGGGACCAGTTTTCGATATGAACTAATTCCTCTTCCATTGAGTGAAGGTTAGAGGCAGGCACAATCAGGTATGTGTCATCGGCATATTTGAACAAAGAGTTTGTAGGCTGTAGGGTTTTTAAGTCTGATGTAACAATGACAAATGCAGTTGGTCCAAGGGCTGATCCTTTGACTATGCTGGCATTGATTGCTGCTGATGACGATGTTTGACCATCAAATATAGTGGTGTGTGAACGGGCCGAGAGGAAGCTGGCAATCCACCCATTAATGTTGCTAGGCACATCTAGGGTACATAGTTTATCAATCATTTGTGAGTGTCTGACTGTATCAAACGCCTTGCTGAAGTCTAACGCTATTACTCTGACGAAGGTCTCAGTTTCGAGCATAGACGAAAGTTTGTGAAAGAAGGCAATGAGAGCAGCAGTAGTGGATCCTGTAGGGCAAAATGCATACTGATTGGTGAAATCAAGGCTTGGAGGTGAAGATAATAGCGCTGAGTGACCATGACGTGATAATACGCTAAGTGATGCGTGAGAGTACAGGGGTGATGGAAATAGGGCAATAGTCAGACATGACACTGGGGCATGAAACCTTGGGTATCGGTTTAATTACTGAGGATTTCCACTGAATAGGTACATAGGAATTGCGGATAGACATATTGATTAAGTTAGCAAGAGGAGCTGCAAAGACTGGAGCAGATAGTCTCAAGAACCATGAAGGAAGGTCATCGGGACCAGTGGCTGTTGATTTTAATTTGTCCAGAATGTGGAAAATTGTAAGTAGTAATAATAGTAATAATAGTAAAAATAATAATATTTGATGCTTTAACAATCCTTCGCTTTTCTTTAAGTGCACCTAAACTTATGCACGTTCTGCGCTCTAGTCCGAGCTTCTCTAATCCGCGGCTTTTAGACTATGACGAGGCTCTTAGGCAATGCTTGTGCGCCGTTATCAACGCAGATTTGTCTGATTTGCAGTGGCAGCAAGCCAGTCTACCGGTGAGCATGGGTGGTCTTGGAATTCATCTTGTTTCCCATATCGCGCCTTCAGCCTTCTTGGCATCAACGATGGGAACGAGGCAGTTGCAAGACGCCATCCTTCATAAGTGCTCCCTTTCTGCCGATAGTTCCATTGACGTTGCGTTGTCAATTTGGTCCAAAAGCCTCACCTCCAGTGCTCCACCTTCTACCTCAGTCAGTAGCCAGAAATCATGGGACCGTCCTATAGTGGATCGGATTTATAACAGTCTGTTAGAATCCCAGTCCAATGCAGTAGACAGAACACGACTCCTAGCTGTATCAACTAAAAGAAGCTGCGACTGGCTTCACGCTCTCCCTGTTGCTTCTTGTGGGCTATTTTTAGACACTGAGGCGATTCGAGTAGCTGTTAGTTTCCGTTTAGGGGCGAAAACTTGCGAGCCTCACATGTGCCCCTGCGGTCATGAAGTCGACGCTTTAGGTCTCCACGGTCTCTCCTGCAAACGAAGTTCAGGTAGAATGTCTCGCCATCACAATTTAAATGACATAATATGGCGAGCACTTTCGAGAGCAGGCATCCCTTCCTATAAGGAACCAAGTGGGTTGTCCAGATCAGACGGCAAGCGTCCGGACGGCATGACTTTAGTGCCCTGGTGCAACGGTAAATGTGCCGTTTGGGACGTCACGGTCATTGACACTATGGCAAACTCCTACCTGAATACGACTTCAGTCACAGCCGGTGGTGCTGCTGTTCATGCCGCCTCTAGGAAGTTGGATAAATACCGTGATCTGTCCTTAGGATATGAAGTTGTTCCGGTGGCCATTGAACCATGGGCCCGATGAATCCCGAAGGAGTTGACTTTATTAATGGCATAGGCAGACTTATTGCAGAGCAAACCGGCGATAAGCGAGAGACATTTTTCTTTGGCAAAGGCTTTCCATGACTTTGCAAAGATTTAATGCAGTCTGCTTCAACAATTCTTTTAAGAGATTGATGACCTCGCCGGGCGCGATTCAGCCGTATTGCTCGAATCGTTTTTATCAAACCCCAGGTTCTTTACACCGGGGAAAAAATAATAATAATAATAATAATAATAACAATAACAATAATAATAATAATAATAATAATAACAATTAGAGTGCTACAGTCATCACTGACAACATCACCCAACTCTCTCCTCAAACAGAGTCTTCAGTCTACACAACATAAGAATAATAATAATAATATTAACAATAATAATAATTTCGCTAGAGGCGCTCGAGGTGGTTAGTTTGTTTACGCACACCTGTGTTTTTCTTTAGCACTTTTTATCGTTTTTCTTCACTTCTGCTAATTTTTTCACTTTGTCTTTTGGCATACTGCTTTTATATATATCCCTGTATGCCCAGGCCCTTTTATTTCTATTCTTTTGTGCGCATTAGTCTTATTTTACCTTTTATTAAATCTGCATTATGCTTTAGTTTTCACCTGCATTGGACTATTGGACTGCAGCTATTTGCGGTAGCGATCCAGTTGTAATTCTTTTTTCTCTCGCTTGCTATGCCGTGTTTGCCACATGCCTGCCAGACAGACTTGGCCACTGTCTCAGACTGCCAACAAGAAAACTGGCATCTGTTCGGTGTGCCTAGCTCAACGTCAGCTTCATTCGGGAGACGGAAAGGTCCATCTTCATGGCCCATTGGATAATCGTTGCCCAGGTTCCAACCAACTTCCCTTGCAGAACTCCGCACAGGTGGCAGCTTCGCAACCAGGGCCTGCAGTTTCTGATATTAGGAATAGGATCAGGAATCGGAGCTGCGATTCTGGTTCGGCTAGACAGAGTTCTCCTCCCACTGCTGCTCCCAATTCTGCTAACTTATCTCGCAATTCATTTTCTCAGCCGCTCATTCTTGAGCATCCCTGCTTGACGCGACCTACAATAAAAGACATTCCCAAATCAGCCAGACCTGCGTGCTCAGCAACCTTGATTGATGCCTTCCGTAAGATCGAAAGCGATCCCTCAGTTTTATCATACTGGTCAGATTTGTTGCTTTTCGCATCTTCGGTTCTGCAAGTCCCTGCTCGCACAGGTAAAAGGCATAATCTAAGCTCATTAATTAAGAAAAGGTTGGAGTGCCTAGGTACTTGTGCTCTCACTGAGCCGGTCGTTGAGAGAATTAAAAGAGCTCATCGTTCTCATGACTCCCGTGCCTCAGCAGTCAGGTCCAAAATGGAAGATGGAAATGTTTCGGCAGCTGTACGCATCCTCTGTTCAGACGAAAGCCCAGCGCAATGCAGTTTAAACACTTTCAATATCCTGAAGGCCAAGCATCCACCCGCAGCTAGTAGCAGTATAATGGCACCCCTTCCGGACTCAATGGAGACTCCGCCCATTCAAGTCTCAGAGCAGGATGTTGTCAAAGCTGTACGTAGCTTTCCAGCAGGCTCAGCCGGTGGTCCTGATGGCCTTCGCCCTCAGCATCTTCTGGAGCTTGTGACTTGTAGAGAGTCGGCTGGGACATTTTTGACCGCTTTGGCTTCTTTCGTGAATCTCCTGCTTAGTGGTGTTTGCCCCACTGAGGTCCAACCGGTGCTGTTTGGTGGTAAACTCTTTGCGCTCAATAAGAAATCTGGCGGCATTCGCCCCATTGCAGTGGGTTACACTTGGCGTCGTTTAGCCGCTAAATGCGCAAATCGCTATGCAGTGTCTGCTCTCAGCGATTACTTGAGCCCAATTCAACTTGGAGCTGGTATTCCAGGTGGCTGTGAGGCAGCTGTTCACGCTACTCGCCGTTTCGCTGAGTCAATGCCAGCTGATCACTTCGTGGTAAAGCTAGACTTCTGTAATGCTTTTAATTGCTTGAGTAGATCACGAATGCTCAGCGAAATACATCACACGATACCAGAGCTGTATAGTTTCTGCCATCTAGCTTACTCAAGCCCTTCGTGGTTGAAGTTCGGAGACTGGTGCATTGAATCACAGGAAGGAGTCCAACAAGGGGATCCCTTAGGGCCCATGCTGTTTTGCTTGACTATTCACCCTCTCCTTACTTCTCTCTCTAGCGCTCTCACGGTGGGATACCTAGATGACATTACTCTTGGTGGTTGCGAGTCGTCGATTGCAAATGATGTACAGACTATCATCGACAGAGGCCAAGAATTTGGGCTTCAGTTGAATCGTACCAAGTGCGAAGTCATATCATCAGTTTGCAAATCTCCGGGCAACTCAGTTTTGTCATCCTTTGTGCCAATGGGCCTATCCCATAGTACTCTACTCGGCGCGCCACTCTCTGGAGAAGAAGCTACTTCCACCGCTTTATCTAGTCGCTTGGAGGTTCTCAAACGTTCAGCATCGCGCTTGAAGTCGCTAGCCGCTCATGATGCTTTGACAATCCTTCGCTTTTCATTAAGTGCACCTAAACTTATGCACATTCTGCGCTCTAGTCCGAGCTTCTCTAATCCGCGGCTTTTAGACTACGACGAGGCTCTTAGGCAATGCTTGTGCGCCGTTATCAACGCAGATTTGTCTGATTTGCAGTGGCAGAAAGCCAGTTTACGGGTGAGCAAAGGTGGTCTTGGAATTCGTCTTGTTTCCCATATCGCGCCTTCAGCCTTCTTGGCATCAGCGATGGGAACGAGGCAGTTGCAAGACGCCATCCTTCATAAGTGCTCCCTTTCTGCCGATAGATCCATTGACGTTGCGTTGTCAGTTTGGTCCAAAAGCCTCACCTCCAGTGCTCCACCTTCTACCTCAGTCAGTAACCAGAAATCATGGGACCGTCTTATAGTGGATCGGATTTATACCAGTCTGTTAGAATCCCAGTCCAATGCAGTAGACAGAGCACGACTCCTAGCTGTATCAACCAAAAGAAGCAGCGACTGGCTTCACGCTCTCCCTGTTGCTTCTTGTGGGCTTTTTTAGACAATGAGGCGATTCGAGTAGCCGTTAGTTTCCGTTTAGGGGCGAAAACTTGCGAGCCTCACATGTGCCCCTGCGGTTATGAAGTCGACGCTTTAGGTCTCCACGGCCTCTCCTGCAAACGAAGCTCAGGTAGAATGTCTCGCCATCACAATTTAAATGACTTAATATGGCGAGCACTTTCAAGAGCAGGCATCCCTTCCTCTAAGGAACCAAGTGGGTTGTCCAGATCAGACGGCAAGCGTCCGGACGGCTTGACTTTAGTGCCCTGGTGCAACGGTAAATGTGCCGTATGGGACGTCACGGTCATTGACACTATGGCAAACTCCTACCTGAATACGACTTCAGTCACAGCCGGTGGAGCTGCTGTTCATGCTGCCTCTAGGAAGTTGGATAAATACCGTGATCTGTCCTTAGGATATGAAGTTGTTCCGGTGGCCATTGAAACCATGGGCCCGATGAATCCCGAAGGAGCTGACTTTATTAATGGCATAGGCAGACTTATTGCAGAGCAAAACCGGCGATAAGCGAGAGACGTCTTTTCTTTGGCAAAGGCTTTCCATGACTTTGCAAAGATTTCATGCAGTCTGCTTCAATAATTCTTTTAAGCCGTTTGATGACCTCGAGTAACCGGGCGGCGATTCAGCACGTATTGCTTGAATCGTTTTTATCAAACCCCAGGTTCTTTACACCGGGGTAAAAGAAATTAAATAATTTTTTATTTATTTAAAAATAATAATAATAATAACAATTAGAGTGCTACAGTCATCACTGACAACATCCACCCAACTCTCTCCTCAAACAGAGTCTTCAGTCTACACAGCATAATAATAATAATAATAATAATAACAACAATTAGAGTGCTACAGTCATCAATGACAACATCCATCCAACTCTCTCCTCAAACACAGTCTTCAGTCTACACAATATAATAATAATAATAATAATAATAATAGTAATAATAATAATAACAACAATTAGAGTGCTACAGTCATCAATGACAACATCCATCCAACTCTCTCCTCAAACAGAGTCTTCAGTCTACACATCATACAACAATTCACACACTCTGCAATAGAGCATCTTGATTCTGTGCAACAACAACACACATTTACAATATTTAACTAACTTTCACCTCAAACAGCCTAATTGTTCAATGTGTATGACGTATGTATACTTGTAATTGCATATAATTATAACAATAATTAACTAGAAAATAAGTAGTAACAATCACAATTACTGTGAGATACTACACCATGCATATACCTTAGTATGTCAACATGTAGTTGTTGATGTTAACAGCTGTATATGAGCATGTAGTTGCTAACAGCTGTATATCAGCAGTTGCTGTTAACAGCTCTATATCAGCATGTGGTTGTTGATGTTAACAGCTGTGTATATGAGAATGTAGCTGTTAACAGCTGTGTATATGAGAATGTAGCTGTTAACAGCTGTATATGAGCATGTGGTTGTTAACAGTTGTATACGAGCATGTTGCTGTTAACAGTTGTATATGAGCATGTAGATTTGTTAACAGCTGTATATGAGCAAGCAGCTACTTATGTTACTAGCTGGATACCTGAGTATATGCGCATGTAGCTGCTGACGTATGTAGGAGTTAGCGAGCTGTTTTGAGCAATGAACAGGGGTATGACCTTCGCTATCTGTTACCGCAAAGTTAACGCCATTGTTTAACAGAGCCTCCACTATAGCCCAGTAACCATTCTTTACTGCCTAGTGACAATCAATGAATCAGTCCATACATCTTTTACACAACACATTATATGAATATCACAAGAAATAGTGACTTGAAGGACCTATTAGGATGAGACAAAATTGCGATATAACGATAATATAGACAATGTCTATAATTCCCTCCGTATCTCTATTTCTCTCTTCTACATTATGATATAGTTAATTTTATCATCGAACGTCTATGTTAACTATTCCTGATAAATATGCCCTAACTGCAGTAGTAACAAATGTAATCTTTTACATTTAAATGTGTTATTTTAGAGATAAAATAGCACAAAAAATCGTTTAGGACCTTGAGTTTTACAAATTAGGCATTAACAACTATAAATTGCTTTTTTGCCTTGATAACTCACTCTCTAGGTAGCCTTAGATAACACCATTTAGCTCAATCCTTTGAAGCAAAAACAAACGTCAAACCCTTTATCTGATTGTTAAACTTTTATTGATTGATTGATTGATTGATTCAGTGTGAGATGAATGAAGAGTAGAAACATGATACCATTGTCTCAGCTGTTAACAATTTTTGACAAGCTGGCAATTTCTAACTTAAGGTATGATAAGATAAGTGAGATAAAGAGCAGATAAAAGAGAGGCATAAATATAAAAAAGTAAATGGGGTGCAGAGGCTCAGGAAGAGAAAGTGAGGCAGATAGAGGGGGAGAGGCATAGAGATGTAATGAGGAGGAAGAGTAAGAGGAATGACAAAGGAAGAGCAAGGAATGGAATTAGTAATAGATAAATATACTATTATAAGAGCAGTATCTCCGTCACTGTTCTTAGCATCCACGCAAGCGCCACATCTTATCAGCTCACACAGGGTCTCCACGTGCCCCTAAAACATCAGCCGTCACAGTCATATTAACAGAAGCATCAATATTAAGAATTTTGTCCACAGCAGCATCGAGTAAATCAATGCACCATTCAACAAATACAATGCCATAACAGAACAGAAAATCCACCAGCAATGGCGTAATGATGACAATTTTACTTATCAACCTCATTGGCAGGTTCCTAAACCGTCATCCTCATATCTCATTCATTTGCTAGATTCTCTGCTTTCCACTTCACATCTACACTCAAAAGCTTAATCGAATCATACATCAATTTCAGAGAACATTCCATTGAACATAACCAATCTAATCTACAACAGGTCAGTTTGTACTTAGATTCAGAATTAGCTGTAGTACCTGAGAGGCGGCAGCCATTAGAGCTGATGTTCCATCCACTTCAGTACAGTTAACAGAAGCTCTGTGTGCTAACAACAGCTGCACTAGTCTTCTACAACCTGTATCAAGTGTAACACAGTTAACATGTGAGACAACAACGGCTGCACTAGTCTTCTACAACCTGTATCAAGTGTAACACAGTTAACATGTGAGACTAGAATAACTGCACTAGTCTTCTACAACCTGTATCAACTGTAACACAGTTAACATGTGAGACAACAATAGCCACGCTAGTCTTCTATAACCTGTATCAAGTGTAACCCAGTTAACATGTGAGACAACAATAGCCACACTAGTCTTCTATAACCTGTATCAAGTGTAACACAGTTAACATGTGAGACAACAACAGCTGCATTAGTCTTCTATAACCTGTGTTGTGAACTCCACAAGTCTCACACGCTAAGACAACACAAAGATAAGTACACACATATTGTTACTGCAACATTTTTGGACATAATATGTCAGAAGAGTTGTAAGAACTCTAAAAGAAAGAAAAATAACTTGAAGTCACACCAAGCAATTACAAACTAAACAAACATTTAATTATCAAATACCATATCTAAAATTTAGCGATTAAGATAAGCAAAAAATATAAGTGATGTGAAATCAGTAAATGTGATAGAAAACCCAATAAAATAATGAAATCTAAAATAACTTTAATTCAAGGAATTGCTAAATAAACTAATATAAAGTGTATAGCAGACTCTCAAACCAAAAGTTTAATACCTTTAATAAATTCAGATATAGAAATAAATTGAAAAGTAAATTTAGGACATGAAAAAATAGTGGGTTGACTGATGATATGGTGTGGGACAGGGTGGACTGGAGAAAGTCTATTTACTAATAGACTTTCTCCAGTCTGCTCCCAAACCCTGGTTAAACTGGGATTTAAGGGAAGATGATGATGATGATAGATATTAAAAATATTTTAGCCTAATATAACTGTATGCAGCTCAATGAGTCACTAAAAGAAACTCATGAAATAAATATCAATAAAAATATTCAGAAAACAAATAGCAATAAAAAATTATCAGAAAACTATGCTCCACAACTTCTACAAAATCGACAAGGCTTGTTGATGTACCTAGACGGGCAGCAGAGACTATGAGAGACCTGCCGGTGGAGAGATGGCAGCTGTTGAGATCCAGCCTGCGCTGAGAGGTCAGCAGAGTCTTACTGGCAGTGTAATTACTGGTTAACACTGCCTGCCACAACTCTTCTGCAGAACATAAACATTACACTATTACCAGCCTCCATGGCTTTCTTCTAGATAGCGCATCTTATACTATCCAGCAACAGAACTGCACCGCAGGAAACATCGATGGGCTAGAGGTAGAATGGTGACAATAGAAACTACGGATCACAAATTTGATACTCCATTTGTGCGATCAAGAGTAGTATTTTATTTCATTTATAAGTGGTTTGTCTTTCACTGCCAAAGCTATCAGTGCATTAAACACAATAGGCTTTAGACGACAAATTTATATGCAATATCTTAATTAGGCTGAGCTGCCAGCATGCTGATAAATTGTTTGACTGGGAATCAGTAGGCTCAAGTTTCAAATCCAGAGCTCTCCCATCACATGATTTCGATACCAGAAAATTGATGTTAAATTGGCTTTCGAACCTTAGGGATTACAAAATTATAAGATTATCACATTTTCGCCACATGTTCAATCGAAATACTAAGATTCTCAGATGCACAGATTCAAAGCACGAAATTCATTTCTTCAGATGCAGCCCTGATTTCAAATAATATATAATATAAACAGTTTAACAACATTTGAAGACATAAGGATAATCATAGAACGATAAGATAATCGTATCGATAGATAAGACAGATTAGACAGATAATCGACAGATAATCGATCATACATAATCATAGCTTATAAGTTAGCTTGAATATGAGTTAGCTTGACTGTTTTATAGTTAGCGGAAAAATTAAAATTTAGGAGTAGCAATGCATAGGTGGCCATGATGAGAGTTGTAGCTATCTGGTAAGAAATTCTGTGTTTTAGAAGAATTGGTCGTTCAGTCGACGTTCACTGCCTGGTTTGCACAGTTCAAGTTGTTACACTGATATTGGCCCTCTACCACTAGGATATTTTATCTTCATTGTCCAATTAGAGCTACTATGGCACTTTGCATAGAGCAGCAATTTATAAATATACTTATTGATTGATTTGTTGATTGACATATCAATTTTTTAGTTAGCCATAATCTGAGTATTGAAGGAATAGATCAGTTCGGTAATTGAAAATATATTTTGTTGCATGTTAATACTGGTTATGTTGACATCTGATACATATATTTATATGTAAATGTGATGGGTCTACATTATAACTTCGTTATAATGCATGCATATCATTATAATGGGTGTCAGAGTTAAATTATAAGGGTTAAGTTATTCTTTAATTAATATCCGTATAGTAGGTTGTAAAGTAAATAACATTTCTAAAGAAAGCTTGTATTAGAAATTTTATGAGGAACTAGTACATTTCAATGGTATTCTATGCAGTGTTTACATTTTCTTGTCCACTGTTTACATTTGGTGTCCCCGATGTTCTATTTAAAGCAATTACCAAAAGGATCTATTAAGCAATTTATTGGTGCTGGAAATATATTTGAGAGGATCAGTGGAGCACATAGAAAGTTGTATGTTGAAGAAGATTAAAAATTTTATTAGAAATTTGACAATCCAATCAACCAGTATAAGCTTATATTAATATAACCTCTAATATTCTAATGTCTCCATGGCGTACATACCATAAACAGCTTTAATTCTCTCAGCCTCTGCAATCACTCTGTTACCTGGGCCTCCATCACTGCATTTCTCATTAGAAGCTGACTTAGACTTATTCTCACTCTCATTAGTCGTCTTACTGTTATGATTCTCGATGGCACAGCAGACAGTAGTTTTATTCTGATTTCTCTGTAGGTGTTTCCGTCTACCAAAAGCTTTATAATGTTTACTCAAGTTATGTTTTCGCTTTCTTCTTGCTTTTTTAGCACTTGCCTGGTTGTTCTTTCCAATGATTAGGTCACTATCTGAACAAGTATCGACTGCTACATTTGAGTCCGAGTAAATTACCATTCTGTTTTCCTCCAAAGGCTGCGTATCATTGTTGTTGACAAGACCTTGTGTCGCAGGGTCAACATTGCTTAATGTATCACCGGTTGATTTAGTAATAGAGTTATCGGGTTCAAATTTCAAACTTGAGAATTGATAACTACCAATATCCATCTCACTAAGTGAGGACAACCTTTCCCTATTAGAAGGAAGTCTTTGCAGCTTTACAAGGCAATCCTTTAATTTCTGGCATTTTGTTACGGCTGATTCTTCCAGAACATTCTCATCAGATGCTACATTGCAAGATCTTAGAGATCTCATGCAGTGAGTGAAGTCGTTCATTTTATGACATGTGGGATCATTTGTCTTGTCTTGTACAGAGTTGTCTATCTTGCCACTACAATATGTTAACTTCAGATGCTCAGAGTCACTCTGTTGCTCAACCTCGATTATTTTATTGTTGACACATTTGATGTCAGCCGATTCCAATCTGGATGACTCAGACATAAATAATCCACAAACTTCAGGGACGTTTTCAATCTTTTCACTAGTATTTGCACCATTATTATTTGCCTCATTCTTAATCTCATCAGTTACCGATTTTAATTTCTCTGATTCAACTTTCTCGACATCACAACAATCTGCAGTATTATTCAAACTTGAGTTCGCACTAATTGTAGCATTTTCTAATTCATCCGAGCCTATCTGAGTGTCAGACCTTGTGCGCCTTGATACCTTAACTCTAGAATACAGATCTTTTGTCTTGCTAGGATCCAGTATTCCACTTTCCAAATTTCGCCAGAACTTATCTTTCAAAGTATCTGCCTCGGCTGACTCTGCATCAACATAGTAGTAGGTTTTTGGCTGTGATCGTCGCATTTTTTGTACAGTTCTGTCGCTATACCCTCTCTCAGACCCACCTTCGTGTTTAGTATCTACACTAATGCTGTTGCTTGTATTTGCGTTTAGAGATGAACCACTCCGTCTCAAAGATGTTCTGGAGGCATTTGATACCGTCGCTCTATACCTGCTATCTCTGCTATCCCTTCTTGATTGTTCAATGGATTTCTGCTGAGAAAATCTTAAACTTTTAACACCGATTAATCTATTTCGCGATGATCTTGACTGTTTATTCTTTGTCAGTGAAATGCGAGGTGATTGCCTAATGGCAGAATTTGGTACATCTGTTTCCTTAAGCTTTCTTAATTTGTTAGCAAAATGACCATTGTGAAGCACACGTTCTTCTGAAGCATCATCTTTATGAGATCTAGACTGAGAGCTACTGCTGTCACTAAGAGATTCGCACCTTGATCTCTTGGCTGATCTTAGCCCTTTACCTTTTGTAACTGAATCAACATTTAGCCTATCATCGGTTACGACACAAGTATCTGATGCAACGTCTGATCTGACAGAAGTGGCCTTACTGTCAGCGCCAGTTCCATGCAAATCAGACATGCTAGAGCTGATAGAGACAGACTGTGACTCAGGTCCTCTATCACTAGCCAGCGATTTCTTCCCAGACTTGCTATTTTCTTTCAAAGAAGCACTGGATTTAAAGCTTATTTCAGAATCCACAGATTCAGTCTTTATAGCTCTTTCAGATGTACGTCTAGTTTCAGTTCTTACTCTCATACTAATAGAACAACCATCCATACTGTCGCCATTCAAACTATCACTACAAGTCACTGATCCGTCTCTGCTGTCAGCTGACTTACTGTCGCAATCAACACCATCAGCAGCAGAGGAAGCTCTGTCCAATGAGCATCTTCGACTTGTTCGAGTAGAATTAGTTGATTGACTTTCTAGGAAATTTTTGCTAGAGTGGCGCAGTCCACCAATCTGAAATTTCTTACTACTCTTAACTTTTGAATAGAGATCTGGTGTTTTAGAGACGTCAATATTTCCTTGCTCAAGATCACGATAGAATTTGTCTTTCAATGTGTCAGCTTCTTCACTTTCTCCATCAACGTAGTACCAACGTGGCCCACTTCTATGTATTCTCTTCTTCTTTTCAGTCTTCTAAACACAGAGCATTATCATTAGCATTAAAAATCATATGTCAAACTCAGAACAGTGCTATAAGCATCTTATTAATATATGAGAATTATCATTACGCTGATGAAGAGGTGGTTACCCTACAAGGATACAAGAAAATCATATCTGATCTACGAATTCCTTCAACAATATTCTTCAGCTGTCAAACAATAGGCCTATATCTGAGTCATCTAAACAACTTAGCAAACTGGTAAAGTCACAGTAGGGCTAGGATAGCTTAACTGCACATAAAAGATTCTACTTTCGACTGAGTTTATCAAAAATTTAAAAGGTACTACAGGCAAAACGTATTAACAAATTAACAAATAAACTAGAGAAGAGGATCAACAGCAGCAATTCATTGTAACACAGAAGCAATATACTCGGTCTTCCAAAGTCGTCACCCACAAAGTACTAACTGAGGCCGATGTAGTTTAACTTCGATTATTGACGTGCAACTAAACTTTGTGCAGCAACAAGAGAGTCTAATATTTTAGATATGATCTTAACTTCTGAAGAAAATGAGATAGAGGATTTGAGAGTCATTGAGCCAATTGGAAACAGTGCCATAATATACAAATTCCTGTGCTCCAATATTAAGTTTAATATTGATGAAAGGCCCAGCAGGGAGGACTTCAAGAATGCAAATTATGAGAAAATTAACAACATTTTATTATGGGAGTATTAACAACATTTATGCAAGGTGTTTCAGAGTATAATATAGGATGAGTTAATAAATCATTTGGAGAAACACAACATCTTAAGAAAATCTCAGCATGGATTCATGAATAAAAGATTGTGATCTTTTATTCATGAATCCAAGCTGAGATTTTCTTAAGATGTTGTGTTTCTCTTTAGTAACTTAATTAGCTTTTTAGAGAAAGTTGAATCATTGGATAGAGGAGGGAGAGACTGTTGATGCAGCGTACTTGGATTTCAGAAAGGCTTTTGATATGGTCCCTCACAAGAGACTTCTACTTACGATTAATACCCTATCTTATAAACGGAAAGATATTCTCACCGATATCAATTGACAGAATTTGTCTTTATCTTTGAGATAACTAAAAATCAGCTTTTTGCATTTTATGAAGCTTTCCTATTTTCAACTTTATCTTGAGTCTGTAACATCACATTTCCAAGAACTCTAACCATTTAAGGATTTAGCGCTCTCCTATTGGCTGGAGCCACCTGTGCCAGTTGAATATCAGCCGACTGGCGACAAACTTTGCTTTAATTGTTTTAAATTCACGCGAAAGATAACCGGTCGAGTCTCAGCAGATATCTTCTCCGTCGCAAGTAGTTGAAATCAGCTCAGATATCAAGCGACATTTCGTTCATAATATGCAAAAGCGACTTTCAGCGACGATATCGTTCGGAGTGAGAGATATCTTCGCCACATATGATCGGCTATAAGTCTTGTGGAATAGATGGGAAGTTACACAAATGGTAGAAGATTGGTTAATGGAGAGGAAGCAGAGGGTTACACAGGGTGAGGCTAAATCAGGTTAGATGGAAGTAACTTTTGGGGTGCCGTAGGGTTCAGTGTTGGGGTCTTTTTTTTCTGATCTTCAAAAATGATACAGAAATACTTAATACGATCTTGAAGTTTGCTGATGATAAAAAGCAATTTGGAAAAGTTGGTATGACAGAACAAAGTGATAGTATGGTTCTGGACTTACACATGCTAAGTAAGTGGTCCCAAAATGGGGCTTAGAATTCAATGTGGACAAGTGAAAGGTAATTCACTTTCGTAAAAATAACCCTAATAAAGAATATGTTGTAAATAATAATATACTGCAGGTAGTGAGTGAGGAGAAGGATTAAGGGGTAATATTTAGCCAGGACCTCAAAATGAGGAAACAATGTACTGTGACTGTTAAAGCAGCCAATAAGACCTTAGGACTAATAAAGAGAACATTTAAAACTAGAGATAAAAGCATTGTTTTAAAATTGTATAAATCTTTGATTCGACCTCATCTGGATTATTGTATGTCCCATGTTGAGTCTGGGTTGTTTGAAGAATTGACCAACCGGTGACTGCACGTGTCATAGAAGGCGACTAAAGCACTAAGATCCATACCAACATCAGAAAGGGCATTCGGTTGGTGAGGCTTAGGCCTAGGCTCCAGAAATTGCTACAAAAATTTAAACGAATGGAAAAGTCTCAAATAGGGGATTGGCTGGTGGTGTGGTGTAGGAGGTAGAGGATTTGGGATAGGCTATTCGTATCCGGACTCTGGTTAAACTGGGATTCAAGGGAGGATGATGATGATGATGACGATGATGATGAGTGTGGGGACCACACTACAGGAAGGATATTGAACTTATTGAAGCAGTGCAAAGAAGAGCATTAAGAAACATTAAGGGATTCAAAGCATTAGGGTAAGAGGAGAGGCTAAGGGCAGTTCAACTGACAACCCTAGACACCGGGAGAGAAAAATTAGCAGTGATCCTATAGAGGCTTATAAAATAGTGCATGGGCTTACCGAATTAAGAGCAACAGATTTGTTCAAATTCTCCAATAATGGTTTAAGAGGTCATAGCTGTAAGTTGTTTAAGCCTAGTGTAAGGACAGACATAGGAAAGTTTTCTTTTTCTCAAAGGGTGATTGATAGCTAGAACTCTTTGAATGAGGAGGTTATAAATGCAGTGTCGGTGAACGGGTTTAAAAAACAAGCTGGATGTTGTAATCATGTATGATTGGGGATTGAAATAAGCCCTTGGCTTTCTTCCCCTTTTCCTGCTACTTAAAGTTTGAAGAAGGATTGGAAAAAACGAAAGATGGTAGCAGTTCTGATAAATTCTGGTAAGTGCGCTGCATCCCGCTGTAAAGATTACACTTTGTATATACATCAGACAAACTATATTGCAAAAAACGTTTTAAATTCCTACAAATTCCATCAAAGACTAGTTTCTCCTTTTTACTCAGACAGTCACAATTTCACACTCAAGAGTGAAATTTCACACACTCTAATCATAAGTAGCATTATCAAACTCTACATATGATCATTAAACCCCAAACAATATATACTCCAAGTTATCATTCAACTAGCAAATGTGTTCAAACTGCAAGTGAGTTCTGGAAAATCATTTCCTGTCAACTACATAATAGAAACCAAGTTGAAAATTTAGCAATTTGTATTGAATAGAGTTTATTTAAATACCCGTTCATTCTCCATGTTGTTTGTTTACATAGGAAATAAAACTAAATAACTTTCAGTACACACTGGATTTAAAAGGAATTAATCTATAAATCTCTTTGTGAAGCAACTAAAATGCTCGGAATATTTAGTTTAGTTTAACTGCGCTGCCTATAATGATACGGTTGAATTATTAGGTTGGTGGAAATTGATTTAGTGAAGTGAAAACTAGTAAATATATTTTGAGAGTTTCTGCTAATTATCAAATCTGTACGAAAAAGAACGAAATTTACTATGTAACTACAATATACTTTTATTGAAGTTAAATGAAAACTTATTTGGAGCTACATACCTGTACCTTAGTAATTGTATTTGTTCGTTATATTTGGATGACGATGTTGTATTTGGTTATATTTGGATAACGATGATGAATATCTTAAAAAGAATAGGAATTGACTGGAGAGATAGAAGACTAATTGCGAACTTGTACATGAATCAAAGAGCAGTAATCAAAATCCAACAAGAATACTCAGAAGAAGGTGAAATAGGATGTAGCATTTCGCCGCTGCTGTTTAACATTTACGCTGAGGAGGAATTCCATGGAAGACTTTAAAGAAGGAATAAAAGTAGAAGGGAATTTATTACAAGCTTGGACGATTTGCAGATGACCAAGGAATGGTAGCGGGCAGCGAGATTGGACTGCAGAAGATAATGGATAGGCTGAATGGTACGGCATATTGAGATATGGCATGAAGATTAATATAAAAAGGACGAAAGTTATGAGATCGAATGTCCAATAATAAAAGTGAAGTTAATATAAATGGTACGAAATTGTAACAGGTAAGGAGTTTCGAATATTTGGGTCATACTATAATAACCGATGACGGGAAATGTGAGACGGAAATATGCATGCAGTAGGATTGCACAAGCAAAAACGGCCTTTGGTAATAGAAAAGAACTATTAACAAAAAGTCTAAAGAAAGACACAAAGATAAAGATAGTGAAAACTTTGGTTTGGACCACGCTATTGTATGGATGTGAGACATGGACCTTAAGGAAGGAAGATATTATGAAACTGGAGGCGTTGGAAATGTGGATTTGGAGAAGAATGGAGAGGATTAGATGGACTCAAGAGGTTACATAGGAAGAAGAGTTGGATAGAACACATTCTAAGGGGGAAGGTCTATTAAAAGAGGTCATAGAAGGTAGAATGGAAGGAAAAAGAGGCAGGGCAGGCCGAGATTAGGTATGTTAGATGATTTAAAAGACCCACTCATATGTGGAAATGAAGAGGAAGGCGGAAGACAGAGAAGAGTGGAGGCGATATATACCATGGACCTGCCAGTAGGCAGTGCACTAAGAGAGAGATATTTGGCTGATCTAACACGTTATTTCATCGTCTTTAGTATAATTTTATGAGAAGCAGCGAATGATCTGCTCATTATTTTAGATGTAACACGTCAAATTCTCACAAAATCTGGCTTAAAGAAGTCGAGTTGATGTTGTTAGTCATAGTATAGAATATTTTGAAATTAGAAAATGCACATTTAAAAGGAGTTAAAATAATAAGGAGCTTTATATGACCGTATATTAGTTTTTCTATGTTTTGCAAATACTTCTCTTTGCCAATAGCAAATTGCAGTCTTAGTAAATGCAGTGTAAGAATTTTGAGAAAGCAAAATTTCTGTCGTTAGACAAGATGGCGATGTTTAGATACGTGTCAGTAATTTTGCTAATTTTCATCTTTCTCGAGAAATCTGCGGGACATGGTCATTCTCACGGTGAACATGGTCATTCCCATAATGCTCATAGTCATTCCCATGGTGAACATGGTCATTCCCACGGAGAACATGGCCATTCCCACGGAGAACATGGCCATTCCCATGGCGGCCATGGTCATTCTCATGAGCACAGTCACGGATTAGAGGATGAACCTCCTAGTTTTAGATATTCTCGTCAGGCTAACGAGCCCTCCAAGCATCATCATGATCATGAAAGCCATCATCATGAGACTGCTGGCTCAAAACATGACCATCACGAAGAAACAGTTGATCATATACATGAAGGGCCGGATACTAAGAAGAAGAATCTCTTTGGTTTGGAGTTATGGGTTCAAGCTCTAGGATCCACATTGCTAATCAGTTCTGCACCAGTACTTATTCTATTTTTCATTCCGTTGAGCAATAGAGATGAGCACGAGTCATTGCTGAAGATTTTGTTGAGTTTTGCATCTGGTGGATTATTAGGCGATGCGTTTCTCCATCTTATCCCGCATGCTATAGAAGCTCGTGGCGGTGGACACTCTGAAGGGCATTCCCATTCTCATTCTCACGATCATGGTGAAGAAGGTCATGCTCATGATTTAGGAGTTGGTTTATGGGTGTTGGTGGGGATAGTTGCATTTTTGGGAGTAGAGAAATTTGTCCGATGCGTTAAAGGCGAGGGTGGCCATTCTCACTCTCATTCTCATGGTAGTTCCCAGGTTAAATCACAAGATGTTGATTCTAATAAAGGGGCTGAAAGAAAACGCAAGACTAGCGACGATACAAAGAATACCACAGAAAATGAAAAAGATAAAGGTAAGGTTAGCAAATCTAAAGCAGAGAAAACTGAAAAATCTGAACCAGTCAGCAGTATAAAGATATCTGCATACTTGAATCTCGCTGCAGACTTTACTCATAATTTCACTGATGGATTGGCGATTGGTGCGTCATATCTAGTAGGAAGAAATGTAGGCATAATAACAACTATCACCATACTCCTTCATGAGGTGCCTCATGAAGTCGGAGACTTCGCCATTCTTGTTCAGTCAGGGTGTTCTAAAAAGAAGGCCATGCTTCTTCAACTAACAACAGCTGTAGGAGCTCTTGTGGGTAAGTTGAATAGTTCTACTTTTTCTGTTCACAATTAAATTATGCCTTCTGGTCTAGTCATCACTGATGTATCTTTTTAGCTGTTAACACTGAGTAGATATCTTTTTTCTTGACTTTTTGGATGATATAAGATAACCTGGAACAAATGTAACATAAGAAATGTAATGAGATAACCTGGAACAAATAAGCTGAAATAAATTGGAGCAGGTAAGGAGTTTCAAATATTTGGGTCATACTATAACCGATGACAGGAAATGTGAGACTGAAATATGCAGTAGGATTGCACAAGCAAAAGCGGCCTTTGGTAATAAAAATGAACTATTAACAAAAAGTCTCAAGAAAGATACAAAGATAAAGATAGTGAAAACTTGGGTTTGGACCACGCTATTGTATGGTTGTGAAACATGGACCTTAAGGAAGGAAGATATTAGGAAACTGGAGGCATTGGAAATGTGGATTTGGAGAAGAATGGAGAGGATTAGCTGGACTCAAAGGCCACAAATGAGGAAGTTCTAGAGAGAGTTGGTACAGATAGACAGTTGATAAATGTATTAAGAAATAGGAGGAAGAGTTGGACACATTCTAAGGGGGAAGGTCTATTAAAAGAGGTCATAGAAGGTAGAATGGAAGGAAAAAGAGGCAGGGGCAGGCCGAGATTAGGTATGTTAGATGATTTAAAGACCAGTGTTGTAAAAAGTACTCGCCAAATTACTTCAAGTAAAAGTAAAAGTAAATGGTTAGTGAAAGTAAAAGTAAAAGTAAAAAGTACTTAATCAGAATTTTACTTAAATAAAAAGTAAAAGTACTCAACAAAAAAGTTGTACTTTTGAGTAAAAAGTAAAAGTACTCATATTTTGTAAAGAAAAAATGTATATACATTTATATATATATATATATATATATATATATATATATATATTTACATACATGCATGTGAATCGGAAGACAGACGTGGTGTGCCCTACATTGAGTAATGACGTCTTGAGTATGAGCGTGAGAAGGAGAGAGAGATAGGGAGAGTGAAAGAGAGAGAGAGAGAGAAGGGTTTCGAATTACGGTTGTTTCTAGAATCCATAATTGGAAGTTTTTTTCAGAAAATAAGCCCTATAAAAATAAAATTTTATTTAATTCCTAATCTATTTCATAACTTTTCAAGATCATAATTACGGAGGGTCAAAATTTTACTATAAACTTTTACTTTGATTAACAATATTTTAAGACAGATTTCATATAATCATCAATCTATCAAAAACAGCATGTACGCGCATACAAAAGTAATAAAAAAACACTAGGCATTACAGACTCTCGTATTCAATCAAAATGTATAACATTGTGAGTTTGTGCTAAACTTCAAGGAGCATTGAACGGGGGCCTTAACTAGTTGACAAAGGTGGCCGGACATTAAATGAGAATAAAAAATTTTCCAATATTCTTTAATTTTCTTTAATTAATTCTAATTAAAGACTAGAAGACTGCTAAAAAGAACTCATGAGTCGCCACCAAAATGAAAAAATAAATGTCGGTGGGTTAAGCAGGTTGGGAACCACACTATGAGAAGAAATTTCAAAGCTTAATTATTGAAATGACGTAAGCCAATGTTCGGTAAACCTAGGCCGATATCAAAACGATTGATCTACGTCATACAGCTGTTACCAAAACCAAACTAAAAGCAGGTGGCCCATGATATTTTTTATGTAGACTATAACAAATTTGGCGATTAACATATCCATAGTTTTTCAAGTGTAACCCGACTTTTTTACTTCCTCAGACGTAAAGTAAAAGTAAAAAGTACTACAAAAATTACTTCGTTACATTAAAATGTAACCAGACAAATTGGCTACATTGTTACAAGTAAAAGTATCGGTTGAGTACTTTTTACTTGTAATGAAGTATTTTTACTTCGTTACTATACAACACTGTTAAAGACGCACTCATATGTGGAAATGAAGAGGTAGGCGAAAGACAGGGAAGAGTGGAGGCATTATATACCATGGACCTGCCAGTAGGCAGTGCATTAAGAGAGAGATCAGATAACCTAGTATTCAAAGTAATTGCAAGAGTAAAATAGCCCTTTAATACCCACAGATTCTGCACGTAACCTTGGTGTAATTTTTTATTCAAATCTAAATTTTAAAACACACATTTCATCAGTTTGTCGTTTTTCTTTTTTGTCGTTCCATATCCGTCAATTACGTCAAATTCGTATGTCCTTTGATATCAATTC
Source organism: Enchytraeus crypticus (assembly GCA_905160935.1). Taxonomy (NCBI): domain Eukaryota; kingdom Metazoa; phylum Annelida; class Clitellata; order Enchytraeida; family Enchytraeidae; genus Enchytraeus; species Enchytraeus crypticus. The sequence goes on from CAJHZI010000772.1 coordinate 537,454, forward strand.
TGCTACTGTATTAGCTAATGTGCTTGTCCATTGTAAACTTGATTACTGTAACTCCATGCTGAACGATCTCCCGAAGACCTCTCTAATCCAAACTGCTGCATATTTATATTGGTAAATAAGTAATTGGCATTGTTTTGTTTTATATTATTAAAGTATTGCTAATCTATGTAACAATATTTTTTTCTTTAAGAGCCATACCAGTTGCAAGCCTGGGCGGTCATGGTCCTGCCAGGCTTGGAACATGACCGCCCAGGCTTGGAACAGTCATGGCGTTTGAAAAAGAGGAAAATATTGTTAAATAGTTTTATTACATATTTTTATATTACAAAAATATACAAACATATTGTTAAACTGAATTGTGTCATATAGAATTTATCATAACTAATGGATGACTATTGCTGTTTTAAGGAACGATGTGCAGTCTGATGGCAGAGGGCGCTGGTGATTTAGCTACGTCGTGGATTCTACCGTTCACTGCTGGTGGATTTATCTACATAGCAACAGTGTCAGTCATCCCTGAACTACTCAGTGACTCTAAACTCTGGCAGAGTCTCAAGGAGATTGTTGCTCTACTTGCTGGAATCCTCATGATGGTCGTTATAGCGAAGCTGGAATAAGGCATCTAGGACTCGTTAGGGCGTGATATGAACATCGGAATCTAGGATGTTTTTAAATGTATCGCTGATTAGTAGATTAAAACTAGCTCTAGGTCATAGTATTTTTTAGTTTTTGGAGCAGGATTATAATTGGAGAGTTCAGTGACTTTTTCTGCTACTCTCGGCTGATAATGTTTGAGGAAAATGCTGAATACTATTAAGTACTGCGTATGTAAGAAGTTAATGCCAAGTCAAATTCAACGTATTTATACTTTGAATCTATAGATTAAAATTAGTGATGTAAATTTTGTTAGTTCAAGTTGCATAGAGAGATTTGCAGATACCAATGTCTTAGCATGTTAGTTTGGAGCTTCTGGCCAAGACGGCTGTATCATGTATGCATTGCTGGTTTGAAGAGAGATATTTAGAGACTTGGACAAGAAGAGTGTGCTGTGAGGTAGCTATATAGTGATGAACTGAGATAAGTTTATGTTATGGAAAGTGTTCATGTTATAGTTAAAAAGTTTTTGGTAATTTAACAATGTATTTGCTTAATGTTCTGAAGTTGTTTTTGGACTCGAGCTTAGTGTTTTATGAGAAACTTCTGCCCTTAGTGACATGGCAAGTTTGAATGTGTGTTATTGTTATGCAGGCTCTTGTTCGTTCAATTCATTGGATGACATATAATTACTTTGAAGCCAGTAGTAGGGCTTCGGTATTGAATCCTAAGAAGCAGCATCTTGATTGATTGATGAGTCTATAAGGTACTGATTGTTTTAAGTTATTTATACCATGAAGCATTGAAAGTAATGAATCATTTGATTTATTCATATATACATTGTGTAGATATATGAACATATGTATATACAGGGTGAGTAAAAAATAGTGATAACACCTGCAAAAGTTTGAATATCTCGGGCTATTTTTTATATTTTCAAATCAAACTTTTATCAATTACTAAAGGACTAATTTGTGATGGGGTGGCCAATTTTCATCCATTTTTATATATAGATTGGCCAGTTATACAAGTTTCAGCAGAGCAACCCCCCATTTTGTACCTAAAAATCGCATTAGCTACAAGGTAAGGGCAAATTGCACTTCATTGGCGAGAAGGAAAAGGTGAATGTTCAGTATTACGTCAGTACTTTACTTCCCAGTCTGTTTGATGATTGCAATGCTCTTCTACCAAATGGTTTCATCTTTCAGCAGGATGATGCTCCGGCTCATGCATCTCGCCATGCACAGGAATGGATCAGCGAGTGAAATCCGCATTTCATCAAGAAGAGTGAATGGCCTCCAAACTCTCCCGATCAAAATCCTCTGGATTACCATGTCTGGGAATCCATGCTGCATCTCTATCAGAAACACCAGTCGAAGCCTAAAAACAAGACCTAACAGCAGGCAGTGCTACAATCAGTCTGGGAGAGAGTACCCAAGCTGGAATTCTCAAGGCAGTCATAGCGTTCCAAAAGCTACTGCAGTCCTGCGAAGTAGTTGGAGGAAAGCATACCGAATAGGCAGTAATGCTACCAGATGCAACTGATTCTTTCTGAACAACCACAACAACCCTTTTCAGGGTCAAAAATAAAATAAAATAAAAAATGATTTTATTTACAGTACATTCAAATAAGGGGGGTTGCTCTGCTGAAACTTGCATAACTGGCCAATCTATGTATTAAAATGAATAAAAACTGGTTACCTCATCAGAAATTAGTCCTTTAGTAACTAGTAAAAGTTTGATTTAAAAATATTAACAATAGCCTGAGATATTCAAATTTTTTGCAAGTGTTATCACTTTTTTACTCACCCTGTATATATATATATATATATATATATATATATATATATATATATATATATATATATATATATATATATGTATATATATATATATATATATATATATATGAACATATACAGCATGCATATACACAGTAAATACTTTATGGTTTCAAGTAGAAAAGTCTTCTGCATCCTCGTGAATTTTTGCTTTTCAGTTCATAATGAGTGTTTCGTCTTGTGAGTGTCTGTCTATATTTATTCAGCTGGTGTTGTTTTATTTTTGTTTACTGTGCCACTTCACTGTATGTATAAGTAGCTGTGATTGCGCTTAAGAGTTGACTAGTGAATTACTGTGCATATTGAGACATCTGCTTTACTGAGATATTAACTCTTCTCTATTATTTTGATTTAACTTCATAATGTTAAATTAATAACCGAGAGATAGTTATAAAATATGTTTATGAAAGAAATCCTGGTTGGAATTCAAGTCTGTGGGGCATAATTAAAATACGCAGTATTTGGTGATGGTGTATATAAAAACATTGATTCATGTGCTGCATTGCATTGTACAATACTCTCTGCTAAAATCGTTTTAGTTTCAGATGCTCCATAGCACTTTGAATGCTTGCTTTAGTCCTTTCAATTGAGAAGCTTAGTGATAGTGCCTGATTTGTGAGGATATACCAGTGCGAAAACACAATACCTATTGTAGTGAATTTTATTCTCAATTAGAGAATTGAGACAAGGAATATATTAAATGTCATTGTTTTCTTCGTCTCCTCGTTCTCTCTCTTCCTAGTTTTCTGCCAAGTGGTAGGTCCAAGGTACATATTCATACCCAGAGTCTGCTTTCATGCTCCATATATATAGCACTCCATAGATTAACAACTTAATCCATTCACAAAAGGTCTTACCCATACCGTATATAACTAATAGCTTGGGAAAAATATGACTTCTGATCACCTTTGTCATACAAAATCAACATTAGGCTATTGATATATGATTATTAATAGCATATTAAGAATTTCTGCATGTATATAGAGTTATGCAATAAAAATTTTAGAAGTCACTAATATATAAATAAAAGTAACAAATATTTTGATTAATTTTTAAATAGTGTACACCTTAGTTTTGTTTGCATATAGAAACAAATACTGTTGTTGACTTTTGACAAATAACAGTTATATTCCAGAAAGATTGAAATTAAATCCCGTTGATTTTTCACATCTAATTGTTTTATGTTGCAAGGAATAAGTTAGTAATTAATACAACTCAAAGTACAGATTCACGCTTGGAAGAGTATTTTATTAACATGCATATAAAGAAAGAGAAAACGATTTACGATTAACTATGAACTGAACAAAAACACATAGACAGCGTGAAAAAAGAACCATAAAATATTTCACTAACTGACAAGTATGAAATTCAGAGAATTTTAATTGTATAGTGCTTGAACTGTCTGTGCAAGTGTGTGCATTATACTGGCTGTACAAGTGTGCATTATAACCGGCTGGTGCTTGTGCTGCCTGAGTGCTTCTCTTTTGCCTGATAAGCAAGAAACCAAAACTTTAAAAAAATCCCGTCAGAACTTCAAAACCCTGTTGCGCTGTCTCTGACGGTACCCATGTTGTGTGGAAACAGATGTTAAACTTTCGTGTCTTGGTTATTTGCAGATTTTATATTTCATTTAAAACTACGGTAGTGGCTGGGTTTAGCCAAATCCATATCACAGCCCTAGTCTCCAATAACTGCAAAAGAAAAGATTTAGTCTCCAATAACTGCAAATGATAGGTTTAGTCTCCAATAACTGCAAATGATAGATTTAGTCTCCAATAACTGCAAATGATAGATTTATCTTTTAAACGACACCTGAAGGCCAGTGTCGATGAATATATTCAGGAGTTTTCAAGAATATGTTACATGGTGTTTTGTTTACTTAACGCCATTCTCAGATCAAATCACTGTGTAAATATACAAGTTCTGAGTTTTCATATGATTTTAGCCAAACGTTTCTGATGCTAAAGCTAAATCCAAGTTTAACGTCAGTTTCCTGCTCAGTGACGGGTAGAGCACTAGATTTGAACCAAGCACCTACTAATGCACTGGTAAAAAGCTGGTAATGCTAATGTTAACGTCAGTTTCCTCACTCGAAAGCGACGTCAGTGACGGGCAAGCCCAGGATTTTATGAACCCCGCACATACTGATCCGCGGTCAAATATCTTACTGACATCGCCACTGGCTCAGCCACTGTCGAACAACATGCCAACCAGCTACAGACTCGTCCAGCTATAGCAATAGACATCGTTAACTGCTATAACGTTATGTTATTTAGCTGAATAACCAGGTGCAGTACTTTTGCGGCACTGTAAATTAGATAATAACAAAATACAACGACACACGTAATCTAAGAATATAGCGAATTGCTGCCTCAAATAAACTTGTATAAATTTAGAATTCTTGCTTACAGACCTACCTGTCACTACAGAAACATAAGATATAGTGAAAATATTAGTATAATTGTCTCAAATGCTGTAATTATGTAATTATTAACCTTTAATTATTATATTTAGTAAAGAAAACTTTAAAGACATAGCAACAGTTTACCTAGACGTTCCTGACATCATCCTTGTATGAGGAAACGGACGTTAAACCTTTATTACTATTATTATTAGAGATTTTAAAAGACATCAAATTTGTTTGAGCATTCCTTAACAGGAAAATTAGCTCAAGCTTCAAAAAGCTTTGTTTTGTGAAATAATATTTCGTCTCAACTCTTGAGAATTTACTGTATAATACTGTAAAACGTATCAAAACAAGGCCTACAAAACAATAATCGCATTTAACATCAATAACCGCAGTCCTAAATATAACTGCCAATCAATTATTTGAAACACCAGAAAACATTTCTTTTATAAAGAAACGACTCAATATAGTACTACAGCCTGCTCGTAATCCTATCTCTGCCACTGTAGCGCTATAATTCATACATATTCTCACGAAGAACTTGACTAGAGCATTAGAGCCCGAATTTAATCCTGTTACCACTTCAACGACGCCAAAGCTTGAAAACATTTTGAACTAACGACAACCCAACAGTAGCTAGCGTGCAATCTCTCATAATCTCTTATTCTACATAACTGCGGCATTCTGAGCCGAGTAGCACTTCCGGTCACTACCTCTGCAGTGAAATAGCCAGCAGAAAGTTTCTCTTAGAGAACTTGAGGCAGAGCACTGATGAGGACTTTGTGTTGTAGCTGGCGAGTAGCTCCGGTGAACTGCTCGCTTCTCTGAAACAACAAACAACTGAGAGTTAACGGCAACTAAAGTCAATAAAATGACCAAGATGTGACTTGTGCAATTATAAGTGAATTCTTTTGGAGCATGCTGTGTTTTGGAGCGTGATCTGCCTGAAAGTGAATGTTCAGTTTTAGACGTCTCTGACATCCCCTTCGATTAAGGAACAGCACGTTAAACCTTGATTGTATTTTATTGTATTCTCTATCTAACGCAGCTATTAGTTCATTAGTTTGGATGACCATCTCACACTCACACGAAAATGTATCTTTCAGTCTCTGCTCTATCAGAATTCAAGGATCTAATTAATAAGAACAATAGATTTAATTTGTTCAATATTCATTGATTATAATAAATACTACATAAATCCAATAAAAAGTTCGGCTCTTTTCTACTTTTATTTTAAATTAAACTACTGAAAAGTAATATAGTCAAAGCCATGGGCCTAACCAAACATTTCTAACAAGGGGAGATAGAATTTAGAGGAGGCGTAGGAACTGAAGAAGAAGCCCCAAATTTTCCCCCCAGAAAAAAGAGCCGAGCCTTGAAGGAGGGACGTGGGGGACACGAGGGGGGACGCACAAATTCCAGGAGTGTGTATGTCCCTCCTGTCCCCCTGTGGGCTATTGATAAAATGCATTTGATCAATAACAGAAAAAGACTGATAATTAATTGCGATTTCTAATTGATTACATATAAAGGTTTTATAACAATCAAACTGCTCGGATCATTGAAACTTTAATTGCCTCATTTGTTTCATGTAACTATAAAAAAGCTTAGACATGCCTTCCTCCAGTGGTTAAAGTGGGTCAAGCAGGAGAATTGCATTACCATAGCTCTCATTTTTTCTGATCTGCGTTCCCCTGCCAGGGGTCTAAAATACATGTAGTTACTTATAGACCTGTAAATAAATTACAGGGGGAGCCCGAAAAATTCTGACCGTTCCCCTAGCTCTCAATTTCCACTTCCACTGCCTTCAAACATTATACATTCGATACATTCATTACTACTTCAATTATACATTCGTATAAGTGAATTTCATTGTTCCGTATACTGCTACATACATAGCTGGTTTGCTGCTAGTGTTAATGGCTGTCATTGTTGTTGTTGCTGACTCCCTCATGTCCCACAGCTTAATGGTTCCGTCCAGACCACCTGCTCCAACATCATCATAGGCAACTTCCATCATCACTCAATATGAACAGTTAACAGCAAATCCATGGAGGGTTTAACAAGTTATTGAATATAGACATCTAAGCCTTGCATTCAATAATTCAACAAAACAGTAGAAACAAGAGGTCGAATGCTAAATGCGTTTTACCACGCAACAATATTTACATGTATATTAAATCAAACTTAGATATCATTACAACACCATTTCAAATCCAAATAGGTTTTGTATAAAACAGTCACAATCTATGAAAAAGCCAATCAATCAATTATGAGCATTAACTTTCGAGTCATATTAAACACTAAATCTTAATTCAACTAACATCAAGATTACTTAATTCAACAAACATTAACATTAATTCAACTAACACTACGCTACTACAATGTCTCGTCAGCGACAACATTCGTTATACTGACGCAGTATTATCTTTTCGTTAGGATGGGAGCAGGGCAAACTTTCCATTTAATAATAATAATAATAAAGGTTTAACATCCGTTTCCTCATCGAGGGATGATGTCAGGGACGTCAGCTGCTGTCAGGTAAGATTCATGATAATATAGCAGAGTTGACATGTTGACAGGGATCACTTTTTAACGGTGGGTAGATGCTCGAGCCTGCACACATATTCTCACTATAGTCTGAGTATATCTGTCTTGAAGGCTTAGCTAGAGTTCGAATTGAACCTCAAGAAACTAGTACACTCAAACTCCGCATGTAATGATCTCTCTCTCTCTCTCGTGCTCTCCCAAACGACAGATGAGAGATGGGAGAGATGAGAGACAGATGGGTAAGGTATCTAATTGCACTCAGAATCGGCTTTCACAATCCAGAGATATCATTTCATAGATAAATAGGTTAATTTCTTCACAAAGACACGTTGTTATGCTTTATACTGAGCTTAAATTAATATTTGGAAAAATTGGGCTTCTGAGGTAGTTTTCCTTTGCCTGAGAGTACTTTCTTAGCCTCTTAATTAAAATGTGTGCAGTTTACAATTCAGCGACCCAGTCACAACACAAGAATGTTATAATCATCATCATCATCTTCCCTCGACTCCCAGTTTAGGCTAGGTATGGGATACAAATAGATTCCTTTCTTTTTAGAAAATTCTGTAGCAATTTCTGGAACCCAGTAGTTCATCAACCGAATGCCCTTTCTGGCGCGGGTTGGATCGTACTGATTTGTCGCCTATTATGACAGTGCAGTCCACGGTTCGTCTATTCTTTGGCAACCCAGACGCAACACGGGTAAACAGGAATGATATAATATAATCAGCAATATTTGAACTGAAAAAGTTAAAGCAGACCTGAGGCGAGTAGAGAACACTGAGCATTGAATGAGAGACTATACACAGCATCTGTGTGACCTCTGAGATCTTTAAACAATGAGCCTGAGGCAAGGTCCCAGACCTTTACTCTTTTATCTTCACCTACATTACATTTAGTTACATACATACATGTACAAATGTACACATAAAATGTCATTTATTTGCATTTAGTGCATACTTTTAGCTATACAATGAGCGAGAGTCAACGTTCTAAAGGTTTATTTTATAGCAATTATACACCGAACTATTAATAGAGGTCATAGAAGGTAGAATGGAAGGGAAAATAGGCAGGGCCAGGCCGAGATTAGGTATGTTAGATGATTTAAAGACCCACGCATATGTGGAAATGAAGAGGGAAGCGGAAGACAGAGAAGAGTGGAGGCGTGATATACCATTGACCTGCCAGTAGGCAGTGCACTAAAAGAGAGATACACCGAACATGAATTACCTTCACCAGCGTTAGCTGTACTACCCTTAATAAACTACTACAGCAACAGAAGGCCATAGCAAGATCTTAGAATTTAACTCCACAAGATTGTATATTCAATCAGTCGATAGCACTACGGCATAAACATGCATTTATACAAGACGTTTCGATATCTTATCCACTAGACAGAAGTATTATTAAATCCTTGTTGTATTTATATAATCTCATAATAAAAACGAGTAAAAATTCATTTCTTCAAAGTAGTCATTAAAACGAAACCACTCTAATAGAAATCCTCTTCGGAGTACCTAAGGTATTGTTAATGTTTTTTGTAAACATAAATTAGAATTATAGAGAAATACCTGGTAATAATAACGATTTTACTTTCAAGTCCTAGATTGCCGTTAAGTTATGGTTGTCAAAATGAATTCCAACAACGCACCAATGAAATATCACAATGTCTTATTAAGTTAACTGATTGAAAAGAGTAAAAACTCAAGAAAGACACACATTTTTAAACGCAGTGAAAATCCATATCAGAGTCGTTGAAACAAGGTAAGTCTTTTACAGAAATGAGTTTCGACTTTTCTCCTTCAAAATAAGAAACTGACGTTAATCTGGGCTTTAGCCGATAACTTGTTTCTCTGGTGGAGTTCAATTAGACCATGCAGAGCAATCCATGCTGTGTCGCATCATTAGCTGTACTGTTCGTTCAATAACCTTCACTCAATGAAATGATACTAAAGTCGTACAAATAACTACATAACAACAACAACAGAGAGAATCATACCGGCGGACGCGAGATACTTTCCGTTGGGTGAGAAGCAGAGCGAGGTGACGGCCCCGGTGTGGCCCTGGAGCAGCCTGACAGGCTGAGCGTCCTGCAGGCTCCACATGCGCACCGTGTGGTCAGAGGAACCCGTGGCGATGTAGTTACTGTTTGGATGAAATCTCACACACTGAACAATAATCAATCGATTCTTATATAATTGTTGTATTCTCAGCTTTCATATATAATTAGGAGAATATATAATTCATATAAAATTCTTTAAATTATAATTTTATATTTAAAAAGTCTAAAAAAAGACACAAAGATAAAGATAGGGAAAACTTTGGTTTGGACCACGCTTTTGTATGGATGTGAAACAGGGACCTTAAGTTAAGAAAGGAAGATATTAGGAAACTGAAGGCATTGGAAATGTGGATTTGGAGAAGAATGGAGAGGATTAGCTGGACTCAAAAGGTTACAAATGAGGAAGTCCTGGAGAGAGTTGGAACAGATAGACAGTTGATAAATGTATTAAGAAATAAGAAGAAGAGTTGGACAGGACACATTCTAAGGGGGGAAGGTCTATTAATAGAGGAAGTAGAAGGTAGGTTGGAAGGAAAAAGAGGCAGGGGCAGGCCGATATTAAGTATGTTAAATGATTTAAAGACCCACATATATGTGGAAATAAAGAGGAAAGCGGAAGAGAGAGTAGAGTGGAGGCTTTTTATACCATGGACCTGCCAGTAGGCAATGCACTAAGATATAATTCTTGCAATACATAGTTCTTGTCTAATCAATACAATCATTTAAACTGGCCTAATAATTACAAACTATTAAGCGCGTTATAGATTAGTTTCTTTAGCCAACGAGTTTGCGGGTGGAAGATGACAATACATTAAAAATTCAATAATTTGTTCAATAATGACGTAAAACTTTTGACTTGAGATTTTCCAACGCATGGTAAATCTTACAGCCTGTGATGTTTAGCAGTGAAGTGAAAATGTCCAATATGCTGAAGAAAGATTTGGGAAAGAATATCACTGCCAGTACTAAGCTCAATAATGGAGACACAGTAGGTTTCGAGTTTAAATAAATGCTCAAGGCATTCTGAGTTTGCATAGATACTAGATATACTTTTTGGGAAACTAAAGCAAATTGCCTACGTAAATACTGTGTAATAAAGGTTTGCACGAATGTCTAACACAGAAGAGTATGTATATATAGAGACATGCATGTATAAACTGAAAAGAGAGTATAAATATAGTATAGATAACACGATGAAAGATTTGTGAATAACAAAAGTCCTTCAAAGCCTGAAAGACAATTTTCTCCACTCTTGTAAGCCTCATATTCCTTGCATATAACTTTCCAATACAAGCACTCCATCTAGTTAGCAGCCAATAAATTTTACAGAAATTTACAAAAATGCAGATTAAAATGAAAACGATATTTTCATACTACTGAAAATATATTATACTCATAGATGAATACATAAAAATTGCCCTCAATTTATTTAAGAAAAACAGATAAAAGTCAAAATACGACTACTAACAAGTGTATACTATAATAAGCAAGAAAAAACGATATAAGACAAAATCGAAACAAACGTTATTTAGTAAGAAAGAAAGCAATTGGCATACATTTATTCCACGTGTATGACCAATGAACACTCTGATTGGATAAATCCTGTCAGTCGACCACAGCCTGGCTGTCTGATCGTACGAACAGCTAACGAATGTACTAGCCACATCACTGCAACGTACCAATCAATCAATTAATTAATCAACTTATTACTTAAATAATCAATCCCTGTGTTGTGTCCGGGTCGTTTGAAGAATTTGACCAACAGGTGACTGCACGTGTCGTAGAAGGCGACTAACGCACTAAGATCCATACCAACGTCAGAAAGGGCATTCGGTTGGTGAGCGCCTAGGCTCCAGTAATTGCCACAAAACTTAAACGAATGGATAAACTTCAAAAGTATCGGAACTGGATGTTAAGCTAGAGAGAGGTGGACCACAATTGACTTGGGATGCGGTAATTAAGAAGAACATGAAAAATAAGGGATTGACTGATGATATGGTGAGGGACAGGGAGGACTGAAGAAAGTTTATTCGTATCCTGACTCTGGTTAAACTGGGATTTAAGGGAAGATGATGATGATGATTACTTAAATAATCAAAATTAATTATTAGAATAATAAATAATTTAGTTTTTATTTTACGGCTGTGTTTCTCTAGAGGGACTATGGACGCAAAACTTAAGTCAATCAGCTAATTCCAAATATGCGGCAGAGGTCATGCTAAAATATACAGCAGAACGACATTATTACTTATAAGTGTATCAAGGTTTTGACTAACTTGCTCACAAAAATACAGATATTTAAAAAATTTCCGATATCATTTGCAGCAAGACATTGCTTAATTCTAACTCAGTATAATATAAGATATAAAGCTCAGTTTAACACGTGTTCCACAACAAATGTACACTAGAGACTGCTCGGCAGGGTCTTAAGCCTCGCCCTACCTAACTGGAGTCAGTGGCGATGTCGCTAAGATATCAGAAGGTGGATCAGCATGAGCAGGATTCAAATCCTACACTCGTCTGTCACTGTTATCGCATTCGAGAGATGAAACAGACCTTAACATAGGCTTTACAGCTTTATTTTGATTACATTATTCTTAGTTTTCATGGTAATCAAGTAGACAAGATAACCAGGTTATACTGATTCGTCGTTATCTGCGTTATCTTGCTCATCATGTATGCAAAATATTCAGGTATGGCACCTTAACTGCCGATTATACCATTGTCCTACCGAATTTGGCACCAGCCGATACACTCCTACTGATGATTAAAAATTTAATGTATATCGCATGTTGTATAGTACATTTATTTGTTTGTCCAGATCAAAAATTAATAATTTCAGTAGAGCCTGAAACTATTAAATAAACATATTTTATTACTTTGCACAATTTTTGACAAAATTATTTATCTCATTATTCGTTAATTCAGAAAAATAGAAAAACATTGATCAATGATGAAATTTATTAAATTAACTAGCATAATACACAGACAATGGACAATCCTTTGTTTAATTTAATCAGGAAATAAAGACATTAAGTCACATTACGTTCCTCGTAGCAAATAAAATTTGTTACTTATAAATCTATGTATCAAAAGAAATATCCTTACCTCACGTCAATATCAAACACGGGATAACTGTGACCCAAGTATCTCACAACATTTGCACATGAAGTCACATCCCATAGTCGAACTACAGTAATAACAAACAACTCTGATGAGAGCGATTCAAGAGTATTTCCAATGGTACATGAAGCAACATTATACGAGACAATACTGATGGGAGGTAATTAAAACAAAATTCCCTCTCTTTGTTTGCCAGCTAGACGATCTGGCAGGATAGCACTTGCCCGATAATGGTGTATGTGCTGAAATTACACCGTTTTAATTCTTTACATATTTACATATATGCATACTCATGATCATCATCTTCCCTTGAATCCCAATTTAACTAGGGTCGGGATTCGAATAGACTGTCTCGAATCCTCTCTGTCCTACATCATATCATCCATCAGTCAATCCCCTATTTGAGACTTTTCCATTCGTTTAAATTTTTGTAGCAATTTCTGGAGCCTAGGCGCTCACCAACCGAATGCCCTTTCTGACGTTGGTGTGGATCTTAGTGCTTTAGTCGCCCTCTACGACACGTGCAGTCACTGGTTGGTCAATTCTTCAAACAACTCGGATACAATAAATATATGCATACTCAGACAAGAAAAATAACGCAAATTGCCTGTAGTAGGGTATTGCTGGTTGCATGACAACGTGCATAGCCTGCTTGCCTGATAACACGGCGGCCATCGGTTCGAGCCAGCCAGACTATCTCTGACAGTTCCAATGCAGTAAAGAAAATGACATTAAACCTAACTTGACAGCTTTTATTTCTTTGAAGAGTCCCTGACATCAACTTCAGACGAAGAAACGGACGCTAACTTAGTTTTCAATTATTAATTAAATACGCAGAAGTCCATGGGGGTGCAAACCTCATTATCACAGAGAGTGTGCTAGTAAAATTAGAACTGACACCAAACTACTAAAGCTTCTAAAGCAAAGCTTCTAGGGCTATCTTTAATAACTTCTTCATATACATATACAATACAATATATATTCTTCATATAATACAATAACGCTAGACAAGTATACTATACAAAGAAGAGGCGACAGACTTGTCTTGTCAGCCGATGCAGACAGTAGAACGTTTCTATCGTGCATGAACCTGGTTGAGTAGACGGCGCCACTGTGAGCGCGCAGCACGGCGCCGTCCTCAGGCACACTGCAGCGTCTGAGCGGTGGAAACATTCTGTCTGTAGGCGTCTCTATGTTACTGTAGTCATCATCAAACATCATCCAATCAAGTTAAGAGTCTATCCATTCAGTATGTATATGCTCAAATGTAAAAAATCAATCCATCAAGAGTCGGTGTGCGAACGTAAGCTAACAAAATAGATAATTACTCAGACACTTAGTTATAATTAATCAGTTAAGTAAATAAAAATATAAAATAAAAAAACATAAAAAATAATTAAAAGTAACAAATTTTTAATTTAAGGGAATAATTTAGGGTCAAATTTTTTAATTTAAGTGAAGACGATAATAATATAAAAATAGTAAACGTTTAACGTCCGTTTTCTCTACAACGATGATGTCAGGGACGTCCCCCTATCACATGTCACTAAAAATCGATTCACCCCAAACGATCCAAAAAACGTGCTGAAGAGAAAAGTTCTTAAACGGTGCCGGTCCGGTGATCAAAAAACAGCCAGGTAAGATGAAAAGAGTCAATGGTGGGAAGGGATATGTTTTCAACCTACAATGAAAAGTGGAAGTAGTAGAACATGAGCGTAGGTCGGGAGGCAGATAGTTCCAAACAGTAGGAGCGGAGAAAGAAAATGAACGTCTACCTAACGAAGTGAGAATATTAGGAATTTTGAGCAGTACGGTATCAGAAGAACGAAGCATATGAAAAGGTTGATACTGGATTATGAGATTAGAAAGGTAAGAAGGTTTACCAAAGAGAAGTGTTGATGAAAATTAACAAATTAAAACCGTATCTACTAGTATTATTAAATATTTTTCATATGTGTTAAGGTGTGAATCTCAAGACACTAACACAATATTTGAAAATTAAATTGTCTTATTTACCTTGGCTCCATGAGCATACAGTCAATTAGAATTTACCAACTACAGCAAGTAACCTAAAGTAATTATTCCGTAGGTAAAACGGCAGACACTTAGGAAAACTATACAATAGAGAACGAAAACAAAGTTTACAGACAAGTATATACCGCACATGTGTACATTTATACAATGATGCTGTGTCTGATATGTCTGCTTTGTCTGTTGTGTCTGCTTTGTCTGTTATGTCTTTCCTATACACCTAATGTCCATGTACTGAGACCAACACGCAAACCTTCATTCCGCTAATAGCTTTCCTGGACAGATTAATTACCCAGATTTTGGCGCATACAGTTTATGGACCCCTCACTCTGCTCATCGGTTTTGATTTGGTTCCACAGTGATCGATATTGTCAAGGACAACGGTAGCACCCTAATTAGATTGTTGTTGTTGTTGTGTCTGTTATGTCTGCTGTGTCTGATGGGTCTGCTATGTCTGCTGTGTCTTCATCTTTAAAATCCCAAATAATACAAACTTCAGTTTCTGCTGCACATCATCTGGATAATCCCCGACGAGATGAACCTGATTGACTCTGACCTTGACCTCTGGCATGACCTTTGACTTCTGTGCACTAGAAGGCTGCTGAGGAAGTATAGGACATACTAGTACTGAGGAGTCGTAGAAACCAGCGGCAAGCAGGGAGTCGTCTTCAGATAAATTAACACAAGTACACCTACGCATACAAACACACATAGACAACATATTTACAATTTTACATAGTGCACATACATTCAATCACTCTCTCACTTAGTGTACTGGCTACTGGGATTGTATGATTCAGTCTGGGATTGTATGATTCAGTATGGATAGAATGATTCAGTCTGGGATAGCATGATTCAGTCTGGGATAGCATGACTCAGGCAGGGATTGAATGATTCAGTCTGCAGCCCTTTAGTCAAAAGAGAGCTCAATAATAGGATAACAAATATTTTGTCATAATTTCTGGAACCCGATGACTTATCTTATTTAATTGCTTATCTTACTAAATCCCAGGCGAAGTCATGCAATTAAACGTATACATGTATATTCTAACTACACTATGTTAAAAATGTGCTGCACACAGCTACAAAGAGAAACTGACAACAAATAGCAACACAAGGTATCTTACACGGAACTGTTGGAATGTTGTATCGTGTAGAGACAGATAGAGGGCAGACTGGGCACGCCCTGCTCCACTCGCTGTATAATCCTCTGCAGGGCTGACAGACCAGACTCTAGACTGGGCTTAACCTCTAGACCTACGCCTAGGCCCTGACTACAGAGTGTAGGCCTAGCAGGCGAGGACGATGATGAATGCTGCTCTATGGAGTCAGAGGTTGGGTCGTGAACGTTGACTTCTGAAGGGTCATCACTGAGAACTGAACAAAAATAACGACTTTAATCCGAGAGAACGAAACAATCAATTACATTGCATGTGTTTTGTTAACAAGTTGTTCAACAATGAATTAGAAGGTGCAGGGTTCAAATCCAGTGCCTTCCCTGTCACTGACAAGCTATGGAGCAGGAAACTGACTTTGCTTTAGTCTTTAAGAATCCTTCAGGTGCAACAACTTAATGTCTTAATAGCTTAGGGGTAACGTCATGCAATTTTAAACGACAGAGTCTGAGGTGAACCGAACTCTCGTGGGTTCAATTCCAAGCCGCACAGATCAGAGAGTAAAATCTCGGACATTCACTGGACTGATTATACGGAAATGGTCTAAGTTGCCCAACAGTTTAAACATGCAGTATTAAAAAGTGATAGATATCAACATAGTTGATCATTTCACTATAACGCGTGCTTATTTTATTTAACAACATCTACACGATGAGAACTGGTGTTAATCTCAACTAACTGAAATAAAGTATTTCATGTAAGACGAACCTGATAAGTCGAGGTGACGGCTGATAATCTGCAGGCACAGCATATTGTCTTCTTTCTACATGATAACAACAACAACAAACAGTCAACAACAGATCTCTTATTCAGTGAGAACCAGTCTTCTATAACTAATCTCACTGATGTAACACCTGTAGATCAAACTAATACACAAATAAATAAATACATCCATATGCCATTAAACAAAGCATCTCTCTCTCTCTCTCTCTCTCTCTCTCTCTTAGTGCACTGCTCACTGGCAGGTCCATGGTATACAGTGTCTCCACTCTTCTCTGTCTTCCGTTTTCTCTTCAAGTCCACTTATGAGAGCATCTTTAAATCATCTAACATAATATAACATTATTTTTGGGACATCTGCTTATGAAGAGGTGTGCCTCTATGCCCTCCTTGCTATGTCTTTCGAAAGAAATATGCTCAGATACATTTCAATAATTTAGGATGTCAAGTTATCAGAATTAATCAACATATCACAATTTATATATTCTTTGAAATAGATATAATGACATTAATGAGACTTACAGTAAGTATGAAATTACCAACAAATTAATAAAAGAGATACTTGAATGAAGAATGGAAATAAAAAAGGTTAGTGGAAGACTGAAAGACTTTGGATGCAGGATGATTTTACAACTAACTGGTATGTTGATATGATGAGAAATTCAGAAGATAGAAATATGTGAAAGAGTTAATAGTTATATAACACAGACCGGCAAATATGCAGTGCACTATGAGAGGGAAAGAGAATTAGACAATGTAAAAAAGACAACAATATTAGATATCAAATTCAATCTTGCAAATAGTGATCCATATGACTTTGCTTCAGATTGTGTTCAGCAGAGGAAGGTGGTTGGAAAGTCTACTCTAATGTCCGCAAAGTGATGCCAAATAGAGGTTAATGAAGACATTCACCTGTTGTATATATACTAGGAATTTTCATTATTTTTTACTTTCGTATTTTAAATGATAATGTTCAATTTAGAAGCTTAAGTAAGAGTAAAACTGGTTAATAGTTATATTTACATTATTACTAAATGTCTATAGAACTATAGACAGTTTCTGTTACGTACTCAAATTTAATTAAAAATTCATATAGAAATATTGCTAAACTTATCCAGCGTTATGCTCTATAGTAACTAAATGCTGGCGACTCTCTGAGCATTCATTAATAACAGTAGTGACCCAATATTTACCCTTTCTTTGAAATACTTCATGAGATACTGAAATGTAACTTCTGAAATCTCAATGTGATAACGCTTCTCACTGAAAGGATCAACACATTTAGTTATAATTAAATCTAAAATCTCTGTTCATGTCTCAAGGACACTATATGAGGTAGCAGTAGTGGGAATTTAGGGGGGTTCAGACAAAATCGCAGTTTTAAGGCAAATTTATACATCACCCTGTTTATTTAAAGACAAATAGCCTTGATTATGCATAATCAGCACAACTACGATTAGTAAAAAAAAAGCCAAGCCGAGTTGTGAAAAATAATTGAACTTTGGTTTAATGTATTTTTCTACATTATAAAATGGAAACTCAACCGGTGAAACAACTGCGACTTATCGCGAAACAAAGAGGTATTAAAAAATACTATTCTCTTAGAAAGGCGGAGCTCATTGACGCGTTGGCTAGAACATCACAAACCGGTGGAGTTGTTGATTTGCTCAATTCTCCTGTACCTGATATCAAAACTGAGATTCTTACACCAATTAAGACTGGAGCAATGTCAACTATCGAGTCTTATTGGGATTGGCTGGTAAGCTATGTACCAGTAAAAATTAAAAAGCCGATAAGCGAATCTTTTAAAGCGCTAAAGTCTAAAGTTGTGAACATATTCACCCAGACTAAGACAAATAAATATGAAGTTTTAGAAACGACATCAGCATTAAAAGGATTCACAAAGAAATATGTCATTGACGGTAGAGATGGAATTGATGCTGTGTCATTTCTAAGCAGTATTCAGCTGCAAGTTTTAGAAGTATTAAATAAAAATCCTCAGACAAAAGTTAATCTAACACTTGCATGTACAATGGAGAAGGTTGATTTAAAGTTGGGGGAAATAATATCATATGACGCTCCTTTTCTCTCTAAAAATGAAATAATTCTACCTTCCACAAATACCGCAGGAAAATATGTTTGGAAAGGCCAAAGGCAAAATGCTAGAGTCAATGGCTAATTTTCAGATGCGGGGTAGTAATTGGAGATTTCGCAGGGTGTTGAAATTAGAAATCAATACCGTAGAATACAAGCCAGTCAGGGGTAGCTCCTATATTCAACTTCCTGAAAAATTGGCTGTTAAAAAGGCCATAATAAATATGAAGAATGAAGACAATCAGTGTTTCATGTGGTGTATAGCTAGAGCCTTATATAATATAGAAATACATCCAGAGCGCATTGATAAAGAATTAAAGAAAAAGGCTGAAGAATTTAACTGGAATAGGGTTGAGTTTCCTGCAGGGTGGAAAGATATAGATAAATTTGAAAAAAATTTATCTATATGTAATAATATTTCTATTCATGTGTTTGGATATGAAAAGCTATGGGAGTGGGGAGAAGAAGAAATAATACCATTAAGACTTTCAACATATAATAGTCAAAACGCAGTAGATTTGTTACTAATTTCAGAAGATGAGATTAATCATTGCTGCTGGATTAAAAACTTTAATAGATTGACGTCATTAAATGGAAATCACGATGCAATGCATTACTGTCGGAGATGCTTAAATGGTTCTACAAGTAAAGATGCTCTTAATAATCACAATGAATAATGCTCACAGCATGACGCTCAAAAAATAGAGTTACCTAAACCTGGAACGTTTATGAAATTTGGACACTATAAAAAATCGATGAGAGTGCCATTCATCGTGTATGCAGATTTTGAGTCATTCATAAAACCTATTGATACATACACTAACCGATACCAGAAGCATATACCTAGTTCATTCTGCTATTACATCAAGTGTTTTGATGATAGCATTTACTCGCAAGCTCCAGTCACGTTTACTGCAAAGAATGAGGATGATGATGTTGCTCAAATATTCTTTGACGAGTTAGAGAAAAATATTACAGAAATATACAATCAGTTCAAATTTCCTAAACCAATGATATTTGATGAATCTGCAGCGAAAAAATTCAATGAAGCAACAGTGTGTCATATATGTGAAAAGAGCTGGGCAACGATCGTGTTAGAGATCACGGTCGTCTCTCTGGCAAATTCCGAGGTGCAACGCATGATAATTGTAATTTACAGTACAAGATTCCAAAATTCTTTCCAGTAGTTTTTCACAATTGATCAGGATACGTCAATCATTTATTTATAAAGACGTTGGCAGGTGGAAACATTAATTGTATTCCGTGTAATGAAGAAAAGTATATCAGCTTCTACAGGGAAGTGCTGGTCGACGAGTTTTTAAATAAAGAAGGTACGAAAACCCAAGTGAAACGTGAATTGCGAGTTATCGATAGCTTTAGATTTATGGCTTCGAGTCTTGATACTCTTTCAAAGAACCTAAGTAAGGATCAGTGTAAAAATATTGCAAGCAAGTACTCTGGAAAGCAATTGGATTTGCTGTTGAGAAAAGGAATTTACCCGTACCACTACGTTAGTTCAATAGAAAGACTTGATGAAACTAAACTACCGCCAAAGGAGGCATTCTACTCAAAACTTAACAATGTAGGTATTAGTGATGACGACTACGAACATGCGAATACGGTTTTGAGACAGTTTGGTTGTAAAACATTTAGAGATTATCACGACTTGTACAATATATCTGATGTTCTTTTACTAGCAGATATCTTTGAAAATTTTAGAGATGTTTGTATGGCCAACTATAAATTGGATCCTGCCTGGTACTACACTTCGCCAGGACTAGCTTGGGATGCTGCTTTAAGATTAACTAAAGTTGAACTCGAATTGTTAAGCGATTACGACATGCTGCTGATGATTAAGCACGGAATAAGAGGTGGTGTAAGCACTATATCAAACCGCTATGCAAAAGCTAATAATAAATACAGGGAACGTTAATGAACCTTCTAAATTTATCAAATACCTAGATTCGAATAACCTTTATGGCTTTGCGATGAGTAAGCCCCTACCCACACACGGATTCAAGTAGATGGATGAAGAAGAGCTGGAGAACTGGAAAGATGTTAGTTGTATCCTTGAAGTTGACTTGGAATATCCCACTACGTTGCACGACCTGCATAATGACTATCTGTTAGCGCCCGAGAATGTGAAAGCGAATAAAGTAAAGAAATTGATACCGAATTTGAATGATAAAACAAAGCACATATTGCATTATGAGAATTTGAAACTGTACGAAAACTTGGGTCTGAAAATTACCAAAATACACAGAGGCATAAAATTTGAAGAAAGTCCATGGCTTAAGACATACACAGCTAAGGATTAAGGCTGCTAACGACTTTGAAAAAGATTTGTTTAAACTAATGAACAATAACGTTTTTGGAAAGACAATGGAGAATATTGAAAAGAGGATAGATTTCAGATTGGTAGACGATAGGGAAAAGGTTGTTAAATTAGCTGCAAAGCCATACTATGATTGAACGATAATATTTGACGAAAATCTTGGCGTTCACATGAGAAAAACTATATTGCTGTATAATAAGCCAATATACCTAGGTATGGCAATATTAGATTTAAGTAAAATTTTGATGTACGACTTTCACTATAATTACATAAAGGAAAAATACGAAGATAAAGCCAAGCTGTTATTTACAGACACGGATTCGTTGATGTACGACATACAGACGGAAGATTTTTATGCAGACATTTCTAATGATGTCGAACTTAGATTTGACACTAGCGATTATCCGAGAGTTCATCCATCAGGTATTAAGACTGGAATTAATAAGAAAGTCATTGGAATGTTTAAAGATGAAGCTTGTGGAAAGGAAATTGAAGAATTTGTTGGATTGAGAGCAAAGCTGTACTCTTACAAATTAGCAGACGAGGAGCACAAGAAATGTAAAGGAGTTAAAAAGAATGTTGTTGAAAGGACAATAACGCAGGATGATTATAGAAATTGTCTGTTTGAGAAAAGAGATTATATTAGAAGCATGAACGTCATCAGATCTCACTTGCATGATGTTTACACTGAACAAGTAAATAAAGTTACTCTGAGCGCTGAAGAAGACAAGCGAGTAATTTCAGATGATGGGATACATACTTTTGCGTATGGCAATTACAGATTAAAGAACGAGGAGAACTGATATTGTATTTTTTTTACTAATATTTTCCAAACCACATTTGGTTTGGAAATAATTAACCTTTATAGCCAGACAATCCCAGTATCATCACTCTGGATTGAAACCATCAAACTCTGCAATCAAAGTGCTGCAGCTATTTTTAAAGTTCATATACATGTATATAATTAAGTTATGCTCAAGGCAGAAAAGGCTATTTGTCTTTAAATAAACATGGTGATGTATAAATTTGCCTTAAAACTGCGATTTTGTCTGAACCCCCCAAAATTCCCACTACTGGTAGCCGGGTAAGACTCTAACAGGGTGGCCACAGGTTTCCTGAAATGAAATTCCCTGAGTTTTCCAGGTTTTCCAGAGTCATTTTTTAAAAATTCAAGACAATTTATACGCGAAAACTGACATTTCTCAGCATACAGTTGCACTAAATAGCATCAAATTCAATGTCATTGGATACAGCATAGAAATTATAATGTGGCAGTCAATACTCTTCATTTCTGTTCTGATCAGATAGGAAGACAGTATCTTAATCTTTAATTTTTTATTAAAGTAAACAGTTAATAGACTTCCTCTAAACACAACACGCTAGAGATGATTGTCTTTTTTTAACTGGGTGATCTCATTGACGATCTCCTGGATTTCTTCTGCAGCAGACCGTTGTACTTTGCTTATCTTCTCCAGTTTTCACCATTCCCACTGCTCTCTTTCGACTAGCGAGAGTCTTTCCTTCGTCGGCTTTATTCCTTTTCTGCGCCTCCATGACCAACTGGTAGCGTGAACTTGCTCCTCTCTGAAACTGAATCATTTGTTTGTCTATCACAACCTTTAGGACTCTGCCTGCTGCATTGACTGCATCACAGACTTGCCTCTAAGCAATCAGTGACTCTTCCTGCATATTTTCAACCAGAATATCACTATTGACAGAAAAGCCACTTTCCACTGATGCATTGCCATGGGATAAAGTCATTACTAACTTCACTACGTACCAGAGGTCTGCGAATTCTGCATCACGGGAAAGAATGTGCGCATAAAAGAAGTCGAGTCGTTCGTTAGCTTTGTTGTAGCTGCTGAAAGTGTCTTTCAAATCACTGTCCACACGTGTGCACAATATGCCAAAATGAAGCTCGCATCGGTCAGCCACAATTGCAGAAATGCGGTTGTTGATCATACAAAAGCTGACTTAGTTCCTTCATTCTTGCTTCTGAGGTTGTCCGTGCATGTAGGATAATGGTAGGAGAAAGGCATGAAATAGCCCGTACAATTTTATATCTGATGGGGCTTCGTTCCATGATCTTTAAGGCTGTCGCTTTGAGGAATGACACGCAGTTCATCCTAAATCCCATCTTATCACGGTCCGAGCACTTGGTCCAGTTCAGCGCTTTCTGAGCACCTACTCCAATGTCAATATCTTGGTATATCAGGAGTGCTTCCGCGCTGTTTACATAGATTTTGAGAAGCTTAGAAGCACTGGCTTGGGCTTCCTGCATTTAGTGGCTTCTTTACAATTCGCAACAGAATGGAGTGCAAAAGATGTATTACATGATCATAAAGGAACACTGCCATTGGCACAGCAGTTTGGTACTTTCTCAGGAAAGGTTCGAACATTGCCGCAAAAAATGCAAGCTTTGAAGCCAGCAGTGGATCTGCGCATGCTATGTAGACGTTCCTACAAGTCACGTTGTTAGGTAGCTTCTTTACAGCCTCTAAGTACTTCTTGATATGAGACAGAACTTCAATGGCTCCGTTGGCCACTTCAGCATTCGCCAGCCACCTGACTTGACAAAATTTCTTTGGGAAAACTAAGCTTCCAGTGTGTGCCGAGTAATCTGCACGACGCGCAGGACTCTGTAAAGAGTCCACAGAAACCACGTAGCACTTCGTTTATGGTCCATCCTGCTGCTTTGTGCCCTGTCTGGAAGGCACCGTGGATGACTTGAAGACCATAAGAGCCTAGGTCCAGAATTTGCGGATCAGCAGCGTGTGGATGAAGGCTGGTTTGCAGAACTTCAAGAACTTCAAATTAACACTGGGTCCATCCATGGATACTTGGATCAACTTATCCAGTGAGAGATCTCTGAGACCCTTCCTAAATTTCAACTCCAAATCTGCAGCAGTGGTGTGACTTAAAAATACCGAGGTGAAGTAGCATGTGGCGACTTGATTTTTTCATCGCACCAGTAAATAATTATAATATCCATCTGCCCATGTTGAGCAATCTTATTCAGAGCTACGTTGAAGCAGGCAATGGATACGGGGAACGTTTTGATGGAGTCATCGAGTTTAGCTTTGAAGAAGGGTGCAAGGCCATGTGTTATACTGTAAACAGCCTTAGCTTTTGCAGAGTAAACTTCTGTGGGATTGGACTGTCACGAAACATGGTCTGAAATGTCTCGCTGAGATCTAAGAAAGAACGATAGGACAAATAATTCTTTACTATTTTCAACGCCCACACGATTTCACTCTTCGTTGTGGTCTCATTTTTTAACAAATTGTTCTGAGTGCCAAAGCTGCTTTTAACATCATTCTTTTGAACCACCAGTTCCTTTGGTGTGTGCGGAACTGATAGGGAAGTAATTGCTGCTGCTAAATCTGTTTGCACACTGAAAGCCTGAGCCACAGATGTACTTGTTGGTAAAAAGATGAAGGAGCTTCTGCAGTTGTAACAGAATGCTTAAATTGCACAGATTCAGTTGACGATGTTGCTTTTGTCATTGAGAGAAATGTGCCAATGCTGTAATTACCTGTTCCTGAACTGAGCCGTCTCAGATGCATTGAACTTTTGCTGTGACTTGCAACAAACTTCTTCAGTTATATTTCTGATACAACGTCCCGAACAACATCTTTGGCTGAGGAATCGAATGTTAAATTGGTTATTTAAGGATGCAAAGTCACAAAATAAAATATCAGTCAATAAGATAATGTCCGGATAAGGTCAGGGACATCTCATGCAGACTCTGTATCAAGAGACGTCAAAGCACCTCATGAAGACGACTGTGCAATATTAAATTAAAATATAGAAATATTTATATTGAAATATATAGAAATATTTTCATATTCATTTAGTTTTTCTATGTGGTGAATGAAAGTTTCAAGGCATATATTTAAAATTGCTGCACTTTAACATCATACTCACTGATGAATGCTTTTTCCAATCTCTAAACACTGCGTCGTCAAAATGCTTTATCCTTTTTAAAATATAATAGACAATTGCAGTTCTAATGTGTTTTCACTGACTCTTTTATACTTGCCTTAGTGGCTTTTAGGCATAGCACTAGTTAATGATTAACTTAAACATACTGTAGGCATTATATAAATATATGAAGCTGAAAGTAATAATAACTTAATAACACTATATACCTTATAATCATTATGATATATTACTACTTAAACTTATCATATATACATACATGTATATATATATAATATTTATATATATACATGTATATATACATGTATATACTAACATTACAATTATAAAACTTAATATATAGTAAGTACTATGTTGCAAATAAATATAGATCATAATAATAATAATAATAACAACAATTAGAGTACTACAGTCACCAATGACAACATCGAGCACTATTGAGACAAAATCGAGCCGGCGAGCAAAAAAGGAAGGTCCAAAAAAGGTGCAAATTCCAAAATCCAGAAATTCATTCCAAAGTAAGCAAGCTTGTAAAAATTAAAAATAGTAAGAAATTCATAAAGCAAGTAAGCAAGTAAAACAAGTTCTACAGAGAGTTTAGTGCCTCAATACCTAAATTCACTGACAAGCTTATTAACTAAAATCACTGACAAGCTTATTACCTACATTCACTGATAAGCACATTACCTCTTATTACCTGAATTCATTGACAAGCTTATTACCTGAATTCATTGACAAGCTGAATTCACTGACAAGCTTATTACCTGAATTCACTGACAAGTTTATTACCTGAATTCACTGACAAGTTTATTAAGCCTCAGATCCTCCTTAGAAGACATTGTAGCGAGCAGGGCCATCAGAGGCTTGTTGTCGTCTGGCTCCACAAACAAGGCCTGGTATCTCACAAAGAACTTCTGAGCTGTAACAGGACAATAATGCATTGAATTCAATTACGAATCATCATCCTCGACCCTTGAAGCTAAGGACGGGATAAACAATAAATATTCTGCTTTCTGTAAATGTTTTTAGCTTTGGAAAAATATGGCTTCTGTCTATGCATCCATTCGCTTCCTCGGTTAATGTTTATTCAAATACTCTCCCCTGTGCAACCGAGTATGCTATGCTGCTGTCACCCAAGCACAACCTTCAGATACAAATTACAACTTACAAATTTCCTTGTTTCGGCTACCTTAACTCTACATGTGACTAACCACCGCACCAGCAATGCTGGCAAATGTCATTTTTCTCTCCTTTTCTCTTTTTATACCAGCAGTTATCAGCCTCTTGTTCCATCTGGAATTGTTTCTCATTGGCACATTGTTTCTCCTAGCCTAACTTCGAGCTAACTGGTTAATTTTTGCTTCCTTACCTCAAAATTCTTGATAGCGATGCTTAACAGAACCTTGACCAGTTTATCCTCATTCTAAATAATCTAATTATCGGAACATTAACTCTGCCTATACACAGCTACCCAGACCTGACAACTAAATATTTTTATTCATTGTTTTACTGAGATATCCTAGTGATTTGACAAAAAATTTACAACTTTCACAACTTGTCATTATTTAAACTCTTTACTCGAATGCAAAACATTTGGCAGTTTAACAAAATTGCTATTCAGGCATCTATATGCATCAATTGACGTATTTCAGTATGAAACACGTCAATCCAATTGCTTCACAATGAAGATGCCTGACTAATGAGCCATATTCATTATGCTTACAGAAAAACCAACCTTGTTGTTTGTGTCCATTGTACATCAGCTCGAGAAAGAAGTGCACAAACATAGGATAGAGTAGTTGACTGAGTTCTTGGTGATATGGTTCTATAGAGTCCAGCACAAAAGATTTCAATCTGA
Source organism: Enchytraeus crypticus (assembly GCA_905160935.1). Classification (NCBI taxonomy): domain Eukaryota; kingdom Metazoa; phylum Annelida; class Clitellata; order Enchytraeida; family Enchytraeidae; genus Enchytraeus; species Enchytraeus crypticus. The sequence goes on from CAJHZI010000772.1 coordinate 564,183, forward strand.
CAACAACATTAACAGTCATTTTATAGTCAATGACTAAATCAAATGATTAGATAACCAGAACATGATTAGATCGAATGATTAGAATTCATAATTAGATCCAAGGATTAGATTGTAAAGTGTACAAGTACTAGTAGCAGATCTTTACCGTACTACAATATTCATATAAGATTTATTTTTCTTATTAAATGGTAGCAGATATTTACTGCACTTGCCATATATATTATTAGAACATCCATGATACATAACAATTCTTAATATTTTAACTTATTATAAGTTGTCAATTTCTAATCCTGACCCTAGTTAAACTAGGATTCAAGGGAAGATGATGATTATACTATGTCGGTGTCACACAAACTATACATCCCTATTACAAAATAAAATATGACAACTGTTACAGTCCAAATGTTAATGTAGCTACCAATTTATTTCAAAATACATTGCAGAAATTTTAAAATTGAGAAATGTACACTATTAATTACAATATTCTACAAAATATTATCACACGTCATCTTGCATAGTCATAAACTTGTCATCAGCTTAATCATAAAATTAAGTACGTCATCACTGAGATTACCATCCAGTGTTTATCATCCTTGACAGCAATTTAAGTATGATTTTACATCCTAATTAATTAACCTATAATACTATACCTGCTGAACTGTTGTTCACAAGCTGCAGCATCGCCGCAAAGACTGCTGAAAGAAATTGTCTCACAGCTGGCATCACTGTTCTTAGTGGCCTGCAGCAAAGTGAAGTCTTTCACATCACACATCCCAGGCTGACTCTTCCTCTCACTGAGATTTGTAAAATCCTAGAATAATATTTATTACTATTTATAAAGATAATTCAATTTAGATATTTAAGTTCAGTTTCATCTCATGAAAGGAAGGTAGGTCTAAAAATTTTAACCCATAAATCTAAAGTCAGAAACCTACCCACTCAGCCATTGGTTCATCCATATTGATAGAGATTTAAGAAATGAAAAACTGATTATTGGACCAGTTCATAATAGGCAATTAATATTAAATTAGGAAAGTATGATCATTAATACAGCGTGCTTTTTATGTCTCTTACTTCCAGATGAATTATGTTTCACCTACATGTAGCTGTATTTCATTACTTAACATAACATAACAATTTCTGAGTCAGAAAGCAAATTATAGCTTGTTTAAAACAAAATAGACCTAAACAATTAGTTAACAAGAATGCATGTATATACTTTTTAAAACTAACATAATATATTATAAATATACACAATACAATATAGTTATAGTTAACTATAATTAATAATATATACAATACAACATAGTTAACTAGATGTTATTTAAAAATCTAAGCAAGCATAGTCGACTTCAATAAGTAGCTTATTTCGAACAGTCATTAATGCATGATTAGCCAGATGTTCAGACCTTATTTATTTATTTATATGTCTGAAACAGTTATTGTTCCTTATGATTTTGAATTTGTGACATGGCATAATAGCACTCAGCATTTACCAGAACTGCTACCATCTTTCGTTATTCAATCATTAGTTAAACTTAGGTAGCAGGAACAAGGGAAGAAAGCCAAGGGCTTACTTATTTCAATCCCCAATCATACATGATTACAACATCCAGCTTGTTTTTAAAACTATTTACCCACACCGCATTCACAACCTCCTCACTCAAAGCGTTCCAACTATCAAGCACCCTCCGAGCAAAAGAAAACTTTCCTAAGTCTGTCCTTACACTTGGCTTTAACAATTTACAGCAATTCATGAATATCCTATATTCCAATAGTATTGTACCCTTCATTATCGCCGGAGTCCATATAACCACGATAAAACACAAATTTATATGAATAAAAGACAGACTAAAAAACTAATTTACAAAACGAGTTTATGAAACAAATTAGGTTTGATTGCCTTGAAATTAGTTATCTCTGCCTTACCGTAAACTGTCTATGTCGAAGATAGTGATTGACGCAAGCCAAAATTTGATCATTTCTGGAGCGTTTCATCGCCTATTATAGGCCTTAAGCGTTCTCAGGCAAACAAAAGCCTCAGGTGAACTATAGAAAATGTGAACGCTCTTTCAGATCAATTGTTTACGTCTAATTCTTCATACTTTAAATCTTTGTTTACTTGTAAGAAACACTGCTCCCAAATACAAAACAAAACACTAAGCATTAAACAACGACCTAATTTGAACTGATTTAAAATCTAGAATAGCTTACAATTACTCCTAGCACTAGCTCAATCGCTGATGCTAACCCTCGTCCTGCCTCTAGCCATAACTCTAACCCTAACGCATGCCTATGTATGAATATATTCTTCTGATAAAGGTATTAAATAATGTCTAACAGCAACTTCCTATGGAAATAAGTTGATGTTTAGTACCCATCAAAATGGTTTTGTTTTCCGTTATTTCCTAAAACTATTTCTTTAAATGGCAACAACAACAACAATAATTACGACAACAACAACAACAATTAGAGTGCCAGAGTCATCAATGAAAACATTGAGCACTGTTGAGACAAAATCTTCAAAAGCAAAAAGAAGGTCTAAAAACGTTGCAAAATTCAAAATCTATAAAACCATTCCAAAAATAGGAATTTTGAGAACAGCTAGGAAGTTTAGGCGTGCCAACCAAAGATCTTTAAAAGAAGTAGATATGGCATGACTGTTGTTTCAGCGATACCAGTTTAGTAACAAGAGTGACTTGACAAGCATGCTCCATTTAATCGTGAGGGTAAACAAAGCCCATTTATCATATGTGTATTTAATAGTAACTTCGGTAATTTCGGATTATTTCATGATATTCGGCCTCTAAACGGTTTTAAGATGAGGTATTATTGTGCGTTTGGGTATACAAATTCCAGAAATCCGGAAATCAAAGAACGGGGAATATCCGTTAAGAGATTTGAAATAAAATTTGTTTGCATTTTGTTTAAAAAATTATACATCTAATTAATAGGAATTCGTTTCAAATAATTTTTTGTCATGACGATATATTGGATAGATGTGACGATAAACGTGCTACAAAAGTGTTTCAATATCGCTCAAAAGCTTTGCAAATGTTCCAAAGCTTCATTATTTTATGCCTTTAAATAACGATCACCTGATATTGTTTACCTCTAGCTAGCAAAATTAGTTGTTGGCATCACCGGAATTCTTAAACCCAATGTTTACAATGGTTGAGATTGGCCTTTGACTCTTCTACGGTTTTTCTTTATTCTGTGGTGCCAACTTACAGTCTAGCACTGGAAAATTCTATGAGCACTGGTATGTGCTGGTAACAACTTATAAATGATCGTGGGCATTCGATGTAAATGTTGAAAAGGTAGGTCATTAAGTAACTGCCTATGGAATTGTTTCTAGTAAAGAAAATAAAAAGGCTTATATTATGATTCAAAACTAACTTTAGAAGAGTAGCTGCGTAGAAGAATGATATTTTAGCATATATATTAACTTTCATATGTTGTCTAGATGTAGAATAGAGCCAAGGAATTTTGATGCAGTAGCTCTGTGCATTGTTTTTAGAAATGGGAATCAAACCGAACCCGAACCGAACACTAAAATCTGGAATTTTGACCGAACCGCCCCCGAACCCAGACTCTGGCCGAACCCGAACCGAATCGAAACCCAGACTCTGATCGAACCCGAACCGAACCGGAACCCTGACTTAGTCAAAATCGAACCCAACTGAACTCTTGAAGTTCCTTTCTACTTGGCCAGCCTCAGGAGAAAGAATACTTTTCTTTTCAGCTATTTTTCAAAGTCAGCATTAAGATATTATGTAGAATATTTGACATTATATAAAGATAGTAAGAACAATACTAATATACATTAACTTTTTGTATTTACATTAGTTAATGCATTTTTGTTGAATAAACATATATATATATATATATATATATATATATATATATATATATATATATATATATATATATATATATATATCTTTACATGTCTTACAGTATATATACAGCACATATTCAGATAAGGCTGCCGGGTTCCTACACAGATTTTAAACTAACAGATAGCGATAAAAAAGGAATGGTAGCGTTACATAGGAATGGTAGCGGGAAGCGAGATTGATCTACAGAAGATAATGGATAGTCTGAATGATACGGCATTGAAATATATAGAATGAAGATTAACATCAAAGAGACAAAAGTGATGAGAGTATCCCATAAGAATCTGAAAATGCTTTACTCAATCTAGGTGGATCTGTTCTTATAAAATTCAAATTCTGAAATTTTCTAAATTTAGCGCCATTTTAATATTTTTGCAGCCAGATTTACAAATATTTATATATGACAATAAATATGCGTTAAGGCTATCTGGAATAAATAATTTTGCATCATAGCAATGCATTAATTTTCATAACTATTTTCGTAACTTCATAATTGACCAAAGAGTTTCATATTTGAAACCCAAAGGTAAATTATGAGGTTTATTATTGGTTCAGTCGATAGCAAACGGTATATATTATGGTCATTTTCCTGCTGAAGTACGCGTGTTTAACAAATCGTCCTTATTTGACATTTTTATGTTACTAAATTGCACTTTGTCTCGGAAATATTGGATTAAATTTTAGCCTAGACATTTCTACTTAAACGTTTCCAATATATAGGCCTAGTGACAAAATTCATTTTTAAATTGATGAAGATTTCTATTTGCTGGCTATAATCGAAGAGAATATTTAAGATTTAGTATTAAAACTAAATATCTGTTTTATGAAAATTTGTTGGTCAACTTACAATATTTTAAGATATGTATAGGAATAAATACTACTTCTCTCCTTTTTTCATTGTCATAATTTTGCCCAGGTGAAAAATGTGGCAGTTAGGCCTACTATGACTTCATGTATTTTTAAGCACATTTACATAAACCATTTTAAAAATGTTCATCATAACTACGATTATTATAGGTAATGTTAAACAAATGCAACAGTATCCAAACCAAACCATTTCGAACTCGAATCGAACTCTTGTGAGGTGGAAAGCAAGCCGAACCCGAACCGAACCCGAACCCTTGTTAGAAGGATGCCGAACCGAACCGAACTCCCAAATTGTCAACTGCTAAGCGAACCCGAACCGAACCGAACTTTCATTTTCAACGAACCGAACCGAACTCTGGAAATTCATAAAATTCCCATCTCTAATTGCTTAGATTCCAGCGCTGCGCCCAACTTAGCCAGATTTACAACTCATTTTGTAGTACCGATTCTTTTAACTGATGCTCTGTCCAAGCTTACGTTCACCTACTTGTGATCCATAGTTCACTCCAGGTTTTGCTAACTGGCTTAATTAGGCTAAATGTTATCAATCCTTCAAAAACTGAATACCTTATCATCGGCATCACACAGCAGCGTAATAAAACAACGAGCTCGATCCTTACATTTTTAAACATTATATTATGCTTACACATTCGATCTGCATGTAACCTTGTAATTTTTTATTCAAATTTCAACTTTAAAACACAAATTTCATCTGTCTTTCTTTTTCATATCCGACAATTTTGTCAAATTCGTAGGTCACTTGATAGACCTATGTCCAAATTGTTCAGTGCATGTGTATGGGGTACAAGCACGGTAAACTAGTAAAATTCTAAGAACAATTTGATTCAGTGAATTGACTGATTTTTTAATTGATTTTGTTTCATCGTTCTGAAATTCATTGATCACAGAATAGAATATGATACTTACGTAAATCGGTTTAAACTGCCAGTACGGTTCAAGCATGGGATATCAAACCATAAATAGCATAACATTGCTACTCTGTTCATTAATAATGTGTGATTAAATCTCAGAAATTAACATTCATATAGTGTACTGTATGTATTGAGAAATAGGAAGAAGAGTTGGATTGGATACATTCTAAGAGGGGAAGGTCTACTAAAAGAGGTCATAGAAGGTAGAATGGAAGGAAAAAGAGACAGGGGCAGGCCGAGATTAGGTATGTTAGATGATTTAAAGACCCACTCATATGTGGAAATGAAGAGGAAAGCGGAAGACAGGAAAGAGTGGAGGCGTTATATACCATGGACCTGCCAGTAGGCAGTGCACTAAGAGAGAGAGAGATGATCTGTTCAATCTTCATAGCGTCTTTCTTGGGAAGACGCTGTGAAGATTGCTGATGATAGAAACGAACGGAAAACTCTATGCTCTGTACAGAACGCAAGGAACTGGTGATAGTGTACTTTAGGCTAGTCTGTACTATATTTTTATATTACAATTCACAGCAACAATACAATTGTAAGTGCAATTTATGAAGATTTAATCTTAATTTTAATTTTAATCTTAATTTTTCACGTAGGACCGATGTCATGAGCGTTACTGTCCACATTACAATCTCGTTATCACTGGTGTCCACATATCAATCTCGTTATCACTGGTGTCCACATATCAATCTCGTTATCACTGGTGTCCACATATCAATCTCGTTATCACTGGTGTCCACACATGATAATCTCATTAATTGATACGTGTGCCAACATATTACAGTCTCGTTATCACTAGCGTGGAAACACTCTACAAGAGCAATGCCATTCCTGCAACAAAAAGCTAAACTTATTACGAGAACATTAAACAATTAAATCAAAGCCGTTTAAACTTTGTCACAACTTATGCTGTAAATATAGGGCCTACACTGTATAATATTATACATTTTAATGTATAATATTAAAAGTAGTCCAGCTGAATTTACCCATCAGAATTATAACCTAACTTGTAAATTTACAAATGGTTTAAATAGCTTCGCAATCGCAAATAATATACATGCATATAATAATTATGCTTATAGGTTAATTAATTATTGTTAACAAAGAAAGTCATTTATTTACAGATAAATGAATACAAGCATAAATTCTGGCAAGAATTTCGCCTTGTCGTAGCCTAATGCGCTTTGCTTCTGCTTCCGCTTCAAATGGAAGAACAGATTTGTCATGTATAACAAACAGTGATTAATAAAAATTATTTTTTAATTTAGATCTGTCAGTCTAAGACGTGATATTTACAGTATAGTGGCAGAGAAATTTACAAATCCTCCTCGAAAATTTCAACCAACTGCTGAGTACGGTGGCCGAGTTGTTGATATTTCAAATCATATAGTAAGGCTTAAACTGTAGCTTAACAACAGTTGAAAATTACATTAAATTCAGTTTGAGGCACTGATAAAAGTACTATCATTTTGTTTGCACTAACACTCTTGGTATCTGTTGGAATAAGCCACGAAACCTTTATCCATTAAAATTATGCTTGCAAAACCCCAATAGGAAGTAAAGTTCAAGATGACTTTTTCTATATTTATGTTCCTTTTATCCTGTACTCATTGAAGGATGACTTTCTAACTGATCCTTCTAGAGAATGAATCGAAAAGTTTACTATGATATGAAGCTATGCTTATCAATTAATTTAAAATTCTATTTAAATCCGATATTAATTCTTCCAAATCACCAAAAGGAATTGAGAGATTCGTTTTATATTTCAGCAACTTCGGCACTTTTATTTATTTACCGTACGACGATGCGGCAATAATTAAATTTTCGGTTCCATAGCTATATGACTTTAGTTGTTGATGTTAAAGAGAGACTTGCGACACCGGCATGAGGTATACCACAGACTACACCTGCACCTGTAGCCCGCACAACACTGGAGCACAGCGTACTCGCTTCCTGGCTTACACCAGTCCTCAAATCTACCGCAGAGCTGTCCAGAATACTCCGTCCTAATAAAAAATAATCAATAAATAATCAATTACCATCAATTCATTTCATATTAAATAATATTACATTGAGTAACGGTATCAAGTAAATTCAATCAAGTGAAATACTGAATTTTGATGTATCCATCTAAATATAAATTTAAAATATATAAGCTTATTAAATTTAGTTTAGATCTAATTAAATGTCAATTAAAGAAAAGTAAACATGCGTTGTAGTGAAATGATCAACTATGTTGATATCAATCACTTTTATTACCACATGTTTAAACCGTTAATCAATTTAGACCATTTTCCGTATAATCAGTCCAGTGAATATCCGAAATTTTATTCTCAGATCAACGCGGCTATGATTTGAACCCATGAGGGTTCAATTCACATCAGAATCTCTAATTTAAAGCTTCATAACAGTACCCGTACGCTACATTCTAATTAAAATTAAGACATTAAGTTATTAATTAAGCTATTAAGACATTCTAATTAAATTTTTAAGACATCGAACCCCTAATTTCATAATACAAATAAAAAACTGACTTGTATAAGTCACAACAATGTACTACCTGATGTCAGATCTAGCTTTGAGATATGCTGCTGAATGCTCAGCTGTAGAAACTAACGAGCCAACATTCGAGTTTAACGTCATTTTCATCTCTTGAAAAATATCAGTGACACCTGAGCCGTGGACTTGAAAACTGTACTTACATCTAAACTGTAAGTCAAGCTGTATAAACGCTATGCGCTATCATATTGTAGGGTAGTAAAATCGTTTAATGCAATTACAATTTTGAAATGTTTAAAGTTCTCTCTTTTTCGACAGACAGTCCGCTCGAAGCGACCACGAATCTGCAAAATTCAGATTATCTTAATCTTGGCTTTACTAAAAACCATGACTGACATTAAAAACCATATCTTACCGACATCGGTAAGATGTCGGTTCTGTATGTGAGGGTTCAAATCCTGGGTTGCCCGCCTGATATCGTTTTGAGAGATGAAACTGATGAAACACTGGCTTGGCGGCTCTATATTCCAGCTGAGGAAAGTAAGAAATGCAATGCTTTCAAATCATTTGTTTAAACTGTGAGCAATATGATTAATCAAATTCTCTCTATCTTCCAGTATTTCTTTTCTCTTTCGCTTTCTTTCTCTCTCTCTCTATCTCTTTCTTTCTCTCTCTCTCTTTCTCTCTCTCTTTCTTTCTCTCGAATGTTATTTAGTATGTAGCTTTATTAAGAGCAGACGTGGACTGTTAGTCTTATAACTTTAATATACTAATTAAATTATGGATCTCGTTTAAAATATTTTCTTTTCTTAGACATAATGATAATAAAATCAATTCCGTACGCGAAAAATGTGAACGTATTCTTGGAAAAACTTAGTAAACACTCACACTTTTATAATTATTACTTGCTGACTGAAAACATCCCGATCTATGAGAAACAAAAATTGTCAAACCTCTTACTAGATCTGAGAATATCGAGTAACTGCTTTCCGCTCAAGAGATCGTATTTCTGGATCCTATTCTCGTGCCTGTGGTGGTCTAGAAAATTTAAAAGAATTAAAATTTAAATAAAACCGTATGAAGCTTGAATTTCTTAAACTGCATTAGAGAGAGAGAGAGAGAGAGAGAGAGAGAGAGAGAGAGAGAGAGAGAGAGAGAGAGAGAGAGCGAGAGAGAGAGGGAAAAAGAAATATAAAGAGAGAGAGAGATAGAGAGAGACAGAGAGAGAGAGAGAGAGGAAAAAGAGAGATAGAGAGAGAGAGAGAGATAAATTGAGAGAGAGAGAAGATAAAAGGAGCGAGAGAGAAAGAGATAGAGAGATGGGATGCCCTAGAAATTACACCCATCAGCAAACTCTATTTAGTCCTTAAAATTATACTGGATAGAACAGAAGTAATTAATTGAGAGAAGGAGCGAGAGAGAGGGAGACAGAGAGAGACAGAGAGAGAGAGAGAGAGAGAGAGAGAGAGAGAGAGTAAGATAGAATTAAAATGTAAAGAGCCGTTACCTCTCTAGTGTTCAGTCAAATAGCAGGTTCAAATTTTCATTCTGACTTTTGTATCTTATCTTCTAACAATTTCTATTGTATGATCATATTAGCATAAGAACGAGAACATTCGTGTATCTCTATCTCTCTTAGTGCACTGCCTACTGGCAGGTCCATGGTATATAGCGAATCCACTCTTCTCTGTCTTCCGCTTCCTCCTCATGTCCACATATGAGTGGGTCCTTGAATTATCCAATATGTCTAATCTCGGCCTGCCTCTGCCTCTATTTCTTTCATTCTGCCTTCTATGACCTCTTTTGATAGAATTGCATCATAAACGTAGGCTACGAAAACGTAAAGAAAAGTACGTATATATGGTTATGTAACATCTCATTGTAAAGCGATATTCTTCATTTTCCCGAATAAAATATATTCCAACTAACTTGCTTGACTTGTAACTAATAAAGTAATTAATTACATTTGGTTAAACTGTTCTAAGTAGGATCGTAGCAGGGAAACATAGAAGTAGAGAGATAAAAGTGGAGATTGAAGTATAGAAAAAGCAGATTGAAAGTCAAGATACCATTATATAATGAATAATATATTCACTATATAATATATTATGTTCACTATATTATCGTATATTGGAGATCAAGTGAATTTTCACTGAACTTAAGAACTTAAGAACTTGCCTGGAAATTTGGAGCTGTCAGTGGCAGAAATGGCTGTTGTTTGGTAAATGATACAGAGTATTGCAGTAATCAAGCCCCCTGTTACAGCTACACAGCGTGTCATCTCTAATAAAGCAACAACAAAATCTCAAATCATAACTAAACGAAATTTTACATTGGCAGCTTCAAATATCTGGACAATAGAATCCTTTATTCCTACTAAAATTATTATCATCTCTGCGGCTACGCTGTTTCAAACCTGCTATTCTATGCTGCTGGTTTAAAATTAATCAATTTTCTTACTAAATAAAAGCTTATTATGTTTGCCTATTTTGCCTGCCTGCCGATCACCGATGTAATGAACGCGCCTTCTTCACAATTTATATATTAAGAAATATATATTATAGTTCTAAAGCAAATTTATACAGCTGTTATTTATAAATAATACGTGACGTAGGGTTTTTCCAAAGTTTTATAATAGATGATATAAGCCGAAGTTATAGGTGGGTATAGCTAGTTTATTACGCAGGGTATTTCCAAAGTGACGCAGCTGGCGCGTAAATCGACTAAGCGAGAAATGTTGTGGTTGGCTGAAGTCGATCGCTCGAGTAGTACATTAAGCGGCCGTCGATACATAGAAAATCAGATTGGGTTCTGTCTGGTTCGTCTGCAAAGTAACTCAGGGAGGCCAGAACCTTCTACGCGAAAGTACTGGGAACCGAGGGAGGAGAGTACGTAATATCCCAATCCCAAGGCAACAGTACGATTAGCATACAGAAATCTGGTCTTCGTCTAGCCGAAAACTTTCAAGTTAGCTTAGGCTCGTAGCCCCTCAGGTTGACTAGTTTCCCAAGCCTCGAAGGCTAATTGGAGGCAAGAGAGTTCGGTGTCCCCCTGGGTAGGCCCAGGTAAGAGGCTGGTAGTCCACGGCAATACCCGGGTCGAGTCCGTCTCTGCGGGTATTTGATAAGCGCCTGCGTCGAGTGTGTCTCTGCAGGCGGGAGGCTAACAACGGCATTGCCTGGGTCGAGTTCGTCTCTGCAGGTATTTGCTAAGCGCCTGGGTCGAGTTCGTCTCTGCAGGCGGGAGTTGGATTACCAATTACCAGTCGACTATCAACGAATTTCTCATCGACTACACGGAAGGCCAATTATACTACCTTCAGCAAAAGGCGAGAGTAGAAACTACGGAAAGAACAATATAGGAAAAGAGATAGAGAAGAATAAGTCTAAAAAGGATATAGGGAAGCTTTAATAGGGTAATGAAGATAAAGTTCGTCGCAGTTAAAACAACCAATCATATAATTATCTACTATACCAGTTTGTAAAACTAGGAAGCAGAGTAGAAAATCAAACCGTAATCGCCCAAAAATATATATAGCAGACGTGGAGTACGCTTCCACTCCCGGTTCGGGTCACTATATCACGTCGCCCCGAGAACCACGAATGTCACTAGATAGAATCTACCAAAGGAGCATGGCAGAAACTCAACCGTCGTCGCCTAAATACGTAGAAGGCGTGGAGTATGCTTCTACTCCCGACTCGGGCTAGCGCGGACGCTGTGCACCGGGTTCCCGAGAACCAAATTACGAAGTAGGCAAGGGGGGTTGGACCTTGGCCTATTCAGTCGGAAATGAACAAGAAAGGCCAATCGAGACAGATGATACCGGGAGAGAAATACCATCCGAAGACGCAGTAACTCGGTTCCTCCTGACAAGCGGTACCCTTAGTAAAACATTCGACGAAAAAGCTGCCGTCTTGAAGCACTGCCGACCGGCGAGCGAGTCCAGAAGTAGACAACCGCTCGAGGACAAACAGGTAGCAAGGCTGTTCACGACAACCGAAATAGCACTATTTAGCGTCTCATATTTATTGTTAGTTTTCCAATCCTTTTGAGGTTCGTTTCACTATTATCATTGGGAAAATGTTTCACAGTATATCCCTGTCCTCAAAACCGGAAGAGGAATCGGTATTTAATACAGCTTTTATGCTAATATCATTTTATATTAGAATCATAAAAAGTATGAGAATTTTAATAATAAAGTTTCTGATATCTCCTTAAGGCTTCAGCCTAATAAGAAATTAATTTGCCATTAGGCCTACGTCAATATCTCTTCTTATGAGCATGAACCACCCACAAGCTTGCCTGAGAATAGTTATCAATTTCGGTATTTGACGAAAGTTAATTTTAGTGTTCTTAATTAGCATTGCCCAAAATGTCCTTGGGCTATTTGAGAAATATTATCTATGCAATCTAAAAATGTAATATAAAAAGTATAGTTTAATTAATAATTTATTAATCAGGCGAACTCGAGCGAAATTCATTAAAATGGAAGAAAAGTAAATGCCAAAGAAATTATGTTCATTTTTTACATTATTTCAAGTATTTCAATGACAATATGTTTATTTTCTATTTAATTTTGTCACAATCGCGTACAGAGACATTTTAAGGGGTGTATGTGGCGGCCATGTCACCCCAAATGAAAGCGTGGTCGCGCCAGTAGCCACATTAAAATAGACTGCGACACTGCGACAGAATTTTGTTTCCGCTTAAGGTTTATTGCTTAAAGTGTTATAGTACTCCAAGCCCTCATAAAGTTTTTGTCCCTCCGGCCTCCACATTTTACATTGGTTAGAATCGTTCCCGGTCGTGTCTTTTCAATATAAATTGCTTCTAGTGATCTAATACATACATGTTTTTGTGAAGTACAAAAATAAAAATTTACTCTCTTTTACCGAATCAATTAGACAAACACGAAATCTTTCCTGTGCATAACGAAAAGCTTCAAATCAATTTCATGAATTCAGTGATCTACGTATTTTCGTGCACTTTGAACTTTTTCTGATGATTATAATGATCGAATAGCTTTTTTAACTAGTGCTAGTAATCAATCGCGCAATCAATAAAAATTTAACGTCCAGTTTCTCGCTGTAAGTCAATGTCAAGGTCGACATAACAGACATAATAGAGTAAGTAGTCTCTCAAAGTTTGACTGGTGTATGTGATAATTTTTTAAAATTATAGTCCTGACATTACTCGGTATATCTAATATCTAATAAATTTACTTCGTAGTTGGCAGATCATTAAATTATTAAATTTTGTACCAGAGCTAATTCGGGAAAATGTCTCAAATTGGGTCCAGAGTAATGATACAATTGTGTCCACCGTCATTCAAGTTAAAGAGGCGATGACAACAGAACACATGGTTGCGGAGTAATGAAGTAGGCCTAATGTTGCAATGAAATATATAGCTATGCTAGGTGCATGACGTAGGTTTCATCGGTCAATTGTTGCTTAAATTTCAAATTTATTGAAGGCTAGACGCTGGAAATCAAATTGTAAACTCTCAACGTTCTGCTTGTCTTCTACTAAACTGTACTACTTAAATGTCTATCTACTCCATGATCCATTTAGAGCTGATAGGAGTTTATTATTACTTCAATTATTTTAATTTATCAAATACAAACCTCTTTTGAGATGTTAAATAAATCAAGTTTAGCAAATAGCCATAGGTATTACATACTTTACTTCACCTCGGTTCACTTCAAGGTCATATAATTTGTTATATGTTAAGTGGTATTAAATAAAATTAAAAAAGTATTTCGTTGATGTTAGAGAGATAAAGATAGTGAAAACCTTGTTATGGACCACGCTATCATATGGTTGTGAAAGCGGGACTTTAAGAAAGGAAGATATCAGGAAACTAGAGGCTTTGGAAATGTGTATATGGGGAAGAATGGAAGGGATTAGCCAGATTGAAAAGGTTACATATGTGGAAGTTCTCGAGAGAGTTAGTGCAAATAGACAGTTGATAAATGCATTAAGAAATATAAAAAAGAGATGAATAGAATACTGTCTAAGGTGGGAAAATTCTTATTGATTATTCCGAACGTTAAATTCTTATTGATTGATTGATTGGAAAGTCTACTAAAAGAGGTCAGAGAAGACAGAATGGAAGGAAAGAGAGGCAGAGGTAGGCCGAGGTTAGGTATTTTAGATTATTTAAAGATCCACTCATAGGTGGACATGAAGAGGAAAGCGAAAGATAGAGACGAGTGGAGGCTCTCTATACCATGGACCTGCCAGTAGGCTGTGCACGAAGGGAGAGAGAGAGAGAGAGTAGTATGTTATTCTGCACAAATCAACGCATACATAATGTATACATGTATATAATGCATATGTATATATGCAGGTACATACAAGTATACACATGTATATATACAGTATATCTGTACCCATGTATACACATATTCATATATACATGTGTATATATATATATATATATATATATATATATATATATATATACATGCATGAATATAGTATATACATTATATATAGCCTAAATACTGTATATATATTCATATAGATACATTATATTCATATATATGTATATTCATATATACATGTATATATATATATATATATATATATATATATATATATATATATATATATATATATATATATATAGACTGCAGATTCGCAAGTGGGGAGTTCAGATCCTGAGTTTTTCCGTCGCTGATACCCTTTTGATAAACCAAGCTAAAGTTATAGCACTGATTTTCATCATCACCAGTTCCTTGCGTTCTGAACAGATCATAGGGCGTCAACATTCCTCAATTCGTTTCTAATATCTGCATGCAACCCTCACAACTTCTTCCCTTGAAATGTTCGACGTTCTCAAATCTTTGATTGTGCTAAATCAAGAACACCTAGGTCTTTCTCTCTTCCCGTATCCTTGGGTTGGGTCCAATTAATTGCAGATTTTATCATATTTTTTGCATATCTATCCTCATGCGTTCTCAATAAATGACAGAAAGACCTCAACCTTCTTTTAGAAACTATTTTGTGCAATTTACTTGGTCTATTGTTTCATTTTTGATGTGATCCCATTAACGAATATTTAAGATTTTCTAAGACATTTTTGTAGAAAACAGTTTTGTTGTGCTTAATTTTACCAGTACCCAGTTTTCACGCGTTTCGTACATACCGATTTTAAAGTTTTATGTAAAGTAAAATATTAGTCTAATATTACTTAACATTATTGAACATTTCACCTCAAACAGGTCACAAAAGCACGAAAATGCTAAAAAACTACATTTGTCTCTGAATTGACCAAGTGTGGACATGTACAGTGGTCTAGGTTTTTCAAAGCTGATCGTATGTTGATCAAAGCTGATAGCCTAGTTGAAGTGCAGTAGCAGCCATGCCAGATAGATGGACAACAGATCCAATCTGCAGATTTCTGTATCGTGTTCTATGTGCTTCCTAAACAGTTAAGCTGCAGGCTATTTATAGATGAATTCTTAATTAGAAAAATAACTGAAAAGAAAGTCTTTTCTATCACGCATTTCTTTTTAGCAAATCATTGTCGGTAGTAGTGAAGCGCAAGAGAAATGCTATACACGTATATCGTTGCAGTCGAGTCACGAAAACATTTAAGGCAGCATTGTTGCACTGGATCTAATCACGATATTAATATTTGTAGTTCTTATCACTCCTACATTGTATGGATCCAGCGGTACTTAATTTTGGCAACAATTGTAATTTTGCAGAGGCTAATGAATTTTCCAAAAAATCTTTCCATATCTAAACACTCATTATTTTCGAAGATAGTTAACACTTTCTTCCACAGTTTTATAAAGTTCTACTTCATCGTTAGCCATTCTTACTTCAGCACTCACATCCGCTAAGAGATGCAGGTTATTGTAAAGCTAACTACCCCACCTAAAACTGTTTGTTAAATTAAATGTTCCGAACTTCAATTATTTTAATTTAGCAAATACGAACCTCTTTTGTGATGTTAAATCAAGTTTAGCAAATAGCCATAGGTATTACATACTTTACTTCACCTCGGTTCAATTCAAGGCCATATAATTTCTTATATGTTACGTGGTATTAAATAAAATAAAAAAGTATTTCGTTGTTACATACTTATATCTATGTATAACTTACTGCAAGTCTATTAAATTTCATATTTATCATTAATTTAGAAATGAATCATTGTCATTTTTGTACCGTAAACTGGTTTAAATTGAACTGTAGCCTTTGTGGGCATGCGTCAGAGCCTTCGGGCCGGTATGTCCGATTTGCACGTCGTTCTATGCATAGTGTACAGTGTCTATAAAGTATCTATCTATCATATAGCTATGTGATTTAACCAAACTTCCGCACCTAGTTTTAAAGATGTGTTTGCTAGTAACTCTTTATAAAATATAAGGGAAAACTCACCCGTTGCAAACTCAGTCTTCAGCATAGGGAAATCCAGTGTTCTTCTGACTGTCTTCCAAATTGAATGACGTTGACTGGAGAAGAGAATTTCGTTTTGCTCTGGTGAACCTTTACGAATTTATGCTATTTATTTAATTGAATAACTTTAATCTATTGCTAGAAATTATTAGTATCTTTATTCATTTTTAATCATTTCCGGGGTAAATAAGACGAATAAGGTCTATTACTATTGATAATTAGCAATTTTGTGACACTATACTTTCACATTTTATTTAAAGCAAAAATAATATCATGCGTTACAAAGTTTAAATAAAATAAATGTGGAGTATTACTGTGCACATACAGAAGGCTACATTATTAAATCTAAAGGTATTTATATTAGCGTATTTTTATTTAATTTCTTAGTTATTAATAATACTTGTCTTCTGCCGTTACAGTTGCTATACCTTCATTATTCAACATAACTTAGATAGAATTTTCGGCTTAAACCTTGCCAATTCAGTCTTTCACAGTGTACAATTCTTCTAATATAATTTTTTAATACAAATATCCTAATAGATTCAGAACTTGCATTGCATATTTTTTTAGAATATTTAGGCCCGCCAAGCAGTAAATTGTTCTCATATCTTCATATCAATATCTGCAAAATTATTGTAGAACTTGATTATATTTAACGTTTATTCAATTGCTTTCGGCTGTGCTACAGCCATTATATTTACTCATATACATGTACCTATATTGTTGGTTGGCGCACGTCACGATAAGATATCATTATCTACATGTATTAACTAAAATCAGTAAGATAACGCGTAACTAATATACACACGATTTCTTAACTAATCACTTAGTCCAAGAGTTGCTATCATATTGTTATGACGATCTGAAGATCACAATGATCAGCGCTGATGTTAGTGAGATAGCTTACTATTGAAACTGTTCATATTTATGAGCAAGTACGTGATATCGACAGAGAGAAAGAAGTAAAGAAGAAAGAGAAGTAAGGATAAAGAGTATGACAAATTGAGAGAATGATGTAGAGACACCGAGAATGGAAAAGTCAATAAGAATAAAGCAGGGAGTGATAGACTTCGTAATATCTCTTTCTCTTTCTCTTTCTCTCTCTCTCTCTCTCTCTAACTCTCTCTCTCTCTCTCTATCTCCCCCTCTCTCTCGCTCTCTCTGTCTCCATCTCTATATCTATCTATATCTCTATCACTACCTCGATCTCTATCTTTACCTCGATCTCTATTTTTCTATCTCTAACTCTATCTCTCTCTATATATATCTCTATTTATCTCTACCTCTATCTCTACTTCGATCTCTATCTTCTATCTCTATGTATATTCTAAAGAATAGATTTTTACAGAAGCAAATATGGCAATATACACTATTTGACTAAATTATTAGACTGACTTAAACCAATTGTTCATTTTCCGGTTTCAGCACAGCTCGTCAGAGATTTTGCTCACAGAGACTTAAACAAATGCAATTTAAGCCCATTAGCATCATAATGAGCTGATGCTTTGATGATACTAAGTTAGAGAAGACTAAATTAAGCTGATTACTAATTTCTAGACTACACAAATTGATGGCTAATTTAAAGGTTACTCAAGTTGATTACTAATTTCCAGTCTACTGTAGTTAATTCCTATGATTACAACGAAGCCTTTGAGAATTAAGAAACATTTAAAGGATGCAGGCACGGAGAGGCATATAGCTGTCATGAGGTGCTTGGGCCTATAGATCTGTACCTCTTGTTCAAATCTCTAGTTCTGTACCTCTAGCTCTGTATCTCTTGTTCCGTATCTCTAGCTCTGTACCTCTAGCTCTGTACCTCTAGCTCTGTATCTCTAACTCTGTACCTCTTGTTCTGTACCTCTAGCTCTGTACCTCTAGCTATGTTCCCCTAGCTCTGTACCTACGTGCAGCTCTGTACCTTATGTTCTGTACCTATAGATGTGTATCTCTAGCTCTGTACCTCTAACTCTATACATACTTCTTGCTCTGTGCCTCTTGTGCTGTCCTCTAGCTCTATGCCTCTAGATATATATCTCTAGCTCTGTACCTACGTAAAGCACTGTACCTCTTGTTCTGTACCTATAGCTCTGTACCTCTAGCTCGGTACCTCTAGCTCTATATATATACTTCTAGTTCTGTACCTTTAACTCTGTACCTAGAGCTTTATGCTAACAGCTCATCGGCTGTAGTGCTTCATGTATATGTACCCATAGTTCGGTGCCTCAAGCTGTGATTTATCGCAAATACTCTGACCTCAAGTAAGAACTAAATATTATAACTTAATTGATTTTCTAATTACTGCAATGGTTTATATAAGGCCTACTTAGATAAAGGCTCGTAAATATTCTTTCATTTACTAGTTTAAATGATTTAATCAACCAATCAGTAATTCTATGAGTCAGTCCTTCAAGCGAATTATAATCCACTATAATCAATCATGAATGGCTAAATATTATTAATCGTTTTAATATAACAATCAATCAATCATTAATGTATCCTTTTTATAACGATTAAGCAATTTTAATAACTATTCATGAATCATTCTAATATAAAGAATGGTAATCTAAAATAATTTTCCTCGTTCTCGCTGGCGCCAGTGGCGATGTCGGTAAGATGCTCGACCGCGGATCACTATGTGCGGGGTTCAAATCCTGGGCTCGCCCGTCATTGACATCGCTTTCGAGTGAGGAAACTGATGTTAACATTAGCTTTACCGGATTTGTTCGTTCTCTAGTAGTCTATTAATCTGAATTCCAAAGGTTCTGCAGGCCTACATATTCTTACAATTATACACGCAGTCATCTGTCATGTTTGATAAAACACTCCATCTATAAATTATTGATATTAAAAGGCTTAAAGACAGTAGTTTCGAAATCTTATGATCTGAACTTTGTTTTTGGCCTGGACAAATATGACTTGGAAGTGTTTTCCCATTGCTTTCAATTCTCGTAGTCGTTAATATCGTAGGACACGCACGCTTGCACTACAGCACTGCGCCATTATACAACACATCCTCAGTCATTTTCAATAAACCAACGAGAGTTTTGAAGTAATCGTCGGGCTCATCATCTCTCTTTCTCTCTCTCTCTCTCTCTCTATCTATCTATCTATCTCTTTCTCTCTTCCTTAGTGCACTGCTTATTGGCAGGTCCTTGGCATATAACTCCTCCACATTTCTTTCATTTGCTTTTCTCTTCATGTCAATATGCGAAGTAGTTGTCAAATTATCCAGCATCCTAGGTATCGATTTTTGCCATATATCTTTCCATTCCTCTTTCAATAATCTCTTTTAGTAACTCATTCCCTATCGGAACATGACTCGTCCAATTATTCGTTTAATTTCTTATGATATATATCAATGGTCTATTTTTATCAACCCTATTTAGTAGGCCTACTTAGGTAAAGAATTTCCATTATTTAAGACTCACGAAAAACACGATAGCAGAAGTTGGGATTTAGGAACAGAAATGAAATGTAGAATTGCTCAAGCTAAACAGGGCTTCAGTAGGAGGAAGGAACTACTAAGACACCCACGAAGACTTTAAAGTGTATGTAGACCACGCTCCTATATCCTACGGTTGTGAAACAAGGACGTTAAGCAAGGAAGATATCAGAAAACTGGAAGCATTTGAAATGTTGCTATTAAGAAAAATGAAGAAGATCAAATGGATGCAGCATCATATTAACATCGTATTAACTACTTACATTAATTTATATTACATTTACATTATATATTCATAACTTGCAGATATCTTTTAAAACGATAAAAGTATTCCTGTTAGTTTCCAAATGTAGTCACACTTTATTAGTTTTCTCTCTACTGTAGTCAATGCTTACAGTTAAGTGGACACGTGCTTAGGAGAATTGAGTTCAGTATAAAAAGATCTATTAATTAATTAGTTATTAGGCCTACGTATCAACCACAAACAGAGCATGCATCCTACCACGCGTTGTTTTATCAATTTATCCTACTAACAAGATTTTCTTATCGCAATAGTTAATGGACTTGACCTAGTGAGTGGTGGAGATTATTTTAAATGGTTATTTTCGAAATATTAATGCTGTGAATATAAATTTCTAATATGTTTAAAATCCGGTAACTCTAATTTTAACTTCAGTTTTCACACTCGAAAGCAATGTCAGTGACAGGCATGCCCAGGACTTGAACCCCTCACATATTGATCCGCGGTTTACCGACATCGCCACTGGCTCCTGCCATGACATTGTACAAAGTTTTTTTATATGACATTGTACGATGTACATGTATATTTCGTGACATCCGGCTTTACGACTATTAAAACTAGACATAGACCGGGATCTCGAGCTTGTTCAACGTACTGCAAGGACCGCAAAGATTCTCGTGGAAGAAGCAAGTCCTGTCTTAGCTACGGATAGAGACTAGGCTACTAATCTCTCTCTTAGTGCACTGCCTACAGGCAGGTCCATGGTACATAACGCCTCCGCTCTTCTCTGTCTTCCGCCTTCCTATTCATTTCCACATATGAGTGGGTCTTTAAATCATCTAACATACCTAATCTCGGCCTGCCCTGCCTCTTTTTCCTTCCATTCTACCTTCTATGACCTCTTTTAATAGACCTTCCCCCCTTAGAATGTGTCCTATCCATCTCTTCTTCCTATTTCTTAATACATTTATCAACTGTCTATCTGTGCCAACTCTCTCCAGGACTTCCTCATTTGTAACCTTTTGAGTCCAGCTAATCCTCTCCATTCTTCTCCAAATCCACATTTCCAATGACTCCAGTTTCCTAATATCTTCCTTCCTTAAGGTCCATGTTTCACATCCATACAATAGCGTGGTCCAAACCAAAGTTTTCACTATCTTTATCTTTGTGTCTTTCTTTAGACTTTTTGTTAATAGTTCTTTTCTACTAACAAAGGCCGCTTTTGCTTGTGCAATCCTACTGCATATTTCTGTCTCACATTTCCCATCATCGGATATACATGTAGTATGACTCAAATATTTGAAACTCCTTACCTGTTCAAATTTCGTACCATTTATTGTGATATTAACTTCACCTTTATTATTAGACACTCTCATAACCTTGGTCGTTTTTATATTAATCTTCATGCCTTATCTTAGGGCCGTATCATTCAGCCTATCCATTATCTTCTGCAATCCAATCTCACTGCCCACTACCATTCCTTGGTCATCTGCAAATCGTACATCTTGTAACAAATTCCCTCCTACTTTTATTCCTTCTTCCAAGTCTTGCATGGCTTCCTCCATTATTGCCTCAGCGTAAATGTTAAACAGCAGCGGCGAAATGCTACAACCTTTCTTACTCCACGTCCTATTTCACCTTCTTCTGAGTATTTTTGTTGGATTTTGATTACTGCTCTTTGATTCATGTACAAGTTCAAAATTTAATCTTCTATCTCTCCAGTCAATTTCTATTCTTTTAAAGATATTCATCATCGTTATCCAATCAATCCTGTCAAAGGCCTTCTCGAAGTCTACAAAGCATACAAAAACGTCATTTCCATATTCTAAGCTTCTTTCGCAAAGAACCCGCATTACTTCTATTGCTTCTCTTGTGCCGTATCCTCTCCTAAGACCAAATTGTGTCTTGCTCAGCATCATCTCTGCTTTCGACTGAATGTGATTATTTACTATCTTTAATAAGATCTTCGTTGCATAAGGTATTAAGCTGATTGTTCTGTAATCCGAACACTACACAGCATTGGCTTTTTTAGGAATTGGAATCATCACTGACTTGGTAAAGTCGTCTGGCCAAATACCAGTACTGTACACTTCCATACATACCTCCATTAACTTTTTGAATGTTTCTCCTTCCAACATTTACAAAATTCTGCTGGGATTTCATCTATTCTGGCTGCCTTCCCCTTCTTCATACTGTTAATTGCAGAATAAATTTCCTCCTTCATTAAATCGGGGCCCCTTTTATCGTCTTCTATGATATTCTCTTCTTCTATTTTAAAATCCTCTTGAACTGGTTTCTCAGCCTTATCATACAATTCCTCTACATATTCTCTCCATCTTTCTTTTACTTCTTCCAGCTCTGTCTTCAATTCCCCATCTCTACCCATTATACTAATGTTCTTTGCATCTCCTTTCTTTTTCTTATCGGTTCTTGTTAATATCCTGACTTCCAGATATAATAGATCCGACCTCCCTCTTCTATCATATTCTGCTAAATCATCACACTTTTCACTCCACCAATGATCTTTTTGCTTTGTCTGTAATTCTTCTAAGTTCACTGTTTAAGCTTCCATATTTCCTTCGGCCATGACTGGTGTCAATACTTTTTCATTTCCTCCTTTCATCCATTTTGTCTAGCATCTCGCTTGTGATCCGATGTTTTTTAGCTGTATTTGCTTTAAGAAAGCCATAAACTTCTTTGCATCTATTTTACTAGCCTCCTTTAGCTGACACCATCTTTCATTTACCCCTGTTCTTTCGTAGTCCTTCGTTTCCTTAACTTTTCTTTCCACTGCTTCCTGAAACTGACTTCTTTTCTCGTTCAATCCGTTCAAATTTCACTAATCTCACTTACACCACTAATCTCATTCTATTGCAAAAGTCAACCAATTTCTGTCCCTCTTATTTTTTTCCTAGACCATATTCCCCAACTTCATTTCCATCTCTCCCTTCACCCACCACCGCGTTCCAATCCCCCATAACTATCGCTTGATCTGTGACTTTTTCTCCTTCAATCATTCCTTCTATTTTTTTCGTACATCGCTTCAATTTCCTCATCCTCTGAGGCTGATGTATGCATGTAGATTTGGATAAACACCAAATCTACTGGATCTGCTTTGATCCGCACTAACATCAGTCTGTCACTGCACTGAAGAACCTTTGTTACTTGTTCACTTAAATTTCTATCCAATATTATTGCCACACCCTTCTCCCTTTTATCTCCTCCGGAGTATATAACCCTGTACCCATCACTTATAAAATCTCCAGTTCCCAACCACCTTACTACACTCATCCCTAGAACATTTATTATCTCTTTCTCCATTTCCCTCTTTACATTTTCTAACTTTCCCCTTTCACTCATAGTTCTCACATTCCATGTGCCCACACTTATCATTTTAGGGGTCATGGAATGTCCTCCTGGTATATCGGTGGGGCACCCAAGGTGCCGTCTGGCCGTAGGATTCTTACCACCCCTTCCCCATTTAAGGGATGCACGGGACTGGGGGCGTTCATTTTTATCGTGATATAAATTTATTTTCTTGGGGGATGTGCTTTTTGACGAGGTGGGCCCCCTATGCCTTCCTCAGCTTTGACTGACATTTACCGGGCAGGGGGCGTCAATACCTGAGAAAACTATCCTGTTTACCAGATTTATTAAGCTACTAATAAATTGTCTAAATTGTTGCTCGTGAAAGTGTTCCATCCATCCTGAAAATTCAGAATAACCTAATGTTTCGACTAAATATTTGCGACTAATTCTTGCCGTGTAAATTAATTTTCATTGATGTTACACGTATCCAAGGTTCTGTGTTTTGGGAAAACTACCTTTTGTTTAGAAAATAAATATATTAAAGAATTTGAATTTTCAAATTTTAAAAGTGTTAGTAACGTGCTTTTGAGGAGATTAGCCTAATAAATTAATAAGAAATGAATAGTTACATTGTGCGGTGGTACTACGATGATGCTAAAGAAAAGGATGTCGGAAAAATCTTTGCAACAAGATGCCGAATATGCCTAGAGTCTCAGCAGAAATGTCAAATCGTCAACTAAGTTTCTTATTAATCATATTAATTGCAAATCAATTGCATTAACTTAGTAAGAATACTTTCGCTCGCTCTCTCTCTCTCTCTATCTCTCTCTCTCTCTTTCTCTCTATCTTTTCGGTAGGTCCATGGTATATAACGCCTCTACTCTTGTTTGTCTTCCGCTTTACCCTTCATATTCACATATGAGTGGATCTTTAAATCATCTAACATACCTAAAATCGGCCTGCCTCTGCCTCTATTTCCTTCCATTCTACCTTCTATGACCTCTTTTAATAAACCTTCCCACTTAGAATATGTCCTATCCAACTCTTCTTCCTATTTCTTAATACATTTATCAACTGTCTATATATACCAACTCTCTCCAGAACTTCCTAATTTATAACCTTTTGAGTCCAGCTAAGCCTCTCCATTCTTCTCCATATCCTCATTTCCGATGCCTCAGTTTCCTAATATCTTCCTTCCAAAAGGTCCATGTTTCACATCCTTAAAACAGAAAATCCAAACCATAATTTTCACTCTCTTTATCTTTATGTCTTTCTTTAGACTTTTTTAAAAAGTTCTTTCCTATTAACGAAGGCGCTTTTGCTTGTGAAATCCTACTGATACGTCTGGTAAAGTTAATGTTAACGTCAGTTTCCTAACTCGAGAGCGATATCAGTGACGGGAGAGACGAGGATTTGAACCCCGCACATGCTAATTCGCGGTCGAGTGTCTAACCGACATCGCCACTGGCTTCAGCCTACTGCATAGTTCAGTATTTGCATAATCCTGTCAGCAGGCCATTTTAATATAAATTTAATCGCATTTGCAATTTCGAATTCGCACTTTAGAAATTAAAGTCTAATATCTAATTTACTAAAGGACATTTCAGACTTTATAGGCATGAGAACCATCATAAATTATACAGGATTGATTTGCTCGTTGATTTCTATCTATGGATCTGGAGATAAGAATGTGGAATTAAATTTTTTAAAAATTTGTTGACTGGTTTTCCCCGTGTTGTGTGAGGGACACTTCAGTATAGGCAAACCGTAAACCGCTCGTGCAGTAAAAGACGACTGAGCATGAACTGAGGAAGGCAACTTAAGGGAAACCACATCAGGAGTCAGATTATTCCAAAGCTATAAATATATAAGCTTAAATTAAGGTGGATAAGACCGTTTTATAGGGATTGACTCTGAATGGCGTACTTTTATGGAGGGTGAAAGCAGCATGTGAGTATCTTGGATTTCCCAGTTGGAGGTACATTAGAGAGGAGAGATGCTGACTGGTTTATACATTGATCTATCGACAGATTGTTTGAGTAAATTATTTATTATTTATATGCTTAAGTGATTTATTGAATACTTTATCGATTGATTTATTAATTGATTGTTTAATTAATCGAATGATCAATAAGATTACTAATTTATTGAATTATTGTGTTTGTGCAACAGATGCTCCTAAAACCAGTGAGCTCAATTTGGATATTTTTGATACCATTACTTACGAGTGACTGACTGCAGCCTCTTGAAACCGTTCTTTTCCAATGATCATTTTTGATCGAGCTTCAAGCTGCAAATTTCGAGATGTATCATCAATAATCTGAATCTGTTTCAGTTCTGCAGCGCTAGTAATTATAATTAATAAATTGTTTCAGTTCTGCAGCGCTAGTAATTATAATTAATAAATTGTTTCAGTTCTGCAGCGCTAGTAATTATAATTAATAAATTGTTTCAGTTCTACAGCGCTAGTAATTATAATTAATAAATTGTTTCAGTTCTGCAGCGCTAGTAATTATAATTAATAAATTGTTTCAGTTCTGCAGCGCTAGTAATTATAATTAATAAATTGTTTCAGTTCTGCAGCGCTAGTAATTATAATTAATAAATTGTTTCAGTTCTACAGCGCTAGTAATTATAATTAATAAATTGTTTCAGTTCTACAGCGCTAGTAATTATAATTAATAAATTGTTTCAGGAAATGTATAACCTCAACGGCTCGATCTATACGGCTTTATTCTACGCTTAAAATATAGGCAGGCCATGTTGGCATCTAAATGTTCCCACTTTCTTCATTAAGTAACCTGTTGCTACTTTTACTTGATGATCTCCTAGAAGCCATCGATCTATAGTTGAAGTTTTATATCCGTAGACGGATAAAAATTACATCAAGTACGATTAATCATTTTAAATGACTTGTTGAATAGCATATTTCTTAACAAGCAATTAATTTAACAGGTAAACTTTGATAAGTAAACAAAGCATCAGATGACGCCAAAATTTTAAATGACTTGTTTAGTTTAAGGTGAATATCTATTGCTTCAATTCCTGGTTTCTAAATAGCTAATTTAACTGTGTAAGCTACTTTAAATTTTAAGGAAAACTGAAATTAAACAAAAGCGAGTAGCATCAAATAAACTACGAATTTGAAAAATGTTTTTGAGAGAAACATGGGAACATTCGACGAGTTAGCGGAACCTGGTGAATCAGTCATAAATTATACAGTTTCATCTGCGTAATGTCTAATATTTTTATATTACATTCTGTGTATAGGCTAATCGGGATTATTTTATAGTACAAGTTCTTAAACTGAAAATTAGTCAACGTGATTAAAAATTAATTAACTGAATACATTTAGGACTGAATAAAAAAAACCAGTCATTTATATGCAAAGTGATAATAGTGAATATGATTAAAATGTCTTACAATTAACTATCAATTATGACTGGATAATAGGTTTCTAGCAATATCTTCAAATCAATACGGTATAATCAATATACGTGTATGTCATAGGTTTAAGACAATACTGTTTAATGTAAAACATGCAATAATTTTCGTCTGACTTCACTTCAACCGCTCTTGCTTCTTAAATCCTTAATTTCTTCAACGATAAAATTGCTAATCTTTGCTTTTCCGCATGCACTCCTTTATTTTAAATTCCTATTTTGCTGAATTTCTTACCCAATAAACTTGTCAGGTTTTCACTTTGCAACTCGTTATGAATTCCGAAATACCCTTCTTAACTCATATGACTTATCTTGTTCTCTTTACAGCATTCCTACTAAACTAATTAAATCCAGCAATTGTAATTATACCTAAATTGTACACATTTAATAAGCTTCCGCCTTAGTAAAAGTGTCCTCCTGTCTCATTGTAAGTAGGGCCGTTATCACGCCACATACCATTGGAAAAGGCTTATTTACTTGAAGCCAAAAATTAGCTTTCTAATTGTAAAAGTTCATTTTGTGAGTTGTTCCAAACTTCTCCGCTTAACTTAGGAGAATTTGAGCTTCTTCTCAACTTTCAGAAGAAACTTAAGACGGGTTTGTTTAATCATAAATAGAATTGTTTACGTTAGCGCTACTGTGCCTTATTGTAAAGAGCGGCGCTCATAGAAATTCACTTATTATTAGTCTTATTATCGATGTTGGTTCTTAAGCGTTTGCCTATGTATGTTGTGACATTGCTGGACATACAATTTTTTAACTCTGCAAAGTCAAAATGTCTCTTTGTAGGACCTGATCTGAAAATTTCATCTGCCAAACTGTTCATCACAATAATTAAATTTAATGGTGTGACAAACTAAAATTATTAGGGGTTATTTTCATATCATGTAAATCTCTTGTTGTATGTCTGTCGGAATGCGCAAGAAATTCGTTGCAACTCTTACTAATTATTAAAGATACAAAGCTAAGGTTAACGTCAGTTTCCTCACTCGAAAGCGATGTCAGTGACGGGCGAGCCCAGGATTTGAACCCGTACCTACTGATCCGCGGTCGAGAATCTTACCGACTTCGCCACTGGCTCCAGTCAGCAGGTATTAAGCAGATCTTAACTTTGTGTTAAAATGATCAGACCATATTTATTGGAGAGATACTGCCTGTACTATTAAGTTGCATTGAATCAATATTTCTAGACATCTCCAGTAAAAGTAATTAATATTTGGTGGAAAACAATAGATGTATGTAAGACTGTCTTTTTTAAAATAAGTGGGAGTCAGTAAACTAACTTGTATGCAGTTTATGAGATTCGACTTTAAAAACTTCTATGCAACTACGTAAAATGCTCAAAATATCAATACTATATGTATAAAATCATATCTTATTTTTGACAAACCATTTTGCTATTCACTATGTACAGTGAAATGTAATTCCTGTGATATTGGATGATCAGTATTAGTCAATAAGAAAGCTGTAGCTAGTTTGTCAGTAGCATTGATCAGATGCATTTGACTGCAGCACTGCTTACATGATACCATGTCGCATACCGATATCTAATTAATTAAAGTTTTATATGTCTGTTCTACTCTATAATCTTGGTACTAGTGCAGATATGTATATATACATGTATATATATATATATATATATATATATATATATATATATATATATATATATATAAAGTACATATACAGTATAAGAAAATCGTAAGAAAAGTGCGATAAGCAATGAATTAAAAAATAAAGCGTAGAAAATGTTGTCTCATACATTTTATACTGCCATGCATTTAATTCATATTTTATTCAGCTGACTATTTCTAGTGATAAGACTCAAATCCCGTGTTTTGCTCGGGTGTGGTTGGACCACTCCAGATTAGGGCAACCGCAAACAATCTGCCGTATGTACGTAAGAGGCGACTAAAGGCAGGAGCTAAGGATGGCAAGAGGGGACCCTCCTCACCATGAAATATTTGCCCAAGGATTAAATGGAAATTAATCCACCTAACTGACGAAGGCAACGGGAAACCACCTCAGAAGACATATTTTTCCCAAGCTATAGGGTACATGAGTTATGGATAAGGCATAGACTTTTGTGAAGGGATTTACTTGTTGACCCAAGGAATGCTCTTATGGAACGAGAAAACAGACTTTGAGTATGAATATATACCTTGAACCTGCCACTTGGCAGTGCACTGAAGAAGTGGAAGACTCAAATAAAACTTCAAATTTACTTTTGAAAGCTCCTGATGCACTTCTACCAGTTATGAAGCAATTGTACTCAGCCATTAGTTAATTAAGTATTTCATCATGACTCAAATCAAATATTTTATAGTAAATACTACTAATTTAGCTTTGCTTAGATAAGAAATTCAATCTTTGATTATAAACTTTTTAATTTCTGGAGGCAATTGTCCCATGTGGTAGACCTATTGACTAGCGCTATAATATTTATGTTAATTAAACATGTGAAAAAGCTTGTGTCTTATCCGCATTTTAATGTAACATATAGAATATAGCAAAAATACCATATGCTGATGCGATTTTGCTAAACCTTCTTCAGTTCATGCTATATCGTATCTAACAATACATCAATGTTAAGTTAACATTGATGTATTCTTCATTGGCCCGGACACAACACCGACTTATAACTGAAGATATTGCAGCAAAGCCGGGCTTAGCAAAGAAATGACCGTGTGCAACAGACTTAGACTGAACAACAGTATAACAAAATTCTTCAAGACATGGAATGAATTAGAACTGATAAATTACTGATAGTTAGGCTAAGGCTAAATTAAAGCGATATAATATTAGCATAATTTAGGTTGAAAGCTATAGAGGCAACAAAGGTTTAACTTTTAACCCGGTGTGCTAGAATGCTTTGACGAGAACTTTCTAGAACTTTCTCTAGCCCTCTAGCGACGCGATATTCTATCAGAAACATAACGACAAATAATTTCAGCTAGTCGTCGACACCACGTAACATAGTTACACAGGCAATCCTTACTATCTTTATTGCTCTTCTTTTAATATATCGACACAAAGGGAGTAATGCATGGAATTTTATACAGTGGTGAAAAAGTGCTAAACAAATGTAATTATAAGAAAGAAGAATTTCTTATGAAGATATTGAAATGAAACATTGTCAAAATAATGTGCTCTCTCTTGATATATATCTTGACGTCTATGAGTGTGACAGACAAATAGAGAGAGAGAGAGAGAGAGAGAGAGAGAGAGAGAGAGAGAGAAAGAGAGAAAGAGAGAAAGAGAGAGAGAGAGAGGAGAGAAAGAAAGAGGGGGGGGGGGTAGTGCGCACCTGGGCTTTTATACATTATTATTGCTTTATTAAGAGTGATATCTGTTATTTCTAATAATGTTATCTCGATTCTCGAGTAGAGTTCAACAGTTACTCTAAGATAATGCGATGATTCAAGTAACTTTGGTGTAGGGCGGTTAGCATTTATCAAATAGAAACTTCCCGTTTTAATTGTGCAGTAAAGTATATAATTGTTTAATTTATGATTTCTTATTTTTTTTGATTAAGTTTTCTAAAAATTATTTTGATGACAGGATATCAATCGTGAAAGTCTCGCGAATATACGTATATAGCCTACCGGACTGCCAAGGAATTTTGCTTTCATATCTGCCAGTGCTTTTCGGAGACTAGATTTTAGTTCCTTCAGCATAGCTTTAAATTATAACAGAGCTTTAATGCTCGTCAAGTGACGGATAGCTTACACAATCAAGCTCCTAGATAGAAACTAATTTCGCTCAGTTCTCTGCTCAAAGACAGCCAGTTTCTTAACAATTTGCCATACTAATAAATGTTCGATTAAGCAATTCAGCTACAGACACTGATAGCACGGCGATAGGCCTATAATGTAGTTAAAAGTTAATACCTAAGATAAATTTTAAAAATTTCGAAAATCCAAATGATAGTTTTAAAACTAGCTTAATTCCAATTTAAGGAAAACCTCGGTGAATTCCGTTTGATAGATAAAAAGACGTAGCATGTGATTAATATTTAATAGAGAAAACCATTCGTTTTCTTCACTGTCAGAGTATTATATCCAGATTGAGCGTCATTACATGTAATTGTTTAGTCGACATACCGTTGGAGTTGTTTCAATTCCCTGTCAAAATGTGGACCTGGTTGGCTGAAAATAAAGTACTACTGTAATTTCTTGCTTAACGGTCTACCTAAAACCTTTGATAATTATCCGCCTTCAGGATTTATCAATAACTTTAGCTTGGAGTTGTATTAATTTAATTTATGCTAATATTAATATTAACAGTATGTAATAACTTCTACTAATATAAATAATATTTAATTGATATTTAAATTTAAGTTGCATTAATTAGTTTAATTTAGTTGTAGAACTATTACATTAACGTAGCCTTCGCTTTTCATTTCACTCTCCAAAAACCTCCAATGGCTTTCTATCTCAAACATACAGCATTTTGTTGAACTTCTTCCAATAAAGTTATAAGTTAAAATAATCATCACTATCATATCTTGAAGCGAGAGAGAGAGAGAGAGAGAGAGAGAGAGAGGAGAAAGAAAAAGAGGTACACGCAAGAAGAAGTCATTTAAATATTTACATGTATAAACCTTTATTTAACTACATATTAGCAATTCTGTATGAATCTTTAGTTTAATCTTTCTTCTGGTCCTGATCTCCTTGCTTCTAGGATACGATGTCATCAATTAGCAAGCTATCATTCAAATTATTAATTTAAAAACTACAGAAGTTCTTCCTCGAGGATATTGCGATCTTCTAAATATATTTACATTAAGACATCCCTGACCAAGCTCAGAGCTATTTCATTCGTGGGTCCGCATGTTACCCTCTTGCCTTGGAAAATGTGCTCGTACTGTTTTGAAAATTGTTTCTCATTCAATATTTGCATATTCAATGTACTAATAGGCGTAATTCACGTTGTGTGTTTTTGCCAATAGCCGTGTGTAGTCCATTCGAGATGCTTAATGGTTTAACGGATTAAATCTTCATTGTTTGATCCGATTGATACCATTAGCTGAGAATCAATAACTATTGCACGAAACTTGAAGAAGCCTAACACCACATTTAATCTATTTTGCTAAGGTTTACCCCTAGCAGGAAGAACTCAAAGCAAGGTGAAAATTCTAAGTACCTTTAGCTGTACAAAGCTATAGATTTATTAATAATTTTGGGACTTTGATATAGTATTAGCTCTATTTGTTTACTTATCCAATACGCCTAATTGGAAATATTGAATTATTGGAAGCCTTGCCTTGTCAAGACAGTTGATCTAATAAGGGATAAGGCCCTGTGAGTTGACAGGAACTCAGCAGCTCGATCATATAGATCATGGCGAAGTTTGTAGACACGATACAGACTATACCTGACAGGTCAGACGACGTTGACGCCAGGACTCGACTTGTAGCCGATGATCAGAAGGCACTACTGGAGGAGATCAGACGTGGAGCGAGTGTGGAGACGGTGGAGAACATTCTGCGGAGATACGGGATGACACTGGACTGGGCTGATGACGAGGGCAGAACAGCTCTTCACGAGGCGGCGCAAAGGGGCAGCCTTGACGTGGTGGAAACACTGCTGAGTCACGGAGCCAGCTCTGACCCAAAGTCTTACGAGGACACTACCCCTCTGTGGCTGGCTGCCTCAGAGGGTCATACGTCAGTGATCAGGATGCTAGCTAAGCACGGAGCTGATGTTAACGCTAAGTCTAAAGAAGGTCGATCTGGGTTGTGGGTGAGTGTGAACGGTGGTAATATGGAGGTGGTTGAGACGCTGCTAGAACTAGAAGCAGATGTGAACACTAAGGACTCCAATGGTAGAAGCCTTCTACTAGTTTGTGCTCATACTGGAGACATAACGATGATGTCAAAACTTATCAAGGTGTGATGCTTTGCATTTTGATTTTTGATTTCGTTGATATTTTAAATAGTCCTATTGATAATTAATTGATAGCTAGTAGTTAATAGTTTAAATTGTACAGGTGATAGTTGATAGTTTAATTGTCGATAGTTTATCGATTTGATTTCTTGACAGTTTAGTTTCGTTGATGTCTTCAAACATTAGCTAATCAATGCTAGATCTACACTTTAGTAAATAGTTCTAAAAACAGTGTCGTTATTATAATTCGCGATTAAGTATTTTGATATTCTGATGATTTACAGATGAGTAGATTAAGCAATGTGCAAAAGACTAGTTCTTTCGTCTCGAAACATTTCGGGGAAGGGAAGACCCATACTTGAGATTGAGACCTATTGATCCGCAGTCTGGCACCGATCTGTTCTTTTACTGAACAATTGATTGATTATTAATTGATTTATGAATACAATTCAATGATTAGTTATTGATATTGCTTGTTCTCTGATCAGCATTTTATTATTATTATAGAAGGCTATTCAATATATTTACTATCCTTAACATTACCCATTCATGTTTGAATTTGATCATTGAATGAAAGCTCTTATTGTTTGACGAGTCATCAATACAAACAAGGAAGTAAACTATGACTATTGATTATAAAAACAATGAAGAGATTGAATTAATTAGGCAAAGTAGTGCATTGTAAATTACAAATATTCAGTTTTTGAAGAAGACTTTTCTTTGATTGACAATGCCCTTGCTTTAACAAATAGACTCCTGTTGAATGTCGCTATCACTTTCGAATTAGTACATTTCACATTCTTGACTGATAATTGGTTGGTGTGTTGTTGTTATCGTCGTCGTTACTAGAGTGGCGCAAGAATAGACGAGGCGGATCACGAGGGGATCACGCCACTGCGTCAGGCAGCCTTCAGCGGCCACACCGAGGCCGTCGAGCTGCTGCTCAAGAGCGGGGCCCAGGTCAACCCCGTCAGTAAGGTGAGCGTGGCAAGCAGGGCGCCCATAGCGGCTGCAGTGCGCAACAATAGAAGAGAGAGCGTCTACGTTCTCCTTCAACACGGCGCCGATATCAACGTTAAACAGAACGACGGCAGGACGCCATTGTTCTCGGCCGCTCAGGCTGGTCATCTAGACATCGTCAATGTTCGTACTCTCTTCTGCTGGCTTGCTCTCTAGTGATTTGTTATGTAATATGTTCTATACTCCGTGTTGTGCTCGGGTGTGGTTGGCCACTGCGGAATAGGGTAACCGCAGGCAATCTGCTGCGTGTACGTAAGAGGCGACTAAGGCAGGAGATTAGGATGGCAAGAGGGGACCCACCTCATCATGAATTTTTTTTACCAGGATTAAATGGTAATTAATCCTTTTAACTGAGGAAGGCAACGGGAAACCACTTCAGAAGCCATACTTTTCAAACGCTAAAGGCTACATAAGGTATGGATCAGGTATAGACTTTGTGAAGAGATTAACTTGTTGACCTAAGGAGTACTCTTATGGAGCGAGAAAGCAGACTTTGAGTGTGAATACGTAATTGGAACCTGTCTCTTGGCAGTAGTGCACTGAAATAATAATGATAATAATAAAGGTTTAACGTCTGTTTCCTCATACAAGGATGATGTCAGGGACGTAGGATGATGTCAGCGCCGTGAAGAGAGAGAGAGAGAGAGAGAGAGAGAGAGAGAGAGAGAGAGGTTCTATACTCATTTATACGTTCTGCTTATATCGATGTGAATTCTTATCTATGTATTAAAACCTCGATTTGAATTCTTGTCTATGTATTAAGACCTATTGCACAATGTTTTATAGCTATCGATCATACCATGTTTGTTGGATACATAAAACACGCGACGAATGTGTCTGAAGTTTAGTGGAAGCTAAGTTCAATTAGGTTTATTATGATTGTGTTCAAATCCGGGGCTCATCCGTCACTGATGTCGCTTTCCAGAGATGAAATGACGTCGGCTTTATTGCTTTAGCATTTAACAGGATTTTATGTGCGTGTGTTGTGTACATTAAATATAGGGATATGTCTTTTCAATAACCTTAATGTGGCCTTTAGTTTGAGAAGCATATGCTGCAATTGATATATTAATGTCGTTTCAACATTAAAACATGTTATATTGTCATAGACTTGAGTCATTTGCAATACCATAGTATCATTCTAAAGACAACGCGACATTGAATTGCGCAGATTTCACAGGAATGTTGTTGTTATTTTTCGAAAGGTTTTGCTTTGAAACAAATTTTGCACGACGTTTTGTGATTCACGATATAACTGCTGATCACTCAAAGTTATAACTGAAAGATATTTAACTTCTTGAAATTTATTTGTACAGCTACATGGCCCAGTTCCAGTTTTCTAGGCCTGTAATCTATTGGCATTGTTTGGGCTGCCCTCTAGTGATAACGAAATAGTGAATGATTTTTGCGCTTTGATAATTCTTTTTGTAATCTTATTGAGTAACATTACACTTACTTAGCTAGTGCTGAAGTAATACAATGTATAATTATGGTAGTTGACTGTAGTTTAATCAGTGTCAATCTGTTGTCAAAGCCTTATTGAACCATAGTTGCACTGTATAAGTAGTGTATATGTTAAAGTAGTATTAAGTGATCATTGCAAATTAGGCAATTTACAATACATGTATCTCGCGAACACTATAACATGTAACTTCAATACCACACTGACTTTATTCTATAGGTATTGCTTCAGTACCACACTGACTTTCTTCTATAGGTATTGCTTCAGTACTACACTGACTTTATTCTATTGGTATTGTTTCGGTACCACACTGACTTTATTCTATAGGTGTTGCTTCAGTACCACACTGACTTTATTCTATAGGTGTTGCTTCAGTACCACGCTGACTTAATCCTAAAGGTGCTAATGATTATGTTGTAGGCGCTGCTTCAGTACCATACTGACTTTATTCTCTAGGTGCTAAAGATTAATTTACAGGCGCTGCTTCAGAACCATACTGACTTTATTCTATAGATGCTAAGGCTTATGTTGTAGGCGCTGCTTCAGTACCACGCTGACGTTAAGGCGACGTTGAACGACGGCAGAACGGCGCTGCTGGCCGCCGCTCACACGGGACACCTCGGGATCGTCTCCGCTCTCGTCTCTCACGGCGCTGACGTGAACGCAGCCGACAACAGCGGCAACACCCCTCTGCGTCAAGCAGCGCTCAGCGGTCACTCCGAGGTCGTCCATCACCTCATCGAGGCTGGAGCCTTCGTCAACCCCAGGGCCAATGTCGGCACAGTTCGTGTACCTCTGGTGGCGGCGGCACAGCGAGGTTCTGTGGAGATAATTGGAGAGCTGCTCGAGCGCGGTGCCTACGTTAACGCTAAGGACGACAGTAAGACTGCGCTGATTGCGGCGGCTAGTGGGGGACACAGCGAGGCCATAGATCTGCTTCTCAGCTACGGAGCCGATGTGAATGCTAGGGACAAAGAAGGCACGACGCCTCTGATTGCGGCAGCGTTCGGCGGGTATAATGATATCGTCAAGATGCTGATTGAGGGTGAGTCAAACGTCAATGCAACCAACAACCTGGGCCAGAGTCCCCTGCTAGCTGCGTCAGGCGAGGGTCACGTTGACATAGTGGAAACACTGCTGAATGCGCCAGGAACAGATCTCTTTATCAGAGACAACAAGGGAATGACTGCTCTACATCTGGCTGTTGAGGCTGGTAGCCTAAAGATCGTCAATGGGTTGATTAATAGGGGAGCAGAAGTGAATAGTTTGAATTATAACGGACAGACTCCTCTACATTTTGCTTCGAAGAATGGCAATGAAGAGGTTGGTTCGTTAACAGTAAATTTTGAATGAATTAATCGCTCATTACATCCAGATGTAATTTAACCTAAATAAGAAATCGTATTATCAAATTATGTTGTA
The DNA here is from genome assembly GCA_905160935.1 of Enchytraeus crypticus. Taxonomy (NCBI): domain Eukaryota; kingdom Metazoa; phylum Annelida; class Clitellata; order Enchytraeida; family Enchytraeidae; genus Enchytraeus; species Enchytraeus crypticus. Next base: position 601,025 of record CAJHZI010000772.1, read on the forward strand.
GCTCTAACAGGTAATTGTTGTACAGAAATCCTGTAAATTGCTTAAACGCTGTATGATTTGGGAATTACTACATGCAGTTTAGGCGCTCGGTTGAAACTCTTATATCATTAGTTTATGCTCTTAATAATTAGACATCAATGGCTGGAGCCAGTGGCGAAGTCGGTAAGATATTCGACCGCGGATCAGTAGGTGCGGGTTCAAATCCTGGGCTCGCCCGACACTGACATCGCTTTCGGCCGAGGAAACTGACGTTAACCTTAGCTTTTTAGCTTTATCATCGTTACGATACTAAGAGAGAGAGAGATGTTTATTTCAGCATCAACACCAAATCACTGACAAATACAAATAGAAATAAACATTTAAAAGAAATAAAATAAAAAATTCCCAGAAACACAAGGTATCAAACAGTCTGTAGAAACGCGTACTGATAAACGCGTATTCGATATCTCTCGACGCTCAACAAGATGATTACAATTGCATACCTGAGTAAATAAAGTCTGCTCTTCAAGTCAGAACTTGATAACTTTTAAAACCGCTAGTTTACTGAGCTTGGCTCGATTCAACTTAGTGTGCCCATTAAGTAATTCCCTTAATTTTATTTCTTTCTTCTATCCTGTCTAAGTTTAATTAACTTTTTGTAATTGGCGTTTCTAGATAAATTTGAAGGAGCCAGAATAAGCTGTCGGCTTTGTAATAAAGCAAAGAGTGTTAAAATTCTTTCCCATACATCACTCATGACGATTTTCTGTTTCATTTTTCGGGTCTTTGTATCATTTGGAACCTTCGATAATTAATTAGTACCTATTTCTGCCAGTATTCATAGAAAATTGCGGAACAAAAATTAAGCTAGAATACTATTTACACAAAGATTAAAAATACTGAGACATTTAAGCGTTTTAAATTATCTACATAAGTAGTACTTTTTGGTGTTGCAATTTATCATATTTTAATGAGTGCCAATTTATTATTTCTGTTGCTACTTTTACAGATTTGAAAGCATATTTGAAAGCTAGGGCATTTTGCGCGTGGCTCGTAGTTATATATATATATATATATATATATATATATATATATATATATATATATATATATATATATATATATATATACATGTATATATATATACAGTATATATATATATATATATATATATATATATATATATATAAAGTACAGCGCAGTCTACGGTGACCAAGCATTTTCTTTCTTAAGACTGAACGTTATAAAGTCCTTTAAGCACCGGTTAAGATGAAGATCCATTTATTGTTGGCATGAAGAAAGAGTCGCTTTAATCGTTGGTAATATATTATCGTATTTCAATTAATTCCCTTGTTATTCGCGAATGTAGCTGGAACACATCAGACAATATAAATTCATTGCTAGCGTGCGTATGAGTTTATTATGAGGGCTAATACCTTCCAAGATTTTACATCTTCTATAAAACAACTCTGGCCTTGGAATTCGGAATTAATTTAAAGGTCTTGACTTTGGCTTCAGAATTGAAAATGATTGGAATTCATTAAATAAAACATGAATTAATAGTACTTACAGATAGTTCAAAAGAAATTAAAATATATTCGACATGTGTAACACGTAAAATTATAACGAATCGATAAATAATAAAATTTAAATATGAAAGCGCAAACTTAAAAATGTACAAATGATTTTATAAAACCGAAAACTATTAATTTGAAAACTAAATTCAACTTTTAGTACTCTAATTTAATACTGTAAAACTCTTCTGAATATTCTTCGTTAGGAATCTACAACTTCATGTAAACTCATCATCTGCGTTAGTGCATAACTAATATCTTTCTTATCCGTTCTCTACGATATCCTCGACCAACTATGAGTATAACTCTACTCTAATATTTAGATAAGCCAATACCATCTGCACGGTCTTGACGTAAAAAGCTTACTATTTTCTGCAATTCTTTCAGTGTGTGTTTCTCTCCTCTCTTCCCTTACGTGTTTCATATACTCTCCTAGACGTCTAAAGCTCGATTGACTCATCTGGAAAAGCCTGACCAATTCTGGACCCTCGAACGAATTTTAGCTTCGCCCACGACGGTGACGAAAACCTCCTAACTTATGAAAGCTGGACTTGTGTAACCATTTAGATAACCATTACTTACAGGCACTTTATAAAATAATATATAGCAATGTACTACATATCTTAGTATTTCATATAGTAATATATAAAATACACAATTGCATCAAATACATGACCAAATGTAAAATCAACTTCACTTCATTTCAGAAATATCTCACAATCTGTGAGTTCGTAAAAAATGGTAAGACAAATAATATATGTCAATATATTTTTTGTCTTGCTATATTTCAACAAGTCTCAGATTGTGAAATATTTCTGACATGAAGTGCTGTTGATTTAGTATTTTAGCATTAAATATTACTGTGTTGTATCGCATCATATTTAATTTTTTCATATTATCTCTTAGTTTAGTTCGCATTTTGCAATGTATCAATCAGGTCGTACAAGCGTTACAGAGATCAGGGGCTGAAATTAACCGGAGACAGAACGACGGCTCTACGTCACTACTAGAGGCAGTCATTGCGGGTCACTCCAAGGTCGTCAAATATCTCATCAGCTCTGGAGCTGATCCAAACATCAAGAACAACTCCGGCGTTACTCCTCTGAACGTCGCAGCAGCCGAGGGCATGCTGGACATCTGTCTTGAGCTGCTGGAGGCGTCTGCTGATCTCAACTCTAGGGACAACGAGGGTGTGTCTCCCCTACTCGCGGCGGTGAACGGAAATCACCAGGACGTGGTAGAGATGCTGTTGAACAGAGAGGAGGTAGAAGTGAACTTGAAGGATAACGCTGGCAGGTACCCGCTGTGGGCAGCCGCTCTGAGAGGTACAGACTGTCGCTATACTGTGAGCTTCATATAATAATAGTAGATATAAAAACAAGTAGTATATTAGCAGATATCGGCGACTAGCTAGATAGAGCAATGCTCTCACTCGGGACAGATTGAATGGTATTAGGCTGGTTTTAAATAATTGCATCATTAATTATGTTTGTTGTAAGCTTGTACTTTTATTTCTCTCTTTGTACACTTTGTATGTATGCGACTTTACACTGAGGTTGTTGAATAAACATATATATATCTCTCTCACAAAGAATTTTATAATGCCTATTTCGACGTCAGTTTTCTGTCTCGAAAGCCTGTTAGTGATTCGAATACTTCTGAATTTAAATTCCACTGATTGGTTATAAGAGACCAAACCGATAATACTACCCTGCCAGCATAATCAGGTTTATTTTTATTACTGGTTCCTCTTCTTCTTATTTGGTTTTTTATACTTTATTATTATTACGTTTATTGTTGCTCACAATGTTTATAAAGCGTGTTTAAAAAATTTGCACCGTCTTTTTAAATTTATGTAATATAAATGTTTTATTTTACATGCTGTTACTGAATATTCTCGGTCAATAAAGGTCTATTACATACATAAATTTTCCTCATTTATTAATACTTAATTGCTAGTTTTATATTTGTTGTGTTCGCAATATTTGCAAATACAGGGCCATCGAAAGGTGTCTCTGTTAATTAGACTATTGATACTGATTACCATAGTAATTGGTAAAGTGACTAGCATCATTCGTTTCTTTCTTTGGATAAATTGGTAATGTAAGGTACAAATTTTCATATTCTTACCGAGTCATTGAAGGCTTCTGGCTCAGTCTGTCTAAGCTACTTCTTCGTTGCGGATCCCTATGCGCTTATAGGACTTAAAAATATGTGATCCATATAAGTCTAAGAAATTGTGCAATTGGCTGATTATCGATTAAATTGTTTGATTGCTCTATTTATTTATTTTATTTATTTATTGCTTTATTTCAGGCGTAAAAACCCATACATGAATCTTTGCACATAGAACAATGCAACAAAAACCAGAAAAGCAAATAGTCTGCGCATAAATTGAGCTATAGGCCTAAAACAATTACTTATAGAATTAGGCATACAAGGCTATAATAGGCTCAGAACATCAAAACACTTAACTAGCATATTAGCATTATCCAGCAAGCACATTCTAAACTTTAATCTGTAATTTGATAGGATAGTATCAAAACTAGGCAATCCAGTTTCTAGCAGCGCGATGGTTAGGCTGCTGTAGCGTTTGTATCCAAAAAATATTTTAATACATTTATTATAGGAAGATCGAAACTTCTCTATATAGATTAGTTATTTGGTTGCTCTATTATTAATTGATTATTTAATTGCTCTACTATTGATTGGCTATTTGTTAGCTTTATGATTGACTGATTATTTCATTTCTGGATGATTGATTGATATGTGACTGATGTATTGTTAGGTAAGATGCCGATAGTTGAGGCTCTACTGGAGCATGGGGCGGACTTCAACGCTAAGGCTGAGAAGGGTATGACACCACTGAGGGTTGCCGCCTACGGAGGATACTCAGCGATTGTGGAAACACTCTTGAAAAGAGGAGCCGAGGTAACAAAGAACTTAAAAATACTAGTCATATGACAGACTAATAGTTACATTTTGATGAGTAGACTCTCTACTGATTTCTGCAAGATCGGTAAGGTCTTAGACTTAGAGTCACAAGGTGCGGTGTTCAATTACTAGACTCGCTATTAATTATTACTCTTGCACTTTATTGTATTTAAACAAATGTGTCGCTATCTCTACATAATATGATATTTACTAATTCTATTTAGAATAGGCAAAACTCATAGAAAGAATTTTGAAATGTCTTAACTTTCGAAGAGAAATACTTTTGTACTGAATTCCAGGATACCTGCAGTTCTAACAGGATAAATATAACACGGATAGCTCTCTGCTTTTCATACATATTCAGTAACATTGACACAGGTGAACGCTGTCGATGACGACGGTGCTACTGCTTTACTCGCCGCTACGTTCACCGGCCAGACGGACACTGTGAGAGTCCTGTTGGAGAAGGGATCGGCAGACCCGAGCATCCGCCACAACGACGGGAGCACCGCTCTGTGCGAGGCTGCCTCAGAGGGCTTCAAAGAGATCGTTTGTCTGCTTCTCGACCATAAAGTTGACCTGGAAACCAGGGACAACGACGGCGAGACGGCGCTGTGGGCTGCCGCGCTGAACGACAAAGTGCAGGTGGTTCTGGAGCTGATCGATAAGGGAGCGGACGTGAACGCCAGGGACCATGAGGGAGCGACAGCGCTCCACGCGGCGGCGAGCATGGGAAACAACGACGTGGTGGACATACTGCTGAAGAGTGGCGCAGAGCTCGAGGGTGAGACGAGGGTGGGCAAGACCGCACTGTGGATAGCAGCTGAGCAGGGTCGCACTTCCACTGTCGCCCTCCTACTGGAGAAGGGCGCAAATATCAAAGCTGTGAATAACGAGGGAACCGGTATGTGAAGATTGGTAGTAGTTAAAATAACAATTTCAAGCGATATTAAGAAAACTCTGGTATGGTAAGAGGCTTATGAGAGTATAGTAAAATCAGTAAAAGACGAAAAAATATCTTATCTGAATTCTGAGATTTACTGAAATGAATGAAAAAAATTGCTACAAAAGTTTAAACGAATGGAATGGTAAAGGCATATTGAAGTTGATGTGTGACAGAGAGAATTGCAGAATTTCTATTCGTATCCTGACCAGGGTTAAATTGAGACTCTAGGGAAGACTATGATGATGATGATGACTAAAATGAATGAATTAATATTCCGATTTTAATTGATATATTATGTTCATTCGTTCTAACTTTTTGATTATGTTGCATACAATGGATTCAAATTATATGACTATTAAAAATAGTAATAATAATTATCATCACCATCTTCAGTTTAATCCCAGTTTACCCGGGGTTGGGATTATAAAATTTTGTACCAACTTCCGCTCACCAACCGAATGCCTTTCCTGAACTTGGTTTGGATCTTAGCCCTTTTTCCTCTTTTAAGACATATGCAGTGCACGGTTGGGTTATTCTTCAGCAATCCAGAAAAATAATGTTCCTGATTAAGTTGATTAGTTTTGCCCTCAATGACTTTTTTCTCTCTCTAAATCTTGCTTCTTGTCTTTGCAATTTTCGGTTGTAATTTTACGTTTGGTTCAGGAGTTCTATTGGCCGCAGCACTAAACAACAATGAAGATACAATTTATGAACTAGTTAGACACAAAGTTGACGTAAACGCCCACGACAGCGACGGGCTGACCCCACTACTGGCGATCTCAAGTGGGGGAAGCCCCTCTTCAGTTTACGTCCTGCTCGACAATGGCGCAGACATACATGCCAGAGACAACACCAACACGACGTGTCTGCTGCTGGCGGCCACTGAGGGAAACCTCGAAATCGTTCCAATACTTCTGGAACACGGAGCTGACGTGAACGCTAAGAACAACGATGGAGTTACGCCTCTGAGAGCAGCTGCTGGAAAAGGTCATCTGGACGTAGTGAAGCTGTTGATTAATAAAAGAGCTGACGCTAACGCTAAGTCTAACGACGGAGTTTCGTCTCTCCAAGCTGCCTCCACCCAGGGTCATGAGACAGTGGTCGAGGCTCTGCTCAAGGTGCCCGGTGTTGACGTGGACGCGACAGACAACCAAGGCACAACGGCGCTGATCGCTGCCGCCGCCAGAGGTCACCTGAGTATCGCTAAAAGGCTGATCGACAGCGGGGCTGATGTTAACTTGACGGGCAGTGATGGGACAGGCCCCCTGCTGACAGCGGCCTTCTCTGGTCACTACGACATGGTCAAGCTGCTGCTGGACAAGGGAGCTGACCGATCCCTGGCTGACCACAGCGGGCTAACCCCGCTACAGGCGGCCTTAGAAAATGGACACGAAAAGATAGCTGATCTACTGGATAGTTAACGTATCGGAGGCTGATATGTCATTTACGAATTTTAGAAATTTACAATGCGATTAAATTACTAAATAGATACATTAAACTTCAGAATTTGTATACAGATCAATTGAGATTCGATTTTACTGTATTCTGTTAATAAATGAACAGCTGACATAATAGTCTAAATCCCGCGATTTTAAAATATTAAACGAATTGTGCTAATACAAATAAAGAGTGTAACAAGATATACTAAAATTTATCTGGGTTATTCCAAATCGAATAAATAATGCAAGTTATTATCGCAATTGCGTAGTAAGCGTGCTGTGGGAACCAACCTGATATCATCATTGGATGAGGAAATGGACATATTATTGCATTACTGTATCATTCATTATTATTTCACTTATGTATGCCAATGTGTTTTACCTTTTAAACACTTTTGTAATTATATTAGGCTCGAACTCCCTTCCCTTATTCAAATGTCGTAGAGCGAACGTAAAATATTTACTTTCATTTGCCTTGAAATATTAACGTTTATTTGTCTAGATCGGTCTGCTGCATTATCTAGATTAGAATGCGTCTTAAGATAGTAAATAGCAGTATTATATGGCACTATAACCACATTAAAAATATTGTGCTAAGAAAGTTCAAACAGACTTATAGATGCAGAAAGAATTGCATAAGATAAGATGCCGGATTCTCTATATTTTAAATTTACATGAATGCAGGTTTTGTTGTTATCAGCTTGTCACTAAACTATCACAGGATTTCAAGGAATGTCTTCACCCGGTCTCTCTTTCACACTTCTCTTTACTTTTTCACTTACAGAACAACGTGTTACTCTTTAATCAATCTACAGTACATGCAGGGCCTACATGTATTTTGAAAACTGAACCAACTGGATTCTGTGCAATCAATCTATCAATCAATATGTATATTTATAAAGCGCTGCTCTATGCTAAATGCCACAGTAGCTCGCAATGGACAGTGAAGGTCAAGAAGCCTGGTGATATAATACAAATCATTTAAAATTTCACGCAGATACCTGATGCTCACTTCGTGCCTATATTTATAAAATTACACTAATGTTTGTAAAGAGTAAACACCATTATAGTGAAATGATCAACTATGTCGATGTCTCTCACTTTTATTACCACATGTCTAACCCTTTAGGCAGTTTAGACCCTTTTCCGCGTAACCAGTGCAGAGAATGTCCGAGATTTTACTGTCAAATCAGCGCGGCTGAGATTCGAACCCACGAGGGTTCAATTTGCCTCAGGATCTGTCATTTAAAACGTCATGACGATACCCCTTACGTTATTAAAACATTGTTTGGTCTGCGTCGTCCGGGCTACCGGGTCCTGTCTGCCTGTCTGCATGTGTGCCTGTCCGCATGTCTGCCTGTGTGCCTATCTGTTAGTCTGCTTTTATCACTCCCTTGTTCTTCTCATCTCACAGTGACTGTCATCCATCATAACCACAGATCATCCCGTCCATCTATTTCCATTCTTCGCTCCAGTACGCGGTCGACGGGGAATTCCTTATTTGGTCACGTGCTGCGTCCACTCAGTTAAGCTAACATGTTACGTCACATAGCAGTATAAACTGTGGAGCACAATAGGGATTGAGATAAAGGGAGAAGAGGCTAGGGATAATTAACTATGCATTATTGGAAGAGCTCAGGACCAATCGTATGAATACTGATACGATAATGAATGCAATGAAGATTACTTTTCTAAAACAAAAAATCATCTCACCATTTGCCGTCTTTCTATCTTTTCACTCTCTCGCTTTCTTTTAATTTCTACAATTTTAATGAATATAGCGAAGTCATTAAAATCATGGTGATGTTGAGACTTCAAGAGTCGCTTTTATATGTGTGAAGGAAAATACTTTGCAGCATAAATATTAATGAGGAAGAATATAAATTCACGCACTATGGCGGTTGCACGCTGCATTCTAAAGTAATTTTGTCTTGAGATATACTCAGATATACATGCGGTACCAATTCCACTTGCATGTCTATCAGATAGAACTCCGATGATACTTTGAAATGAGATTGATTTTGGCAGTATAGTGCATATATTCTGGATTACGAAACAAAAGTAGAATTTAACACTGCATTTTTCGTATTAATGCGAAACTTACACATAAATATCAATACAATAATTTCAAATATCAAATCAAGTCTCATTCTAGCAGTATTACAATAGATGTAGAATTGGGGCTTCAATGGTAAGTCCTGTTCTTTCGCATTCGTTCCATTAGCGTACTTTATGTTAGACATATATCAGGGACTCATGGTTGTCCCGCGTGAATCTCGTAGTTATTGCGAGTCTGATTTTAGGATTATCGATTAGAAACTGCGGAATCTCGTCCACGATATGACGTCATTGGATGTCCTGACTTCCGCAGAGAACAGCTGTGCACATCAGAAAGAAAATAGCAGCAGAGTTGTGCAGCAGTAGGAATATCAGTGCCGCAGAGGATGTAAAACTATACGTGAACAAGGCCCGAATCATAAGGGGGTCTGATACCCAACATCAATTTTCATTCTCCCTCATGTTTTGCCAATGTGAATTAACATTTAAAGCGTTACTACCATGATGTTAAGGAAAAATTGAGTATAATATATACAATTATACATTTGTATTATATATGTACGTATACATATACCCCGTTCAGGTACATTATGTATATACATGTAAATGCATGTATATCAAGTGTTCTGCCAAGTGGCAGGTCCAAGACACATATTCCTATCTATACGCAGCTTTTCACTCAAAATAAATGGCACTCCATCTCTCAACGTGTTAATCGCTTCACAAAAGGCCTTATGCATGCCTTAATGTAGCCGATAGCTTGGGAATAATATGGCATCTGAGATAGTTTATACACCCGTATATAAATATATATATATATATATATATATATATACATGTATATAAACATATATATATATACACAGTATATATATATATATATACATGTATATACATATATATATGCATGTGTGTGTGTTATATTATATAGTATACATGTATATATATATAATTTTATATATATATATATATATATATATATATATAGTCGTGTTGTGCCCGGGACCAACAGTTCACTGCACGTGGCTTAATAAGCGACTGAGCAAGAACTGAGGAAGGCAACGCCAATCCACCTATGAAGCCACATTTTCCCAAGCCATATGTTACATAAGGTACGGAGAGACCATATTAGGCCTACCATTTGTAAAGGGGTTAATTTGTTGATCTATGCAATGATCTTTATGAATATGTATGCTCCGTGTATGAATACGTACCTTGAACCTGCTCTTGGCAGAACGTTATATACTGTATACACACACACACACACATATATACATATATATAGTGTGTGTGTGTGTTGATACTATTATATACATATGTACATGTATATATATATATATATACATGTATATATATATATACATATATATTTACTACATATATGTACATGTATGTAGTATGTACATGTATACACAGTATGTATACATGTATATATATATACATGTATATATATATAAACACTTGTATATATACATATATAAATATGCATGTATATATACAAGTATATACTGTATATAGATGTATATATACATATACTATTATATACATATGTACATGTATATATATACATGTATATATATATACATATATATTTACTACATACATGTACATGTATTGTAATGTATAGAAGTGTTCATATACATACATATGATCAGTTTAGTTATATAGGCCTACATGTGCATAAAATCATTAATACATGTATGCAAGTATCTATTTTAATATTGACGACTTTTAGACAAAATAGCAGATAAATATTCTTGAAACAGAATACATGAAGCTCTTTAAGAGTGAAACATTTAATTTTACAGATCTAATGGTTCACAGTTAGGCAATATCTAACATCTTGTTGCTTTTATGCATTACCTCACAGCTCAAAACGCTTATGGAAAATGTAAAAATTTGTCATTTGATTGGCTCTCCATCATACAATATCTTCGTAAAGCATAAAATATAAATACTCTCAAAATAATTTTTCTTTCATCTGCTTTATTTTCAATCTCCACCTTAATTACCTATTAACTAAGCTGTATGCACGTATGTAAAGTAACTCAGCCCCATCGAAGCATAAAACAGGCTTTTGATTCGCCGGCTTCTACGTTCCGTGTGCTCCAGGTAAACGGTTTTCTGACAAGCACCGATCACTCGTTATTAGAAAACTGTCACTCGATCTTTTAATGCACACAGCGTTCAGCAGAAAAATTGCTGTCGCCCAGCACTAGTCCCAGAAACTATCGTGCAGGTGAGAAATAAATTATTCAAATTGAACTGACTGAGGACTTACTGCTCGAGATCTGAACTGATTGAGACTGAACTGATCGAAGACTGAACTGATCGAAAACTGAACTGATCGAGACTGAACTGATCAAGGACTAAACTGATCGAAGACTGAACTGATCAAGGACTAAACTGATCGAAGACTGAACTGATAGAGATTGAACTGGTCGAAGACTAAACTGATCGAAGACTGAACTGGTCGAAGACTGGACTGGTCGAAGACTGAACTGATCGAAGACTGAACTGATCGCGACAGAACTGATCGAAGACTGAACTAATCGAAGACTGAACTGATCGAAAACTGAACTGACCTTAGGAGCCTATGGCCTGTAGCTAATGCAAACTGATAGCCTTACAAAGTTAGGCGGAGATTTGAAAAATGATTATTTCGCATTATAAAAATTATTATTTTAAAATTAAACTGTTATCTAGCAATTAATATATTTAAGAAGGGCTTGAGTTTGTTGAGAACGGCTTCAATTAACAATGAGAATTTTCGTAACTCGAAATTAATGATAAGTTTTTTCTTCGTTTCTGACTATTTCTGAACATATCTGAAGTAAAAGAATTCTTATCAAAATTCGGTAATTGAGTATTAACTAATAAGGAGGCCTCATTTTGCACTTGCTTCAACGTTAGTGAAAATGTCAAAAATATGTGTGGATAAATTATTAAGCAAAGCCTTAAAAAATCTGTGCCAGTGTCAACGCTGCGAACCATTAACTCCAAGAATAGAATGCTTGTCACCGCGCTCAGCAGCACCTGCTGCGAATCTGGGTTGATTAGAGGGGTGACGCCTAGTGATCTAGAGCTGGGAGTGTTCAGTGGGGTCAAAAATTCTACAGAATCATGTCTAGTTGTTCATTAAATTAAATAATTAATAAATAAACAAATAAAATTTTAAACATCCTGAAATTCGTTATATGAATTTAAAACATCTGGAATTCATAAACTGCAACAATAATTCATTTGAGATTAAGATTTAGCTTAATTTGGAAATTTCATATGAATGTAGAGCCTTATTTCAATGATGTTGTCGTTTGAGTAGTTAATGGATTTCCTCATAGATTTTACTTGAGGAGTGAAAAGTACGCTTTCTGATACTAGTTTAAGCTGCTTAACGTATGTCATGAAATCGTAGGCATTATCTAGCTTCTGCCTAACGGTATCCCGGAGTGAAAATAAAGCTAAAATTAAGTTTAACGTCCGTTTAGTACCTCGAGAACTTGTCAGTGACGAACCTGGCACTGGATGTGAACCTACTAATCGGCAGTCAGATGCCTTACTGATGTGCTACTGGTTCAACCTGGGTAGAAAAGCGCGACTTGAATGCTTACATTAGCAGAGCACTAGAGAGAGAGAGAGAGAGAGAGAGAGAGAGAGAGAGAGAGAGAGAGAGAGAGAGAGAGAGAGAGAGAGAGAGAGAGAGAGAGAGAGAGAGAGAGAGAGAGAAAGAAAGAAAGAGCGAGAGAGAGAAACAACAAGAGAGAGTTAGAAGGAGACCAAAAGTTAAATCAATCTCGAAAATTCAATATGATTTCGCGAGGCAACTAAAACCCATCTCATCAAATCGTTTAGCTTTGCTCTGACGCAGAACGACTTCAATTGGTCAAACCTAAGCTGCTGCAGCAGCTGACAGCTGCTGGAGCAGCTTGCGTGGTAAGAGTGATTCCCTGTTACGTCATCAGCTGATCACTGCTATGCTGTGAAATCCCTCTCTCCCAATAGCTCAGTCCTTTACCTGCAGTACAACGTGCTGTTACGTTAACTTCTCATCGTGTATTGTCAAATATTTGCTTCATTTTCTGCAGTTACATTTACGGGTAAGACAAATATTTTACTTCAACGTATTTATGCACAAGATTTCTTATTTTAAATACGTGTAGACGTGAATATAATTAGCAATTTGTCTGATATATCAGTTTTAGTATTTGAGGCGAGCTCGAAATAGATACTCTGTAACTTTCATTCTGGGAGTGAATAATTTTTAAATTATAATTGCAGCTAATTTCGAAATTAGGCATTTTACAATTAGAATACATTGCAATACGCTATTAAAATTTCAAATAGATAAGATAGTAAGACAATTTTGCAATTTTCTACGAAAGCTACTGTCACTGCAACAGTTTGCATCAGTTAATATATAGTTATATGTAAACTCACAATTAATCCAAAATTTTTTATTTTTCTTTTGTTTTCGCAACAATTGGCCCAATTCCACTACAGACTGACGTAATAAAATCGTGTGTAAGCATAAGTTCTATTTATCTAAATTTTATACATTAGTGCTATCAATGAGGAATCAATTAGAAAAATATTCACGTGTACAATTTTATATTTATATTAGTGTTTAAATTAAATTAATAGTGAATTACATCGCTTCAATGAGGGGTAATTTTAACGCCTCCTGCATTATCTGAAAGAAACATTTGCCTGGAAGAGTTTTTCAAAATATCTTTGTAAATTGATGGCAAACTTGAACCAGATAAATTATATATAACACTAAATTACATCAGGCTCACCCGTTTTTCAATAAATAATAGATAAGCTAATAAAAGGAATTGTGAAGGAGAGTAGAGACATAAAGAACGATACTTGGTATACAATTCAACTATACAAATTAGTGTCCCTGTTACAGTCTAGTGAAAGTCCGAGAGTTTCATCTTTCTTAAGCTCACTTAGGAGTCGACCTCGCGACCTCTGAAACAACCAATCCAACTCTCATGACGTCGCCTGCTGGTTTACACACTGCGCTATTCAGACATCAAAAGTTGAAAAGGTGATTTTATAACGCATTTGCATGTGGATATAAAAAGAAATTAGGGATAGATATATACTAGAAGGTTATGACCTTATAACCTGTTATGAGACCACTGAAAGAGAGAAGCTGATTTGTTGTAAGTAGCATCTTAGTTATTGGTTATAATTTCTGACCAAGTTTTTGTAATTAGGTACTCAGATCAATATTTCCCATATCTAATAAATGTTCGCTCACCCTCTTAAAATATTTGCGTGTTTACTCTTGAAAACCATTTCAACTTTTGGGAGCATCCTACTCGTAGCAAATGATGAAAAAGTATAATTGCAGATTTGAGTTACATAATCTTAGTAAACAAAGGTCGTATCTAAATCACCACAACCAGCTGCAGTATCTGCATAAGTCGCCTCTTAGAGAAATCGAGTGCTATTAATGCATAAATAAATATTACATTTTTGCCAAGTCTAGTAGCAGATATTCGCAAGAATGCTAGATAAAAATTATTTCCAAACTTTTCTACTGAACATCTTGTCATTTGTATTTTAAAGTAAATCGTATATGATGGTCTAATCAGATAATTGATTTTTATCCGTAAATTTAGTCTTATACAATAAAATGCGGTGGGGTGACCGGCTGCCGGGATTAAATCTAAGATTTATGCAATGGCCTCTGATGCTCAGACAGCCTCAGAAATATCTGTTAAATATCTCAGATAATTTTAAAACAAAGTGAAATAAAGTCCTTATGAAAACAACTTATCCTCGCTCGTATTGTGATAGTCATGAACTGAAATCTCCAGAAATGTATGAACATATGACTACAACAAATGTAATCCGCAGCACTTCGAATAGCCTATCAGCTTAATTCGATGGATTTTACTATGACACACGTTCGACTCCTTATTAAATACATTAGAGAATAACATATTGCAAATGTAACTTATCAGCTTTATTCTAACATTACTATCAGTCAGTAGAAAGTAGTTTAATTTTGTATACTCAGTGTGTGGTGTTTTGGCATCTATTTGTACAGTTTGCAAGTGACGCTCCTTATATTTCCCTTTGGCGATTAACCGGACGTTAAATTAAATTCTTATTTATTGAAGATTAATAGTAATTACTGGTTGACTGCTGTAAAAGGGTGAGATAATGTTATGGGTTGGTTCATTGGGAACAATTATTTTATCTGACCTATATTTTGCATCGCTTATAATAAACACACATATATGATAAACAGCTTTCATATCTAGGCGCCATTTCAGTTAGAGATGGGAATCGAACCGAACCCGAACCAAACCCTAAAATCTAGAATTTTGACCGAACCGAACTCGAACCCAAACTCTGACAGAACCCGAACCGAACCCGAACCCAGACACTGGCCGAACCCGAACCGAACCCGAACCCAGACTTCGTTCAACCGAACTGAACCAAACTCTTGTAGTTCCTTTCTTCTTCACCAGCCTGACATTAGATAAAGATAGTAAGAACAATACAAATATATATTTGTTTCTGCAATTACATGTCTTACAGTATCTAACAGCACATAATCAGGTAAGGCTGGTTCCGACACAAATTTTAAAATGGTAGCGGTACCAAGGAATGGTAGCGGGAAGCGAGACGGGCCTACAGAAGATAATGGATAGTCTGAATGATACGGCATTGAAATATGGAATTAAGATTAACATCAAAGAGACAAAAGTGATGAGAGTATTCCATAAAAATCTGAAAATGCTTGACTCAATCTAGGTGGATATGTTCTTGTTAAGTTCAAATTATGAATTTTTTTCTAATTTTAGTGTGCTACCTTAATATTTTTGCAGCCAGATTTACAAATAATTATGTGACATTCTATATGTGTTAAGACTATCTGGAGTAAATAATTTTGCACCATAGCAATGCAATAATTTCATAACTATTTTCGTAACTTCATAATTGATCTGAGAATTTCAAATTTGAAACCCTAAGGTAAATTATGAAGCTTATTACAGGTCAGTTGAGAGCAAACGGTGTATATTATGATCATTCTCTATGGAAGTACACGTGTTTACCAAATCATCTTTATTTGACATTTTTATGTTACTAAATTGCACTTTGTCTCTGAAATATTGAAGCAAATTTTAGCCAAGACATTTCCACTTAATTATAAACGTATCTAATATATAGGTCTATAGTGACAGAAAATTTACATATTGACGAAGCATTCTATTTACTCGTTATAATCAAGGAGAATATTTCAGATACAATAATAAAGCTAAATATCTATATTATGAACATTTGTTGGTCAATTTACAATATTTTAAGATATGTACAGGAATAAATACCACTTCTCTCCTTTTTCATTGTCACATTTTTTCCCAGGTGAAAAAATGTGGCAGCTATTATGACTTAATGAATTTTTAAGCATATTTACCATAAACATGTTTGTCATAACCATGATTATTATAAGTAAAGTTAAACAATTGCAACATTATCCAAACCAAACCATTTCGAACTCTAATCCAACTCTTTCCAACTCGCAAGAGTTGGAAAGCAAGCCGAACCCGAAACGAACCCGAACCCTTGTTAGAACCGAACCCGAACCGAACCGATCTTTCATTTTCAACGAACCGAACCGAACTCTCAAATTATCAACTGCTAACCGAACCCGAAACGAACCGAACTTTCATTTTCAACGAACCGAACCGAACCCGAACTCTGGAAATTCATAAAATTCCCATCCCTAGTTTCAGTGTGAGCTACATGAAGAGATTTGGAATTTGAGAAGATTTAGAGAGAGATAGCCGTTTACTGTGTTTAACCAGACGTTAAATCTTTAACAATCGATTGATCTGTTAACTTATTTATTGATTGGTTGAGTGATTAATTGAATTTTGCCTTGGTTGATTCATTGATTGGTGAATTAATTGATTTTTGTGTAAAAATTTAGTATTGATTGATAAAGGTGCATCGATCAATCGATCGACCGACCGACCAACCGACTGACTGGATGACTGACTGACTAACTGAATGACTGAACGAATGAATGAATGAGTAGATGAATAAATGAATGAATGAATTGATTCCAACCACGAATTGTGGAATGAAGGCGAACAGCACAGCGGCAGACGAAATAATAATAATAATAACAACAATAACATCGAGCGCCATTGAGACAAAACTAAGCCTCTGAGCAAAGAGAATAACCAAAACTCTGCAAATTCCAAAATCCAAAAATCAGACCAAAGATAGAATAGAATATAGATGACAGGTGGAATATATGTAAGATTTCGCCTGGCGCTAATGTTCAGTCAGAAAACAGATTCGATGTGGTTGTTTTTACTCATATCTGCTATCATGCTCGCATTATATATTAAAGCATTTACATTAATTGACAATTTCATACCATTGCAACGGCTAAGCCTTTGTAAGAAAATGTACGCGTTTTTATTTTACAATATATTTAGTCTATTTTCTTGGAAACATACGAAAATCTGTACTTAATTCTGGAACTGCTTCCCAATTTTTTGGCAATTAAAAATGAGATATACAAAATACGATAAAATTCTTTCTGATTTAATTCTTTCTGATTTTTGTATTTCAGAATTTCCTCAAAAAGATAATAAGATAGTAATCATTTATTTCTCTAATAAAACTCTAGTCGACTCCTCTGAAATCATACAGCTGCCAGTGTTTTTCTGTCGTTTCAAAAATCATCACTAGATTCAGAATATAGATAGAATAATGCATTCATTATTATATTGAAAGTCGAGCTTAACTGTCTTATAATTTTAGTTAAATGACCTGTAAATAACACTTCTATCTTAACGCTTCTAATTTCATATTTCCCATCAAGCAAATGCTTACAAATTAGTTTTACACTTTTCAATAAGAAATTCAGATTTTTATGATATACTGCATATTTTTACTTCGCTATTTTGAGTATTTTGAAAGAATTTCCGGTGATTTTCTAGAAAGAATTATTTTATAAATTTAGAAAGAGTTCCGTTCTGTTTCTAAATTTAAGCGCAACCGAATCTGTAAGCAGTCTCTTTAAAAAGAATTTTTTAAAGCATTAGCCTTGTTTGCAGTGTCAATGACGTCATGCTCTCTGCTCGCGGCCCTATATATAAAGTGTTTATGCAACCAGTTGAAGTACTACATTGAACGATGTAAACTTAGTATTGAAATAATTGCTCATCCGCGACAGCAGCTAGTCTTATTGGTATTACTCTGTACTTTTTTTATAGATAGTTGTTTATTTATAACTTCTTCCTAAGATATAGAACCAGTAATTCCCTATTCCATGGTCTGCCCAACCCATTGAGATGTTATCGGTTAATGGCACATTTGATACGGCTAAATGTCATAAATGCTCAGACTGTGGCAGGAATGTAACACCTGCATGAAATATGAAATGCCGTTCCATGGGCAGGATGGCATGGGTTCATTAATCCGGGAAGTGCATATTCTCGAATATTAATATGAGGTCCAGTATATGAAGAATTTAAAACGCTTAATGAGCTAAAATTGTGATATTGAAAGTGATAAATACCATCATGAATTATTTATAAGCAAATATAATATTAAACATTTATTGACTAACTCTAGGGTGGCCAGCTAGATTTCATGTTTGTGTAATTATAAGTCTTCAATTTTTCCTTTAATCTACATAATTGTGTCCAAACGTTTGAAAGAAAAACTTACTGTCTACCTCGATCTCCAGTTCTCTCTAACTATCTTTTCCTCTCTCGCTCATTGCCTCTCATTGTGGTAGTTTAGTATTTTGTAAACTGATAAACCCTCTATCATTTATATGCAAACTCATGCCGATATCATGTTAAAAAACTGTCGTCGCTTCCGCTGTGCAACGATAATTAAACAGGCGAGGTGTCGTTAGTTTAAGTCAATACCACAGTCGATACAACTCAGCCGCATCTGCTGCTTCCTAATAATTTACTTCCAATTATTGGAAGTAATCTTCTTTCTTGATAATTCGGCGACTAGCTAGATTCTATAAATAGCCTGTGCAGGTAGCAGGCTATTGATTGGTCGCTAGGGAGTGACGTCAAAGGCTAGAGGCATCCCCTTCGGCTCACACCGGAAACACTCGGCACTACTCGAGTCGTAGAGCTGGTCACTGCTTGCAGCGACATTCTTGCAGCAAGTTTTACATTTCACAATGTGGGTAGAGAACTGAGCGTGGACTGGAGCTCATAAAAACCAACGTGCAAGAAAAGTCGATTAACGCTTTAAAATCAGGAAGATCGTTAAGAAATAGCTGAGTCGAATTTAATTTCAGTTTCTTTGATCGATGTGGGATACGACTGAGAGAAACCACTGAACGATGGACGAGTTGACTTAGAATTTATTAGACATCTGAGCCTGTGGGTCTGAATTCTGACTGTCGCGTAGCTTGATTTGCTAGATGTTCGGCTACTGATTACCAGGGGCATAGTTGAAATGCAGTATTCGTCCAAATAGTTCCTTAGACTTGCATAAAAAGGACGGATAATAAAGATTGTGATTTCTGTTCGATTAGGCCACTGCATAAGCAAAGTTCAACTAACACTAGAAGACAGATTGTTTTTGCGCATTTTGGTGCTTTGCATGCTCATTGACAACAGATCCACACTCTGATGTAAATGTTAGTGGAGTAACCGACACACTACATGTATGCTAGCTATATCATTACTTCCTATCTGTCAGATGTGTTGTAACAGCCACCTACATGTCGCATACATGTAACGGTAATCTGTTTCTGTGCTATTTATATTGTCACTGAAAGATAAAGGAATCCTTAATTTGAGTTCCTGGACTGTTTCTTTGTTAACTAATTATTAACTTTTTGACCAACTTCCTTCAATTTTAACATTTATTTAATTTGAACCCATTTAATTGTATTTTTAACTTTTGTTTTTGACCCGCTTGGCTTGGATTTTGGACTTGCTCTGTTTCGATCTCCCTTTCTCTTGTGAACTCTGTATACTCAGTTATCATCGCGTGGTGCTTTAGCGCCTGTTTGTGTAGTCTCTGCAAAAGCACTAACGAGCGAGGAACCGGACGTTAAACTCTTATTGATTGATTGATTCTAATTTTAACTTAATTAGAATTTTAATTTCTTTTAGCACAAAGTAACACTGAATCAATACGAAATTGTAAAAATTAGTTCTATCAAGTTATTTAGGGCTTGCTCCGCGCAGAGTGCCGCTATTTCACAGTTGAGTCCAGTCTTGTGAGATTGATAATACAGGTATACAGGAGATCTCTAGAGCTGTACAATACTAATCCATTACCAATCAATACACACTTATCCCCTCAAGATACAGGCACGCTAACGTAGAAACATGAGAGTATACTTTTAGCGATACATGTAACGAAACAGTTCATCCAGGTAGAGAAGGTATTAAAGACAGCAGAGGCATAGAGGCACAATTCTGGCTGTATTGGAACAAATACATATTAAATCGCTCAGCTTTCAGATGAACGATGTCCAAAACGGTGTAACTTATTGGACGCCGATTACGCTGGTAAATGTATTAATTCTTTTTATGAACAGCTGAAGTCGACTAGTTTTTAAATTTGTGGCGTCTTTTATGCTTGGGTATCAATCATATTCTGAAATACAGTTCATGCAATCTGCGAGAGAGGTATTAGACACAATTTTCCCTTTTTCGTAGAAAGTAAGACATTAGGAAAAAATAATATCATACCCTTATTTCTCAAGTTCATGAAATGCTTCAATTCGGTGTAAAATAGATTAGGAATTTTATACACGGATTCTTACACAAATAGAAAAGGTAGTAAATTCTACTATTTTTTCTAAATTCGCCCTTAAACTGAAAATATATCTGAATTAGTAATGAACTACACAATATTAAAGTTGTTGACACAATCTTAAAACAAATTTTACTCTACTTATTGTCATTTAAATACTATATAGTCTTAATTAAAGGACATTTTAGTATGGACCCGCAGTATTTTAAATCAGGCAGTGGCAATGCAGTGATTCAAAGCGATATTTTGATTGAATTAACCAGCATTAAGCATTGAATTTTAACCAAGCAATGGCCTGGTTACACGAGATCTTCCATTTTCAGCACTCGAAGACTCACGCTGCTGATTATTATTATGTTTGCTATTGTTACTGTTGTGATCGCAATTATTATTTTTAAAATTTTTACACCGGGTGTAAAGAACCCGAGATTTGATAAAAACGATTTGAGAAATATGTGCTGAATCGCCGCCCGGCTATTCGAGGTCATCTAGCTTCTTAAAAGGATTGCTGAAGCAGATTGCATTAAGTATTTGCAGAAGTCATGGAAAGTGTCTGGATAGAGTTGGTACAGAACTACAGATAGACAGTTGATAAATGTATTAAAAGAAATAGGAAGAAGAGATGGATAGGACACATTCTAAGGAGGGAAGGTCTATTAAAAGAGGTCATAGAAGGTAGATTGGAAGGAAAATAGAGGCCGAGGCAGGCCGAGATGAGGTATGTTAGACGATTTAAAGACCCACTCATGTGGAAATGAAGAGGAAAGCGCAAACCAGAGAAGAGTGGAGGCGTTATATACTATGGACCTGCCAGTAGGCAGTGCACTAAGAGAGAGAGAGAGAGAAATAAATCCTCTACATAATGGGAAGCCGCATTAGCCAAAGTGCCACGGAAACAGACATAATTGAAACGCTTGAGAGCAATAGATAGTCGTTGCTAAGAAAAGCTATCTTACGATGATAACCAGTATCGGTGCGGGTCCTCCTCTTATTATGTTATACATATTCATTTTATTATTACTGCTACAGTTATTATTATTATTATGTTATTGCTAATATCATTAAATTATTATTACTAAATTACTGTTATTATAAAATGATTATTATTAATATTTTTGTTATTATCATCGCGAACACAATAATGTAAACTTTTGCTATTCTGAATATAGTCTATTTAAAAGCTTCTAGCGGATTGTCATCAACTCAGGAAAAATTTGCTGTTGCTCCTTTGAGATTTCACTTTTCTGCAGTACTGGAATTTTACTAGTTATTATTTCTTTGTTATTTCTTGTTTATTCAGAAAGTTGTCATATAATAATTGGACACATTACTCCAACTGTTCATATTATTCCTCTCTAGTAACTTTCCACGGTATATTTTTTATTATGATATTTTAATTCCATTTGGTTCCCGGAATTAAGAGTTGCTAAGATGTTATACAATACATGTACAGTGTTTGTACACGGTAAATAACGCATTCGTGCCTACTGTACTAATAGTTATACCTATAACTGCTTATGCCCATCAGTTCAGCGTGAAATTATTATTATGAGAATCGTTAGGATGGAGAAACAGACGCAGATTAGGATTCAGAAGCTAATTGCAGATGTTTTTCAGAATCAGAAATATGTTAATGCAGTATCTCATTAACATACATTAGAAACAAGATGTAGCAACTATAAAAGTTACAAATCCTACACTTCATGCTAATTTTAAAAAATAAAAAAATGTGATGTCAATGGTGAAGCTGTTACGTTGTACACGCGGATAGGAACAACAGTGAAATTGCTTGTTCTGTTCATATAGATATGAATAGCTTTGAAGTTAGCTGTACAGTACAAGTAATTAAATCACCAGCTATTAATACACACCATATACACTAAATACCCCAGCTACATGTATACACCAGCTTTTTGCATCGGCTTTGAACACCAGCTATCTACACCTGCTGCGTACACCATCTATAAAGCTGTCAAAAGCTGTAAAGCCGATGTTAACGTCAGTTTCATCTCTCGAAAGCGAAATCAGTGATTAGCGAGCCCAAGATTTGAACCCACACAAACTGATTCGCGGTTAATTATCTTACATACATCGCCACTGGTTCCAGCTGGCAGCTAAGTACATGAACTGTGTACATCAGCAGTGAAGTTCTCTGTATTGTTATTGGTACAGTGTGTGCACTCAGCTACTAGCAGTGTTTGGTTCAATGTGTGCACTCAGCTACTAGCAGTGATGAAGTTGCTTGCGCTGTGCACACAGTTTGCTGCTGGTTGGCGATAATTGACAGTTGTGGAAGCTGAAGGCGGATGACACCTGAACGCAATCATCGTTGTTATTTATACCCCGAGCTGTTTATGCTCATCAGTTCAGCGTGGATACTATGAGAAACAAATCTCCCTGCAAGCACTGCAGAAATTAAAAGTGCTTCCGTCTGCTAGAGTATCAAATCATTGCACGTTTGCAAAGTTTAGCGTCTTGTGCCTCTCACAGGTGTGAGAGATGACTGGATTAGGTTTGAATCCAATGCATCCTATTCAGACAGTCGTCTTATCAACTGTTTCATTCAGGCAACACACTCGCTAAATAACCTTCCATTTGTAACAACGACTATAAATGAGACAAGTAGCACAAATATTCAAGGCGCTTGCAGCAATCTCTAAAGTGGGTAGACTTTAAGAGAATAGCTTAGCTACATGTATATCGGACTATTATTTAAGGTAGAACACAAACGACACGTTTTCGCTGATGATGCGATACGTTTACACCTGTGTCGTTCGAGTTAGGCTAATCTCAAGGTCCATAAGTTTCTGTACTTCTACAGTTTTCTAGGTTCTGTATTTTCGTTTCGCTGGACTCATATCAATTTTCCTAAATGATGTATTTCTAGATATCAAATCTGTGACTGCACACTAAATATACAATAATGTACCCGTTTTCACAATATAATGAGCTCGTCTTATTGATACCGCACGAGCATATCATCTGAGAAGCCCTTTGGGGAATTATGACAAGAAATCGTTGAAATTAATTGTGGATAGAGCTTCGTTTCCTGTTCGTTATTTCGACCTAATTTACGCTTCCGGTTGCTATATATAAGTAGCTACGGACGTCATGCGCTATAAATACACAGCCAATGGATGTTGACAATATCAGGCCGCGGTAGATTATGACAAATAACCAACATGAAACCCTGCAAGTATCAGATTTAAAGATTTAAAATTGGAGGAAATTGCTGACCACATGTTTTTATCTTCGAGATGTCCCTATTTGTAAAGCTAATCCGGTCTTAGAGCTTCCAGTCTGGATTCACTTATCTAGCTACTTGTGCATCTTTGGACTGATTTCTCGGTTTTGGAATATGCACTGTTTTGGACCTTCTCTTTGCTCGCCGGTTTGGATTGTCTCAATAGTGCTCGATGTTGTCATTGAAGACAGTAGCACTTTAATTGTTGTTATGTTATGTTACACTATACTTGTGCTTATTTCTCGCTGTCTCTCCTAGATCTGTCTTTCATAGATTGGCTGGAGCCAATCTATGAAAGACAGACGCAAACTGACGCTAGCCAATGCAGTATATTGACCGAATACCTGCCACAAATAGTTATGTTTATGATGTCACTGCGTGTATGAGATTATTTGGTTAGTAATATTGTTATTGCATTTACTTAGAGTAATTTGATTAAATTTGATGCTGTTAGAAATATTGTCATATCTATGCATTGGTCACGTATTTCTAGGATAAAGTTACGGGGTTAGAAATAAAAAGAGAGTGACGACTTTATTAGTACCCATAACTTTACTTGCATGATTTTCCATGTTTATGAATCATGAATATTCTCTATTTATTTCTATATTTCTTTTATTTTTTTCCATGAATATTCGTCTATTCTTATTGCATTATGCAAGGCGCACAACCGAAGTTTGTCATTTGTAGCGATTATAATTATTATAAGAAAGAGAATATACCCGCCGTAGTAGTACGTCTGTATGCCTTAAGCAAATCTCTACATTATTTTAAATTAGAGCAATTATTCTAAAATTAACTAATTTAACCTGTTTTTGCAGTTTTAGACGAAGTTCTGAGGCTATCATAGAAACCACACGTCTTTAAAGCGACACAGGAATATCAAAGAACTTGCAGTTTTGTGTAGGAACTGCAATTATGGAAGTTCCATCGGAATAGTATCGCCGTAAATAGAACGAAGCTAAATCCTACAGCTTCACAGGACTATTCTTGGCTTAGTTAGCCTTTCATGTTTTCGCTAATACGGAATATCTAGATGAGCTGAAGGAAGAAGCAAAGAAGCCACAACTCTAGACGAGTATTGGCTGTGAATGAACTCGTCAACCAGAACAATCCTCAATATCGAGCTTCTAGTAATATGCTGTTGTTTAAAAATCAGGTAAGTGGTCTGTCCTTTGTTTACCTAATTAAATGGTCAATGACAGCGTTTTAAAAAAAATTAATATTGTCTATGTGTATATCTCGTAGCCTATTGCAAGAAAGATTCATCGTGAGAGGGTGAGATTAGATTGCGAATTTACAGGGATGGGGCTTTTGTACAGTAGTACAGCAATTTTTATAAGCATAAGTTAACCTAAATTGTTCTTTTATAAATTTAAGTATCTATTTTTTGTTGATACACACAAATAGCTTACTATAAACACTTTAGGCACCTTTATACAGGCTTTTTTAAACATTGTCTAATTTAAAATTTTTATATTGTAAATCTTAAGAATGCAGCCACTCTAGAGAAGAAGGGGTGGGAAACCGGTTTTCCTCTGAGTTAACATGTCTATTTGAGTCTCTGACATCTAGTCTGGTGTCAAGACTGCCAATAATATTACTTTGAAGCTGAATTAGGAAAATAAATCAAGCGAGTGAGAGGATTTATGCCCCTCAAGCCTATGAAGTAGTGAGTGAGAGGATTTAAGCCTCCCAAGGCATGATATCATGTAAAATTTATATTAAGTCCAAAATAAAACTACACAATTTACATAAAGTGTGTAGTTCCTCCAAAGTAGCCTACCCTCTGCCACAATTAAAGTGCCTCCTTCAAGTTCAAATCCTGGCTACGCCACTGAATCAAGTGGCGTAGCCAGCACTCTCAATACAATATCATAGACAGAACACATTTGCCTGCTCAGTGGCGAGTGCGAGGTTTCCGGACTCTGAGAGGAATCAGTCCACGTAGAAACAAGATGTGAACTGTAAGCAGCTCCTGAACAACGGTCTAATTAATAAGTAGATCAACTAAGATTACTTTATTAATATAAAATAAAGTCCTCCGCGGACATTGACTTCAATGGAGACATACGAACGACAACTCGCTTAACCTGCTACACGAGCGGAATCTACATGTCACTGCGATGTTGTACACTGTGTGCGTGTATGTAGCTGGTATTCAATATCGTACACGCGCGATTGGTAAGAGGGGCAGTATTAAAATAGATTTATACAGTATTAAAATAGATTAGTACAGTACGTGACAAACAACAACAGCAGCAATTAGAATGGTAATTTTTTCAATGACAACAGCGGCCACTACATAACCAACGAAGATGAACCGAATAACGAAGAAATAACAAAAAATTATAATCTTTAAAATAAAATCTGACCAACCTTGATACAATTAGAATAAATATAATAGGTTTTAAACCGTATATATCTTCACGTCTAATTTAATGGACAGCTATATTTAAATTACAATGCTCGATGCTAACTCAGCAGCAATGATGGCTATGAAGTGTTATATTATGACGTGCATTTTGTGCTGTTGATTATATTTGGCAGCCTCGCCAGATGTCATTCAACGTAGGAAGTAGAACATCCTTAGCTCAAGCACAAGCTCATTCCACCTCAGATCTCTACAGCTTCACGTCATCCTACCCGATACAACAACCACAGCAGCTGCAAATCAATCAAGACTTCGACCTAACGTCTTATTCGTCGTCTCTCTTTGCGAACAATCAAAATCTAACGACGAAATCGTCGTCAACAACCAACTTTCCACTAGGTCAGGATATCAGTATAAAATTCTCATCGACCTCAGACTTTTCGAATACTCCAGATTTTGTTAGAAAATCTTCGATGCCAGTATTTCCGAATTATCAAGACTTTGGCAGGAAAGCATCATCGGCCGCAGATTTTTCCTGCATTCAAGATTGTTCAGAGTCACTCGTGCCCCAGCTAAAGGAGGAGCTGGTCACTCCTGAACCCCAGGTGTGCGACTTTGGTCCATCGCTTGTTACGGACACTTCGGCGTTCGACGACCTGGAGGCCGTGGCTTCGACTCTCAGCACAGATCTCTACGACCTTCTGTCGTCCATGCCGAGCAGCGCTTTCTCTCTATCAGCCGATGAGATTGCAGAGATTCGATCAACCATAGATGTGGCCAGTGGTTCGTTTCCACCGGAAGGGGCCTCCATGGTTCGTGAGCAGTTCAGAAATGCCCATTCCAGCCTGAATAACCTGCCACCGGTTCAGAAAATTGATCTCGTGGACGACTTTAGTTCTTACGAGGGTCAGGAGCAGCATTTTTCCACTGTTAGTTCAGCGAATGATCTCCAGATGATTCAGAAAGAATCATTTCATCATCCCAGTGAGTTCCAATTTCTAACTGTCAGAGACAGACCTCACATTACCAGTTCCTTGGGGTCTCTCGGACACGGATCTGTTGGTTGCATCCCTGAAAATTATTCCTCGACCACAGCTCGAAGATCTTATCCCACTTCAGAACTGGAGCAGAGTGTTCAGGGAGCCTCATTCCACTCAGATCAGAGACGTCGTACAGTGGGAGCCCCTCCCCAACATCTCCCCCCTAAACCCGCCCCCCTCCTGCGTCATCAGAGCTCCATATCTGCCACCACCACACCTGCAGAATTCCTCATCGGCCCTGTGGAGAAAAGGCGACAGCTGATTCGCTATCAGTCGTTCGATTATTCTAACTGTGGAAGTCCTTGCGGCTCGACGACCTCATCCTACCTGGACCACAGGAACACTTCGGCAGCGTCGTCACCAGCCAGCGTTCACGGGTTTGCCGTCCCGTCTCCTCCCAACGTGCAAGGCTACTCAGCCGCCTCGCCGTCTGGCGGCCACGGGTTCGCCGCTTCGTCCCCTTCACGCAGCCAGGGATATACTGACCAGAAACCAGCCCTGTTCAGTTCCTCCTTCCTCGAATATTCGGACTCGTCCCAGCAAGAACTTCCCGACACAACGTGCGGTAGTCCAGCCACCTACCAGTCGATGTCTGCTCAGCATCATCAGCCCTACCCCAGGCCTCACGGGCGTCGGGGGCTGATGGTGAGGCAGGGTTCAATGGAGGGGCCCCATTCGCCTCTCTCCTCCCCAGGGCATCAGGTGGGAGGGCCCATGCACCATGGAGTGCACCATGGAGTGGGGGCGGTGCCACGCCTCAAGCCTTCACTTCTGGGGGGAAGAAATCTGTTCATGAGGACTGAGTCTTCACCGGCATTCAGCAGCCAGGCTCTTGCTAAGCTCAGGTACAAGCAATTTCTTCAAATAATTTATTATCTGTCATAAATACCGCTTCAAATTTAGTCTCTCTTAGTTTTAATCTCTCTTACTTTAATCTAGCATTTACTTTATTTAATCATATGAGTATCGTATTTCGAAAACTAAACAAACTCGTACAAGATAAATAACAGATTGTGTTATTACTTTTGCATGACCATCTAACATTTAATTCAGTATTGCATTTATATACTGAGAGTACTAATTTATATTAATTAGTCGTGCATATATAGGCCTATCAACTACATTTTAAAATAAATCAGAGTGCTATCATAAAGAATAGTTAACACTACAAATTTGTGAAACCTAATACGTCGATTTAAATAGGATAAAAAGCTTGGGTGATATCTGCATGTAGTAAACTATTCGTAATATTTTATGAATGTAATAGTAATTTAGGAAGTAAATAAAGAGACAATTTGGCGATTTAAATTGAGAGATTCACAGAGTTCAATAAACGAAGTAGTAATTAAGAATGCGGCATGATTAGCGCACTGTGTCTTATATTGTGCTGTGTAGTGATTTGGTCAACTGACAAATAGAAAAACATAAAAGGACTGCACGTATCTATAAAGAGCGATTAAATATGAACAGAAAAAGGCTAAGGAGATTAACATTACCATAAAAATTCCCAAGATAAGGAATCCTGTTTGAACTCATGGTTTAACCCAATGGAAGACCATATTGTCTCCAGTGTGATCGAACACGACATTTTGATAGACGCCATGTTTGATTTAATGACACTTTAGATCAGGAGCTTACCTGGACACTTCTTCCCCCTCCCTCTCACATACCTCCCCCTCCACCCCTCTCAATACCTCCCTCTCGTCTCTCTCCAGTGAGGCAGGGTATGGCTCATCCACTGCGCTACATCACTGTGGACTCACAGGTCCCAGGATCAAGACTGAGCCGAGCAAGCAGCTGTGCAAGGAGGGGCAACAGTGCGCGGTGTGTGGCGACAATGCCATCTGCCAACATTATGGTGTTCGCACGTGTGAAGGGTGTAAGGGTTTCTTCAAGGTAGGTCTAATGTTGTAGTTGGATAAATATTCTGTTTTATAAATATGATTGCATTATATTTATTGAGAAAACAACATGATAGGCTAGGTGCAAGATTTCAGATCACTAGGTACATGGTTCAACCCCAATGCTAATCTCGTCAATGACATGATGTTAAGATATTAAACAGACATTACACTTGGACTTACATTAAGCTTTCTATCTCTATAATATTATGCCAAGCGAAAGGTTCAAGGTACATCTTCATTACTTATTGTATGCTTTCACGCTTCATTAAGAGCACTCCATAGATTAATTCGCTTATACCTTTACAAAAGGTTATGCCTTATCGATACTTCATATAGCCTATAACTGTAGAAATAATTCGGCTTCTGAGATTATTTTCGTTGCCTTCCTCAGTTCTTGCATAGTTACCTTTTACAAGACGTGCAGTTTAACGGATCTTCAGTGGCTCGGACACGAAAACTTTAGCTTAATAAGGGAATTCATTATTATGAAATATACAGTTAAATGATAAAATGTTCTTAGTTGAGGTATTACTCGACCTCCGTAACTGAGGTCAACTAATCGCCTGGGCCAACTAATTGATTGATATATAAATTAAATGAATAAGCAATTACTTGTGTGACTAATTAGTACTAACTTCTCGCATTGTTTGAATGATTTAGTAGACCTAATTAAACCCTGTAGAACTACTAATTGATTGACTGATTGGTAAATGGTTGATTGAATGGAAGGAAGAAGTAAATGAATGAAATATTAATTGCTTTACTTGTTGATTCGTTTTGATTGATTCATCGCACCGTACAGAAAGTGTCAAGGAATGTAAATATATATCTGGCAGATCAATTTACATATTCATCTGGGTCTAATGTATGATTATTTGACTTATCAACTGCCTGATTAATTATTGAATGCTTGATTGATGAACCGACCGATTGAAGTATTTACTCATTGCATGAAATATTTATTGATAAATCGATTTGTGGATGGATTGAGTGATTGATTGATTGCCTGATTGCTTAATTCAGCGCACAGTACAGAAAGGATCAAAGTACGTTTGTTTGGCAGATCACAACTGCGTGATTGATAAGAGACGTAGAAATCGATGCCAGTTCTGTCGCTTTCAGAAATGTTTGGCTGTGGGCATGGTTAGGGAAGGTAAGTCAATCATAATCAGTCAATCAATTCGTTTATCAATATTCTTTTTGTCAAATTCTCTGACTCCAAAATTAATATTATCAATTTTATTCTTAAAAAGTATTGACATTTCCGGGGGTTGAGTTTTGGTCTCCCTTCATTTTTGCTTCTCCGGTTAAAATGAGAAAACTAGCTGTTAAAAGTCTGGATCAATAGTGTCCAAAGTACAGGCAACCCCCACCCCTTATATTTAGAGAATTATTAGCAGCGTTTGTACTCTGTTTAGCTTAGTTCTTGATATAACCTGAGCTTTATAAGTAATTTAAGATAATTGTTCTTCTATTCTTTTGTAACTATGAGCTATATCTAGAATCTACATGTATAACTACAATTTAAGTCTAGTGGTTGTAAGTAAAGCATAACAAAAGTCTATTCTATTGTCTGCGTCAACAATTTTGCCAAATAGAAACAGATTCAGTATGAAAATTAAGAATGACTCCGGTATGAAAATTTAGTCCTATTTTGTCAAACCATGAAGCATAACATTAGCATATTACCTTATGTAATGGATGTGCGCCAATACTAACTTAATTTGTTCACTATGTCATAAATTGTGTTTAGACTAATGAAGCCAATGTTGATTCATTACTATCCTGTAGAATAATTTGTTTTCTAGATGACATTCTAAATAGGATGACACTTATTTTACTATTTCATTGCTAAATCCTTATTCTTACTTTTATATTCCATTATTTTAAATTTTACTTTATTTTATTTCGTGCAGTTGTTCGCACTGATTCTCTGAAGGGAAGAAGGGGTCGCCTCCCCTCTAAGCCAAGGAGTCCCCAGGAGTCCCCCTCGTCTCCCCCGATCAGCCTCATCACCGCCCTGGTCAGAGCTCAGCTGGACACTTCCCCTGACCAGGCTGACCTCGACTACACACAGGTAGCTGCAATGTTGTTAACCTTGTGACCTTAGCTCAAATCTTAGCTTTGTGAAGGGATTAATTTGTTGATATAAGGAGTTGTCTTATGGAGCGAGAAAGCAGACTTTGAGCATGAATATGTACCTTGAACCTGCCACTTTTGGCAGTGCACTGAAGAGAGAGAAAGACAGCTCAAATCTTTCATCTTAGATTGAAACTCAATACGAAATTCTTGCCTTGACCTTTACATTTGAGACTTGTCGTTGGCCGTTGAGACTATGAGCGTGGGCGGATCCAAAAGCCTTTATGTGGGGTGGAGCAAACTTGCTTTTGAAGACAGATCACATTTTTTTACTTATGGTCACGCCTGTTCCGGGACATAATTAATTTTTTGTATCTACTCTTATTTGCGCATATAAAAAACAGTACCTTTTTAACGTGGAGAGGTCTCTCTGTATCAGATCCTGTTCTGGACATCGTCACATTTTTTACAATTTTACAAACAGCCGCTTCTTCTCCGGGCAGAGACTTAAGAGAGCAATTTTATTAGCGGGACTTTGTGGGCTCCGGCCCCCGGGTTCCTGTGTATCTGCCTCTGATTATAAGGTCAGGTATTGATGCTATTTTGAAACTTGATTATTTATTAATGTCTTACTATTTGTTAATAGGTGTTTCCTTTTAATCTCTTTAATGTAAGTTAAATCTCATTTTCAATTTCTCTCGAACGTTGTCACACACCCACACACTCAATTACTCTCTCATTCACTTTAAAAACTCAATAAAGTTACGGCCTCGCTCTCTCTCAATCTCTCTAACATACATATTCACTTTTGATCACTAACTTACTCACGCACTCACACAATCACTCACTCACTCACTCACTTACTCACTCTCTCACGCACTCACACAATCACTCACTCACTCACTCACTCACTCTCTCTCACTCACTCACGCACCCACTCACTCACTCACTCATTCTACTGTTACAGTACCGCAGCCCATCAGAGGAGGGCCAGGACCTGGGGCGGGGTTCAGAGTGGGAGCGCAGTCTGCTGCTGGACTCGTGCACGGCGGCGATGGATGTAATCCGATGCTGGGCGGAGCGTGTCCCAGGATTCACTCAGCTGTGCAGCGAGGATCAGCAGCTCCTGCTCCAATCCGCCTCCCTGGAGCTCATCGTCCTCCGTGTCGCGTCCAGGTACGTCGTCTACAACAGCATCGAGCTCATTCTGTTACTTTGTTTTTATGTGGCTGTTTATCTCTCTTACTATATTTTTCTCAGTTTTTTGTACTCTTTATGTTTCGCCACTTCTACTTCTCGTTCTGCTTTTATGACTCTTACATCTAAATACATCCAGAATTACGTCAGAAACTTAGAAACGAATTAAAGTAGAAACGACTATAGAGATAAAGAGAGGATTAGGTAAGAAAGAAGCTGATCGTTTAATGTCGAAATTATTTGCCTCGAACCGATCCTCTATGTTGAAAGGGCATTATTCCTTGTAGCTTAACTTTGTTATCAGTAAAATCATATTCAATTATATGCCCAATTACAGAACTTAATTGGATATTTCATTGTACAAAGCAACTGCAATAAATAATACTTTTCTATTTTTCGAACTTTCAGAATAAGGAAAGGTAGCGATGATTTAATATTCTGTAATGGAGTGGTGCTCCATAAGGATCAGTTCTCTTCGAACCTCTCAGAGTGGATAGAATCAATCTGGGAACTCGCCAATTCTCTTCACAGAGACCTCGACCTTGACCTTTCTTCGCTCTCGTGCATGGCAGCTCTTACTCTAATTACAAGTAAGTTCAGTTATATATTGGTATAGTTGACGTTTTATATTGTATGACTCTCTCTCTATCCCTCTCTCTTTTTCTCTCTGTCTCTTTCTCTCTCTCCCTCTCTCTCTCTCTCTCTCTCTCTCTCTCTCTCATATATATATATATATATATATATATATATATATATATACATATACATGTATATACTATAGACGATTAGTATTTTGAAGTTTTGAAGTCACTAGCCGGGAAAATTTACATGCAAATGAAGCTTAAAAGTTAAATTTACTTCACAATACTTGTTTAGTAATTACGGTATTTATGTCTTAAACTAACAGATGCACTTACTGATTATATTTATAAATCGATAGATAAATAGATATGTTGATTGATCCATTTTATGACTGATTGACGATTGATTGATTAGATGATTCATAGATAAATGATTGATAGATATAATGATGAATTTATTGATTGATAACAGATCGTCATGGTCTGAAGGAGCCTAACAAGGTGGAGGATATCCAGACGCGCATTATCAACGCACTGAGAGATCACTGCACTTACAACTGCGCCGCTCAGAAGCAGCCAAATCTCTTCTCACGTCTCATCGGTAAGATACCCCAGCTGCACACTGTCAGTCACGTGACGAGCACCCTGCTCTGGGACAGTCTTGACCTTAGAGAGGCATTCCCTGCTCCCAGCCCGGTCCTACCTTACCTGGAGAACATGATGATAGGCGACATCTTCTGAGCTCTGAGTTCTTCTCGAGGACTTCTCACCACGGGACACTCTGAGAACCACTGGACGTAGCAGAATCTAACGTCTACTGGATATGAAATCTTTGCAGTTTTGAAACTGTTACACTATAGCGATGAAAGATCAGAATCAAAGAGAAATCGATATTTTATTAAGAGTAAATCTATTTGATTTGTGTTTTAGAGAGTATTCTGGGTATATTACACTTGACGAATAACTGAATACTGATGTAGGCCTATACTGCAATCTACCGAAGGTATGTATATCGAGAGCCTGAAATTGGAAGAGGAAATTTTGTGAACTTGTTTGACTTTTTGCTGTAAGTATCACAAAAGACAAGTAGGTTATATATGCATAAAATATGTGAGGATATTGTTGAGCCTGTAGAGATCCTATCGCATCACGAGACTGTAGCTTGACAGATATGGTCGGGGCTACATGTCCAATTGTCTGAGTACTATTTAGAGACATAAACTCTGGCGAAGATGTAACTGATAGATACTGCATACGTATACAAGCTCATGTATATTGTTCTAACCTTATATCAGTGAATCTAAGACTTCAATTTATTGCACTTGAATGACTACTGTCGTAGAACAAGGTTCTTCATCTCGCTACTCATACTTACGTTGATTGTGATTAATATCTCGATGTTTCATGACCCTGACATCTCCAACCCGTGCTAGTTAACAACGATACAACAAGAATATTTGAGATACTCTGATATTCCAGTGTTCACTGTAAAATACACGTAGGACCGAGTAGTCTTAAATTTAAAGTAAAGTCTCTGCGTAGAGATTGAAAGCCCCCGCCTAAGAAAGTACGTTTTCAATTGTTTCGATCACCGTTTTTGCTCTGAAATTTGTTTAAATTAGCCGTGAATATTGTACCTGGGACATGGACTCCCGGTGCCTTGTCGGTGTTTTGTGGACTTCGTCTGAATCAGTAGTGATCAATTAATTCTTGGGTATTTTCGCGAAATGCGAGTAGTATATTATATTTTTGCAACGTTTTCTGTAGATACGTCTAAACTATCTCCGTAGGTAAATGTAGAACTACTGTGCTTGCCTAGTACAAGTTTGTTACGTTACGTTGTCCTTTACATTCACTGAACCATATCGGATAATTATAGTTGCTTTTATAGTAT
The DNA here is from genome assembly GCA_905160935.1 of Enchytraeus crypticus. Taxonomy (NCBI): domain Eukaryota; kingdom Metazoa; phylum Annelida; class Clitellata; order Enchytraeida; family Enchytraeidae; genus Enchytraeus; species Enchytraeus crypticus. The sequence goes on from CAJHZI010000772.1 coordinate 636,052, forward strand.
TTTGTGATACAGTATAGCCTAATACATCTGCCTCTGTTTTATTTAAATTTACTACAATTTTGATTTTATTAATTGTGTTTGCCTAGTACAAGTTGTCTGTGAAATAGTCGAATTAATTGCTTAATTGCAAATCTTTTACGGTGGAAATGCCACTGGCATCTGTGACTCGCTTTATTAAATGTTCTGATCCTCAATCAGAAAGATTGAAACAGATTGGGGATAGAAGGTTTGAAGAACTTTACAACCTCAGAATAAAAAAATAAATTGCTGGAGTCTACGATACGGCTCTTTTGATTTGAAATTAAATCAAAGATTTATTTATTTAACGTAATTTATACATAACCAACAAATCCACCATAGCCTTTAAACTTACTCTTCAGGTGCAATGAGTATGATTTCTATTGTTGTTGCTGAAAAACCGGTGTCGAATGTGATTTCAATTTACAGAGAATTTGCATGTTTTTCTAGTCAAGTTTTTATCGGCTTCGCTGTGCTGTGAATCTTAACTCAAGAACTAATGACGGAACTCATTGATTAGCATAATTGCTGGAGAATCAATATCAATGTTGCTGTTTTCATTTAAGTCAATTGGTCTGTCCGTCAGCGTATTCGAGTGCATAAATTTAGGAGCATGTTGCTCGGAGATATTATTTGGGCGTTAACTAAATTCAATTTAGTAGACTGCTGCTCTTGTATCGATTCCAACCCATATAATGCTACTAATAACCTTCCAACAAGTAATCATGCTGCCCAAATTAAATCTACATTAAATTTTAACTGCTTTTTAATTAATGTAATTTAATTTAATTTAATTTAATCTAAGAACCTGACTATTCATAGCAGGATATCGATACTAACTGCACCAGGCTAATGTATGGCTAATGTACCAGCATTACCAGATAGCGTCATCGTCATCATCACCTTCCCTTCAGTCCCAGTTTAACTAGGTTCGGGATAGGAATGGACCTTCACTCTCTGTGTCCCATACTATATCATCAGTCAATCCCTTATTTTTCCATTCATTTTAGAAAACGTTGTCGCAATATCTGGAGCTTAGGCGCTCACCAACCGAATGCCTATTCTGACGGTGGTTTGGAACTTCATGTTTTAGTTTCCTTCTACGACACGTCCAGCCACCGGTTTGTCAATTCTTCAAACAACCCGGCCAAAACACAGGGACAATACCAGATCGAGTAATCTGCATAAAAATCTAATGACCTGTAAACCCAATATACTTCTGTTGGAGGGCGTCAATATGTTGTTTGTTCTTGTACATTTGATTAGTTTTAGATTTTATAATTTTGTCGTTATCTCCATGTTTAGTTTTGCACTGTATAAAATGGCTTGAAGTTATCATGTTACACTATTGTAAGGTTGTCCTATTTGTATGTTCATTCCGAGATCTGCAGATTGACTTATTAATAATGCGTCCTTAATTATATTATCATTACCATTAATTAATTGCTTTTCATGTTATGTGACTTAAATTGATCTACTAATTAGCTCAGTTAGGTCTACAGCAATATATATCTTGATTTATGTTTTTGTGATATAAAAACAAAAACACAATATTTGCTTTCTACCCACAACATAATTATTAAGGGTGCATTAAACAATGTGATTCATAATTGAGGGCAATTCAATGTAAGAACGAAATCTAAATAATTTCAATTTTGATGAGTCATATTAAATCGTTTGCATTGAGTTTTGGACATTCGAAAATAAACTGAATTATATCGAGACGATCTACTATTCTAGCTAAACAAAAATGAGCATAAAATAGCATTGTATTGCAATAATTTTACTACTGAATTCTATTGTAAGAATTTTATATCTATTTAATTGGCCGATATTTTAAAATGCAAGCAAGAAACGACACTGTATAGAACTCCCTCCTACACACCCCTATTTAATGTAATAACTTAACACTTGTAATGCTATCAGTAATACAAATTCAGTATAGTTTATGACTAAAGCGATAATAGAAAGATTTCTCATAAACTTGTAATAATCTTCGATAGTTGAAGTTTTTTAATTAGGTTTGTAGATTTATACAATTTCAATAGCAATTGAGCATTGAGCCAGAGCGCATATGAATTCCAAAATTATACAGTATTTGTCAGTATCGCTGATAAAGCAGTGAAACTAATGTAGTTTCAATGGCGTCCGAGTATGTCGTTCACTGCATCTCATAGATTAGAAATGGACGCTTAATAGGATTCAGCACTCTAACAGCATTATTATCGCATAGTATTGTTTTTGAATTGTTATATTTCACTTACAAGAGAACTTTTGAAATATCTAACCATCACGCTCTTTGTTTTACGTTGATTAGATCCATGCGGCATTGAATATTTTGTTATTTGTACATAGTTTTCAACGCTATTTTGTAACGTTTTGATGTGCTACGTTTGTTTTAGTTGTCGTACTTGTGATATATTGACAGTCTATTCTCCTCATTAGCTTTAATACATTCCGTTCTTGTGTCATGTAATCAACAACCGGGTGAAGTTCTGAGATATAATAAATATACACCAAATATTTAATCTTTTCGCTTTACACGTCTGTTGTTTCTAAATACAAATATTATAATGAGTCAAAGACAGAAAACCTATCATTTATGGAATTCAGGGGAACTAAATTTGATCTTTTCGCTTATGACGTCTGTTATTTCTAAATGCAAATTCAAAATGTATCAAAACTTCAAAAGCAATAGGCCTATATGTTTTGGCATTCATGGGAACTAAAGAAGATTAACGGCTCTGCATTCATATAATTAGTAGTCCTAAACAGTAAAAAGAAAAGTAAACAATGTGCTGTCCAAACAAATTATCGCGCCCCCTCTCTCTTAAAGAATTCCTGGATCTGCTCCTGATGGCTATAGAGTTGTTCTAAAGTCAGTTACTTATTATTGATTTAATCGAGGGCAAGCTGTAAGTGAAACATAATTTGCTTTAATTTTTATGACATGTCAAAGGAACACTTTTGTATAAAAACAGTAGTATCTTCGGTACTGTTCGATTTTTTTCAACAAAATTCGATAGACCAACGTTAATATTCCTTCTATACGTCAACTACTAATTTCAAGATGAAATGTCAAAAAATTTGCTAAATACCTTAAAGGTGCGAGATAATTATTTTTAATAAGCACCCTTCCTACATGTATAAGATCAGATATAAGTCAATTAGAGGGCAGTTTCTGAAGCACCCTTACACCATAGATAGAGTATTGCACAAAATCATTGCCTTTAGCAATGAGCGACAGTTGCATACAAATGAACAGTGGATATATAGTGCCATGTATTTATACATAAATATAATGTACCAAAACCACGAGAAAAGTCTTACTTTGATATAAATCTACACTATATTCATATTTGAAATAACAAACTTGTACAAGTATATGCCTACAAATTATTTGCCAATAGTCTTCAGGTAATATTGAGGAATAACAGCTACAATAGCCAAATGTAATTTAAATCAAATTCAAGCAAAACCATCATAAATATCTTTTACAACTTAGACATCGCATAAAGATATTGCATTCAACAAACGCTCAAGGAAGTAGGTAGGTAGGTTGTAATGTGTTTAACGTCAAGGTTCAGAAGCATAAGGCTTCTCTTCAAGATAACTCGACACAATCGAGCTACCGTTACAAAGATTAATGTAACAGTAAGCTACTTTCAAGTTAAGTTGACTTAACGTATCAATTATCAGTTGACAAACGTTCAACCCTACAGCATAAATATTTCACTGAAAAGATCAGCAACCTCTTCAGCATTTCTGTCTGTAGTTTGAGCTAATACTCACTAGATTTCGCATAATATATGTGGCACAGGACCAGCCCAGCAGTGAGCAAATCGTTCACTAGACTAGTAAAAAGATTTTAAGCACTAAATATCCTATCTGACGTCAAGATATGCCAAGCTTCCGCGTCACCATCAACCGAATACACGCTGTTGTTTTATATCCGCTATTCTTACACTCAAATCACATCAAATCTCACACAAATCTCACACTCAAATAATTTGATAGACGGGAATTGTAAATGTACGGGAATTGTTAACGTATTTAGCTAGACTAAAAAATTCAAGTTTAACGTCAGTTTCCTGATCGATAGCATGTAACTGACGGGAAGAGCACTAGATTTAAACCCTCCACTACTGATCCGCTGTTGAACAACTTGCTAAAAAATCACCGGTTATAATTTACAGTGTAAAATAATTCTAAACATAAAATGAATGATCAGACTTAATATAATAGTCTTCAATACTAAACATTGTTGTAAATGAAGATAATGCAGGTATTAATGGAGATAGAGCAATAAGTCAAGGGATAGAACTAAGGAATAAAGGTAACTGACTTTAGGTACGTAGAACCTACAATAGACTGAAGTAGTTGGGGAGATAGAAAAGGAGGTTACTAGTAGGATTCAAGCTGGGTGGGCAAATTGGAGGGCCGCTAGTGGATTGTTGTGTGATAGGAGAATACCACCAGGACAGAAAGATAAATTACATAGATCGGTGGTTAGGCCAGTAACGTATCGATGCAGAGTGCTAGGCACTAACAAGGGAACAGGAGCAGAGACTGCATGTGGCAGAGATGATAATTTCATAATGTCCGGTATAACCAAGGAGGGCAAAGTGAAAATGAATTTAAGTGTTGAGGGGATCAGGGATAGGTTGATTCAGTCAAAATTGATATGATATGGTCATATAGTGAGCAATGCAGAGGAGGATGTAGTGAAGACAGCTTGGAGGGATGAGCTAGAGGTAGAGAGAAGTAGACTGACGTGGGATGCGGTGATTAAGAGAGATGAGAAAAATTGGAGATTCACTGTTGATGTGGTGTGGGACAGAGAGGAATGGAAAAGGTCTCTTCGTATCCCGACCATATTTAAACTGGGATTCAGGGGATGATGATGATGATGATGAATGCAGGTACTGTCAAGCTAAGTTTAGACTAGGACATACAAATGTGCATAACAGGCAGAATTGCTTTGTGATCAGATCCCTATGACACCAACATTGCTTTATGCATTTTGCAAGAGTTAATTGTAGTCTTCAGACTACAATTAACTCTTGCAATAGTACAACCTTTAAGATGAAGCCAACTTGTAGGTCTGTATTGCTCATTATTTTAATACTTTACTAGTGGGTAAAGTATTAAAGTAATAAGCAATACAGATCTACAAATCTGAATTGCTAAAAAGATGAATTAAATCTAAAAAATAAATAATAAATTAAAAGAGATTAATCTGTTGCTAAAATGATTAAAGAGCAAAGTATTCAAATAATTATGACTGTAGAAGTAATTATTTTGTGAATAAAATACATATGTTTAAATTTCTCGATAGAAGACTAAATGATTATAGAAAGCAGACTGAGTAGGAACATAAACCATAACTATTCTCAATATTATCTTATTTATTGAATATATATTTACTGGTTGCCGGCCCTATTTATTTAATTAGTACACAGAACACAGGGTACATGGTTTTGTTTAGAACTTAAGAGAAAGATATTAAAATATCTTCTGCTTCATCCACAACCATTAAAGACTAAATACGAAAAAATCTAGAAGGAAATACTAATTTGTAGCCATGATGCCAATAATGTTCACTCACTTTTCAATCACAACTCAAACGAACTATTACTTTTACTACTTCTCGATTAGAGAAGAATCTTTTAAATTAATCGGATATTAAGTCAACAACATCTGCCACTACGGATGACATCTACTTATAAGCACAACCTGTAAATCCATTACGTTCGTTCCAGTCAGTCCAGTTCTTATTTGATTTCTTCCTTTATCTAGCTTAGAGAAGAACCCGTACGAGTCGTTGTTAGTGAGGTAGGAGTGCGGGTCCATGCCGCTCTTCAGAGCTCGTCTCACTGTGTCGGGATCGACCACCGCTCCCGCAGCGTCGGTCGGACCGTCCTGACCATCGGTTCCGCTGCTCAGGAACTCCACTGCAAACTCTCCGCGCAAGTCCGACATGATCCTATCCATGTGGATGGCGCAGGAGAGCGCCATATGCTGGTTACGGCCACCTCGACCCTTGCCGCTCACCCGCACGGTCGTCTCCCCCGCAGCCAGTATGCAGATAGGTCGACCCGTGTTACCACTCGCCTCCAGGAGTCGCCTCAGGTCGATCACCACTCGCCGGTCGATGCCCAGGCGCACGATGTCAAGCTCAGCCTGCACGAGGGCGGGGTCAGCGCTGCGACCTCGAGCCACTGAGCGGCAGATGTAGTTAGCGAGCAGCGCAAACGTCTCCCCGCGCTCAGTGGCGTCTCCTACGATTGGCTGCGGCAGGAGGTACGAGTCGTAACCGGCTAGTTGAGCGAAGCGGTGACCGGCGTTAAGAGCGATGATGTTTGAGCCGATGATGAGGTTCTGAACGTTGTTACAGTGAAAGCTCGGCTGATTCTTCTCTACAACCTGTTCATATTGTTATCACATAATATACTAATAAGCTGTTCTCTCTCTCGTGTTCTACTGAACGGCAGGTCTACGGTATATATTCCTACTCACAGTCTGCTGTCACACTATTTAGATAACACTCAAGCTATCAAAAGTTTATCTATTCACAAAAGTTTGCGCCTTATCCACACTTTAATATAGACTATAGCTACGAAATATAAGGTGGTTTTTTGCATTCTTTAGTTCTTGCTTAGTTGTCTCTAATAATACGAGCAGTTTATGGTTGATCAATTCTTTGATGACCCGGACGAAGCATGGAAAAATTATCAGTTACACGTTTAATATTAACCTTGTGGTTCAATAATGTCTCCGTTTTAACGTAGTTAAATTATTATAAATATTAAAATACAAATAAATTATTTGTATTAAAGTGAGGTTATTTTCAATTAAACAATATTATTACAAGCACGTTCAGTCAATATGAAAAAAATTTAATTTGAAGAATCTTTTGCAAAGTTCAATGGCTAAACTGAGTAAAAATTTAAACTGAATCAATATATTAAGAGATACATCAATACTAAAGAAAAGAGAAAATAGTGACAGTGGCAGAACTTGAATATGAAACTGTGTGATGAGGTACTTAAGAATATTATCATTTAGTTACCTGTTCTTCATGTAATAAAATAATTTCATACGTTACAGTTTTGTTTCGCTTTATAGCAAAAACATTCAAATTTTAGCCGTCTGGTAAAAATTAACTTTAAAATACAATATCACATTTTCCTATCAGGTATCATATTAGTGTAACATTGAACAATGAACAAACATACACACAATATGCAATGGTCACCTAATATAATGTTAATAATTCCAAAAAAATATTTTTAACAGTTTAAAATAATTTACAAGAATTGGTTCAAATAAGTCTAGATTCAAGAATAATCCCATCATCACTGATTGTAATAAACACACATACACAAGAAGACACACATACACGAGAAGACACACATACACAAGAAGACACACATACACAAGAAGACACACATACACAAGACGACACACATACACAAGACGACAGATATACACAAGCAGGCACACATACACAAGAAGACACACATACACACAGACATGAAGTAAACAAGATAAATAAACCCACACAAACACATATAAACAGACACACTGACACATACTACACAGAATAGCTAAACATACAGACATACCTGTTCCAGGTCAACATTCTCTCCATATCCAATGATGTCCTTAGTGAACTCAGGTAGTTGCGCTTTCTCTTCGAGCACGCTGATGATGGACGCCGGAGTGCTTTCAATGAGACCCATGCTGTCGAGCAGATCAAGGCACTGCTGAGGAGTGGTGAAGTCTGGAACAGTGGGACCACTCGACAGGAACTGAAGCTCATTGCCAACTACATCTGACATCATCAGACCTATCACCTGCACGTACAAGCACACAAACACACACAGATACATACATGTATATGACATACATATGCAGAAGAGCCTCAGCTCTGTGAGGTCATGCAGAGCTTATGCCGTTTTGTGGTAAACCTCTTCTTCTTGATTATTCGTTTAGTTTCTAGTTAAGTATGCCTTATTTGCGGTTTATTATGACATGTTAAACAATAAATAAGATGTGTATAGTAGATGAGATACATACATGTATGACATACATAGGCCTAAATATATGATATACATATATGAAATAAATATAAATACGACATGCATATATGACAAACAACAATGGACATACAATATACGACATACATGTAAATAGATGACTGTCTAGAGAGCCTGGTGTTTAAGCCTGGTGTTTAGTGAGCAAGGTGCACTCATGAAGTTTTAAATGACGGCTCCTGTAGTCGCACGTGCAGCTCCTGGTCGAGCTGCTCTGAGAGTCAAATTTCAAACATTCGCACGACCAATAACAAGAACAATTGACGCTAAACTGCTTATTAGTATAAAAATTAGAGATGGGAATCGAACCGAACCCGAACCGAACCCAAAAATCTGGAATTTTGGCCGAACCGAACTCGAACCCAGACTCTGGCCGAACCCGAACCGAACTAGAACCCAGACTCTGGCCGAACCCGAACCGAACTCGAACCCAGACTCTGGCCGAACCCGAACAGAACTCGAACCCTGACTTCGTCCGAACCGAACTCTTGAAGTTCCTCTCTCCTTCGCCAGCCTCAGGAGAAAGGAACACTTTTCTTCACGCTATTTTTCAAAGGCGGCATTAAAATATTATGGAGAACGTTCGACATTTTGTAAAGATAGTAAAAACAATACAGATACATATAATCGTTTTGCGTTTACAGTATCTAACAGCATAAATTATGGTAAGGCTGGTCCTGATACAACTTTAAAATTAACAATAGATAGAGTAACAAAAATCAAAGGTATTTCAGATACTTATCCGGTATAACTAAATTTCTTATTACAAAAGATGACATAAAAAGCAATGTTAGTTTTTTCTTAGCGTAATTAAAGCATAACGGCTCATACATCTTACACATGGTGATATTATACACACAAATAAATAATTCTGATGATTAAAGTTAATCGTAGGGAGTAGCGCGGTGGAAAATAGTTTCTCCGACTTCATATTGTTCCTAAAAAGGCATCCGTTACCGCCTTCACCGTGGTTAAAGGTAAATTTTGAAGCCATTCCTGCAGAGTCCCAGAAATGAGTTTCCCATTCCCTTCCTCTGTGAGATTATACATTTCTATTTATTTTATATAGTATTATGTATAATATATATATATATACATATATATATATATATATATATATATGTATATGTAAAGATTAAATAATATTGAAATCTTAAAGAATATTTCATTTGTCCCGACCCTAATTAAACTGGGATTCAAGGGAGCTGATGGCGAAAGAGTATTTACTAAAATTTGGAATCCACGATATATAATTAACCCCAACATGTCACATATAACTGTAATTATAAGAATCTATTCTAGCATAAAGTTAATATTGTAGCTACTTCAAATATTTTGTTGCAACAATAAATCAGGCAAATAAATGTGAGAATCATGCAATATGTAATTTATTATTGACACAGTAAAATGCTTCTAAATTAAAACAGTACAAACCTTTCCTATATTAGCAGCACCAGTTGTAGATATGCTTTGAAATTCCCTAGCCTGTAGGCTGTACATGTAGACTATTAAGTTGTTGGTAGAACTTTCTGGTCATTTGTGAGAAAAGAGATACAAAATTCACACTCAGATCTCACAAATGACTAGAAATATGCCGTGCTTAAATTATTGACAGTAATACCTAATATAAAGTACTTTTAAGGACATTTTTAAACAGACATATAACTATTTTTTATTTTTGCTAACTCAACCTCTAAAACTTGTAAACAAATTATTAGAAAAACAAAGTAATTACAACACGATGATTAAAATGTGACTGTTTCGGCCCAATTTTAAACATTAGTTGCAATTTAGTTTAATTTAATTTAATTTCTCAAATTGTGAAGTAAATTAGTATGTGCTGCTGTTGGTGAAGAAATTATCTTATTGAGTAAGGCTTAGAATAATTCATATCTTACTGAATTTTTATTTATTAAGTGTCTAGATATACCTATGGCTCCTATGAATACAAATTTCTCTATTATTTTGTTAAGGTAGCAACAACAGCAACAAATGCCGTTCCAAGAATTAATTTTGTTAGCGCACTCTTAGATTGTTTTTTACCGTGGTAGTAACTCATTTTTCAGCACTGTAGTAAAGTTACTTTATCTCTGGACTGATTTTTAAGATTTTGCAAATTAAACAGTTTTGGACTTTCTTTTTGCACACTGGCTTGAATTTGTCTCAGTACTGCTTAATGTTGTCACGGACGACAGTAGCACTCTAATTGGTGTTATTATTATTAATTTGATTAATTATTTTAATTATTGATTTTTAATTATTGACAGGGGTTTTAGGGGACTTGGTTTAGTTGCTCTTCAATAATCGAAGTTAAGCTACATCGGCCTCGGGTAGTACATTATGGATGACCACCTCTACCTAGGAAGACCAAGTGGTGACAGCTTTGCAGAAAAATCCCAGGGTGACGGAAGGTTATTCTTAAATCCGTGCCGGCTGCAATTGATTTGTCATCAAAAGGCAACGATTATTAATAACCATGGAGAGGAAGAAGAAAATGAGCATTAAACAAGAATCTGAGCTTTCAAGCCATAACATCTTATTGAGAGCAAAAGATCTAGGAAGGTATACAGAATTCGTGCATTGAAGTGCTAAAAATGTATGTGCTCTAGCCATATTTTTTCATCTATTTAAAAAAGAAAATTTAGATATTTGTCAAATGAAACAAACTTACTTACTAGAATTGTTTTTTGAATGGTAACGCTGTACCAAGATGGATGCTATAAATAAATAAATTAAATAATTGGAGCAATTATAAGTAATGCAATTAAGTCAGAAGAACAGATTTTTCGCTGTCTAAGATAGCCAATACCTTGGAATAATACATAATATCTCAAACCTCAAGCATCTACAATAATAATAATTATTATTATAATTATTTATAAAACCTCGGGTTCTTACACCCGAGGTAAAAAATATAGAAAATAATAATAACAATAATAATCAGTTAATTAATAATAGTTATATTACGAAACGTTTTATGAAACATTTTTCCGAGTTTATGCAAGTATTACTAGTTTAGGCCTTAGACTAGATAATAAGCGTCCATTTGTTCAATTTTGATATGTATTTGCTATCTATCAATTTGGTGCAAATGTTTGCTTATTGAACAAATCAATTCACAATTTCATATGGAATATTACTTTGATAAATACCTGCATGGAAATTACCACTGAAGTTACAAGATTAAGAGCAGGTCTGCTGGTTAGTACTGTTTCATTATCATATATTTGTAAATTTCTTTTATAGAGTCGAAATCAAGACAAAAGTCGGGATCTTTGTCTCAACCCCATATGCTGTGCTTCATTCAAATTTATAATTAAGCAAATAAAAAGGCTATTTCGTAGATTGGCAGGATATGTTAAGTGGACTCGACATGTACACATGGACTCAAATTCTAAGTACTTGTCCTCAATTTCACAATTAAAAAAGTAAAGCTACTGTTAACGTTAGTTTCCTTACTCGAAAGCGATGTCAGTGATGGGCAAGCCCAGGATTTGAATCACGCACATACGGATCCACGATCGAATATCTTATCGACATCGCCATTGGCTCCAGCCTATAATTGCAGTATATTTCGAGTCCCAATCCATACACATCTGAAAATACTTGGCTCAATCTAGGTAGTCTATTCTTATTAAATTCAAATTATGAAATGTTCTAATTTTAGAGCACCATCTTAATATTATCGTAGCTAGATTTACAAATACTTATAGAAAATATGCTTAGGCTAACAGGAGGAAATACTTTTGCACCATAGTAATGCATTAAGTTTTCTTCACTATTTTCTTAATTTCGCAATTAACCTGAGAGTTTCATATTTTAAACCTTAAGGTAATTATGAATTTCATTACTGGTTCAATTGATAGAAAATGGTATATATTTTGATCACATTTCTGTGGGAGTAACACAGGTGGTTACAAAATCGTCCTTATTTGACATTTTTATGTTAATAAATTGCATTTTGTCTTTGAAAGATTGGATCAAATTTTAGCCAAGACTATTCTGCTTCATTATAGAAGTTTAGGCATAATGACAAAATTTATTTTTTAATTGATAAGGCATTCTTTTTGCTGGTTAACATCAAAGAGAATATTTCAGATACAGTAGGAAAGCTGAATATGTATTTTATGAACCTTTGGCGATTAACTCAGAATATTTTAAGAAATACACAGGAATAAAGACTACCCTTCTTTTTTCATTGTCATATTTTTACACAGGGGTAAAATGTGGCAGTTATTATGACTTCATGCATTTCTTTAAGCACATTTTCCGTAAACCATTTTAAACATGTTTGTTATAACCTTGATTATTATAAGCAATGTTAAAAAGATTGCAACATTATCCAAACCAAACCATTTCGAACTCGAATCGAACTCTTGTGAGGTGGAATGCAACCCGAACCCGAACCGAACCCGAACTCTTGTTCTAACCGAACCCGAACCGAACTTTCATTTTCAACAAACCGAACCGAACCAAACTCTCAAATTGTCAACTGCTAACCAAACCCGAACCGAACCGAACTTTCATTTTCACCGAACCGAACCCGAACTCTGGAAATTCATAAAATTCCCATCTCTAATAAAAATGTCGTATTTAAAGTTATAGATATCCTCATAAATGATAATTTCACTCTACCATGTGTTCAATGTTCAGACATAACACAAGTGTATTAAGAAACTAGGATAAAGGACTATCGGAGGTTTATTACCTACAAACTATATCTCACATATTTTCATTAATTTCAATTAAATTACACCCCAGGGTGTGGGGTTTAGTGCCCCTGGATAGAGTGTGCGTATAAAAAATGAAGTAAAGCAATCAGGCATGGTTAGCAATTGGATGCGACCAGTTGGATGTGACCAGTTTGGATGATGGATTGAAGTCAGTATTGAACAAAAATCCAGGTTATTGGAAGGCTATTTTTAATTATGTGCTACCTGAAATTAAGCAATCAAAATAGCAATGACTCTTTGTCGAGTATTCGTTATAAATTCTGGGGCCATTTTAAAAATGCTCTGTTTTCACACTTGTGCAGTTTGTGAAAAAATTGAAATTGTTAAACTTTATATGCACTTTTTTATATGTATTCTGTTGTGTCACGTTTTGCAATGTAATTGTATCTGTGCGTGTTTTCTGCCAAGAATTGGTGAATAAAAGATTATAAAAGACAATGCCTATTAATCATTATGGAGAAGAGGATATTATGAAAACTATAAAAAGAGCAATTGAGCAAGAAAACTATGCACACATGTGCGATGTACCATGTGTGCAATTAGACTAACAAAAATTCCACATTTGATAGCTATTATATTGAAATTACGATTGGGTAGCTCTTACAGCGATATTCAGAATGGATAGCTATTATGGCGATATTAAGATTGGATAGCTATTATAGCCAAAATTTAACTTTAATAAATATAGATAGAAATCATATGAAAGGACTAACTAGCCATTAAGTAGATAAGTAGGACATCTATAATTTATATTTTTTGTTTATTTTCAAAGCAGTTGTATTTGTTTAATGCACTGTTGTTATTTTGAGTTTATTGTGTGTAACTTGCTACCACGTCTTGATGGAGTATTAGAGATGCATATATATAGCGCTATTATATTATTATAGCCAAAATTTCAATAAGCCAAGTTCCATAGGCAGTTCAAGACCTATCTTTTCAATCTCTTTTTTCCATCCCGCGTCCATGAGCAGCGACCTGCGCCTAAACCACCTTTTCTTTAATTCCCCTTACTTTGGACTGATTTTCTGGATTTTGGAATTTGCCCCGTTTTTGGACCTTCTTTTTGCTCGCCGGCTTGATTTTGTCTCAATAGTGCTCGATGTTGTCATTGATGACTGTAGCACTCTAATTGTTATTATTATTTTATTGTTACGATTAGATGGCTGTCACAGAGATAATAGGGTTGGATAGCTATTATAGAGATATTACGATTGAATAGCTATTATAATGACATTTAGATTAGATAGCTATTTTAGCGATATTATGATTGGATAGCGATAGAAGGTAATGCTTAAATCCAGACAAGTAGGAAGTAAGAGAATTCCACATCAGACAGATGGCTCTGATAGCATTTAATGGTATAAATAGAGATTATACTCAGCTTGTAGCTTATTCTACGTTAGATCATTCATTAAAACACTCAGTCACATTTCTATGCATGTGCACTAATATGCGCCAATAGAAGCAATGAAGCACTAGCTTATAGTACAGCATGCCTGGCATTGACCATAAGATCTATAATCTATACAGATGTACATACAAACATACACATACATCCTACACAGACAATTAAAAGTCTAGTTATTTCTTAATCATTTTACTGATTAAACTTTTTTATTTCAGTTCACAAAAAGTGAAGAGCTAATTTGTTTTGAATTAACAAATTTTAACTCCTCATTAGACTGATTTTATTATTACACATTGACATTAGCTAAGAATAATTTGTTAGCTAAAGCTAACCTGAGCAGGATAAGCAGCCTTGGCCAGTCCCCCACCCTTCAGCAGTTCTATGTGTTTACGTATAGTGTTCATCTGCTGTATGGTGGCGCCACTGCGTGACATCAGTTTAGTTAACTCTACCAGCTCACTGATAGTGATGGGCGCTATAGGGGCAGGCAGCAGAGACGAGCCACCGCCTGGTGTAATACAATAAAATACCATAAGATACAATACGATAACGATGGGCCACCACCTGGGAGCAATACAATAAAATACAACATGATAACGACGAGCCACCACCTGGTGTAATACAATAAAATACAATATCATAACGATTAGCCATAACCTGGTGTAATACAGGAAATACAATAAAATACAATACGATATCGATGAGCCACCGCCTGGTCCAATACAATAAAATACAATATGATAGTGATGAGCCACCGCCTGGTGTTATATGTCCAGCATTTAGTTTCTCACTACAATTCACTGTTTCTCACCACAGTTTACGCCTTCTCATTATGGTTCGTTGCTTCTCACTAGGATACATTGCTTTTCACCATGGTTCACTGTTTCTGTTTGATGTTGGTTTGATATTGTTTTATGCAGTATGTCAATTAAACACAGCTGTTAATTTCTTATTGTTGATTTCAATAACAGTTGATAATTGAAATGTTTCACTAAAATGGAAAAGTCATTCTAACAGAAACTGGCAAGGCAAGAACCAAACCCGATATAAGAGCCAACACAATATCCTTCTCGGTAAGCGACAGCAGAAGTCTGTATATCTCCATAGCGGCAGCGTGGGCTCTCTCATCAGGAAGATTGTTTACCGCACCCTCTATGATTCTCACTCTGCTGCGCGCCACCGGCAGCTGATCCCTAACACCATCGCACATCACCATCGTACACCATCATACTTGAATGAATTTTCATTAAATTTTTATTCAATCACAAGAAAAAGTCAGTTTGAGACCTCTTCATTACCCTATGTTGGATTTTATTTTAAAATGCCAACCAGCTTAATAACAATTATATTCTTTAAAATTAATTAATATTAATTTTCTGAAGAAAAGTTAATAGGCATAATTATATATTTACTAGTAATTCTTTTGTCAATGCACTATCAAAATTAGAATATAAGTTCATTTTATGGACAACAGGAAAAAAATAAAAATTTATGCATGCCAGATGCACAGATCCATTCAGATTATGAATCTCCTTATTCGTCATACACAACAAACTGACAGGTTTACTCATACAAATGCAATGATAAATGGAACAACTGAGAAAGATAAGTTAGCCAATTCGCATTACCTTACACATCACTTACAGAGACATAATCGCTTTAACACCATTCAAGCATACCCCGGATATCTTGCAACAATGATCGACACTAAATGTATAATTTGTATGATGCCATACATGAAAATAAATATATAAGTAACTAAAGAGAGGTTTACATTTCTTCTTTATATTTTTTTACAATTCTTCTAGTTATTGTTATTTTTGATTTAGTCTTCACACTTTCTATTACTACTTCAATGCACTGAAAAATATGTTGAAAGGAATCTAAAATAACAAAATTAGACAATATATAATATAACAGCATAATTATACATATAATAGTATGCAATAGTATAATAGGGGTCCCTGTGTTGTGCTCGGGTGTGGTTGGACAACTGCAGAATAGGGCAACCGCAAACAATCTGCCGCGTGTACGTAAGAGGTGACTAAAGGTAGGAGCCGAGGATGACAAGAGGGGACCCACCTCACCATGAAATATTTTTCCCCAGGATTAAATGGTAATTAATCCACCTAACTGAGGAAGGCAACGTGAAACCACCTCAGAAGCCATATTTTTCCCAAGCTATAGGCTACATAATGTATGGATAAGGCATAGACTTTGTGAAGGGATTAACTTGTTGATCTAAGGAGTGTTCTTATGGAGCAGAAAGCAGACTTTGAGTATGAATATGTACCTTGAACCTGCCACTTGGTAGTGCACTGAAGAGAAGTATGCGCAATGTATATTACAAATGTACAATCATACAAGAGAATAGCATTGTGAAGTGTAATAATTTATAACATTAGATGCATATGATACATAGAAATTACAGAAATAGACCACAGACCATTTTCCGAGATGTTTGAAAGTGTCCTGAATGCCCCACGGCACGCTGGCTATACCACCCACAACGTGTTCACCCAAGATGTCTTCTGTAGTCTTCACCATGCCAATAACGGCTTTACCGAACGCCACAATGTGCACGTTTTTATTGAGTACATAGCGACGATTGTCTATCTTTAGTATATTGCCATCAAGCTTCAGAGCTCCCTCTATCATAGCCTACAACATTATAAGCAATAACAATATATTATATCTTACAACAGTTATATATTATAAACTATAAACTTAATCAACGGGCTAGCATCAAACATGAGAGCATCATGTATCGAAGCTTCTATAACACTTTAATCAGATTAATCAATTGTAAAATACTCTGTAAGCAATGATTACATGAAAGTGCATGAAATTCTTCAACGAGAGTCACTGATGTTGCAATCAGAAATCAGTTAATAACTGGCAAATGCATTCTCACAAATCTCTGCTTGATTTGTTTTAACTTCTCCCAAGAAGTCTCTTACGCGTCTCTTGCAAGAAGGATGAAAAAAATTGCGATTACATCACATGTCTTATATTACCTCCACCAATTAATAGTTAGTGCAGTTAAGTACTTACAGTCTAATCAGGTTGAGCCAGTATTCAGTATTTAATAGTATTCAGTATTACCAGTGTTCAGTATTACCAGTGTTAGTATTACCAGTGTTCAGTATTACCAGTGTTCAGTATTACCAGTGTTAGTATTACCAGTGTTCAGTATTACCAGTATTCATTATTACCAGTATTCATTATTACCAGTATTCATTATTACCAATATTCAGTATTACCAATATTCAGTATTACCAGTATTCAGTATTACCAGTATTCATTATTACCAGTGTTCAGTATTACCAGTATTCATTATTAGCAGTATTCATTATTACCAGTATTCATTATTAGCAGTATTCATTATTACCAGTATTCATTATTACCAGTATTCATTATTACCAGTATTCAGTATTACCAGTGTTCATTATTACCCGTATTCATTATTACCAGTATTCATTATTACCAGTATTCAGTATTACCAGTGTTCATTATTACCAGTATTCATTATTACCAGTATTCATTATTACCAGTATTCAGTATTACCAGTGTTCAGTATTACCAGTATTCAGTATTACCAGTATTTCGTATTACCAGTGTTCAGTTTTAAAAATGCAAAGATTTTACGTTAATCAATCAATCAATAATAATTTAACATCTAGTTCCTCGCCATAAGGCAATGTCAGGGACGTCTCTTGCAGATTCTGCTCAAACAGGCATCAAAACACCACATTGATGACGACTGAGTAATCAAAGACTACAAGAGAAAGCGAGATCAAAACAGTGCAAGTCCAAAATGCAAGGCATGCAGGTCAAATTTAGACCTATGGTGGAAAGAGATTAATTTATTGTAATATTGTTGTTCAAAAATAAAGTATAATATAAATTAATATTTAACCTGAGGAAGTACAGCTTTATAGGCTGCATTGAAGATATCGAAGGCATGCTCTCGCATTCTTGCAGCTTCCATTCTAACGTTAATGGAGTATGATCTGAGTGGATATGAGATTGAATTCTTTAAAGTCGCTAATAGAGTGCTATGTGCACACCACAGTTGACTCTTTAATAACCGTACACTGAACATTTTATTCAACACATCTAAAATATAAAGCCATTAAGCTCAGTTTAATGTCAGATTCCGTATCTCAAGGGATGCTATCCGAGACGGTCTAGCAGGGATTCAAACTGAAGCTCTCCTACCTCTCAGGTAGGAGTGCTGCCCATTCTGCCATACAATTGAAACCAATGAAACATTATCAACGAGAGGGGTGAGAAGAGAATAAATATTCTAGTACATAATTTTCTCATAGCCATAAGCACAAAGAATTCTAGAGATATTCTAATGTCTCGATATCTCAAAAAATGACAGTTTATCTATGGAAAAGGTTTAATGAAGCATCCAGTGTTCTATTGTTACAATTGAACGCATATACATAATGAGTGCATTCAAAACACTTCCATTAACAAGTCCCATAAACATTCCAAAACATCTAAATATTAGTAAATAAACCTTATTGCTTCACAAAGATAAGTAGAACTGTAATTCACCCTTCAAAAGAATACGCTTTAACAGGTATAATTGGCCCCTAATTGTTGCTAATACATCATTCATGCTAATTTGACATAATATTATATTTGTAATTAGACTAATGAAACACACTGTGATATGGTTTACAATCCTTGTTAGATTTTTGTACTGAACAAGGCCAAATTCTTTTGCGTATCTTCTAGCAGGTCATCCAGGATTCAGTACAAAATATATAAAATATTTAGTTCTGTTAACTTTCAAAACACTTCCATTAGGCAAAACTTTACCTATAGTTCCTATATCCATTTCAACCTTTATAAACGTCAGAAACATTTGTCTGAGGCCAAACTGCACGAAGTTTAAATCTTTTCAATAGGGGTAGTTGTGATGTGAGAGAAAGATATCATCCTACAAAATGATATGGTCTCACGACTCCCACTCAATGCTTAATCAGATTGTTCAGAGGAGCTTTGAATTAAGAGTATGATTTTGATGTGGAATGCTGAATCTTCACTCAATGTCATTTACAGGTCTTGCTGTTTGACACTTATTAGCCAGCTGATTTCTCTTTAAATAATCTTATAGTATAGGAACATAAGTTTTACAGCACAAGTTTCAACTAATCGATCAGACAAAGAGGTTTATTGAACTTTATTATTTGTAACAGTCACAAGATTTGAACGTATATGACAACATCATCAGGAGGGAAATATTGGCTTTATATACTAATTTTACTACAATTGCAACATTTTTACATACTGAAAAAACCTCTACATTTATACTATATAATATATGTTAAAGCTCTCCTATTGGTTCATCTCAGCAAGCGTAACTATGCTAAAATAAAATCCAACACGCAATATTAACAGTGTGTAAATTGATCCAGCAATATGTAAATAATTAGGATTATAAAATCGAACTGATAAATTTCTAAAGATATGTCTACAAGATATAAATTAATTTGTTGAATATGGAATGCAACGAATACATTTCAAAGTCAAATTATTCAGTCTGCGATTTCTACTGACCAATATTAATAGATTAATATTAACAGATAAATCTACGTCTGGAAGTATAGAATAATATTCCACACGAAAAACTTATCCTAAATAAACAAAAGATTAAACACCACTTTCATGCTTGTATCACAAAAAAGTTGCAAATTTGTTGTAGCATTGCCGAACAATATCGATGTCTTAAGCTGGCTTCAGTCCATTAGTTATGCCATCAATCTCTGACAAATAAGATACATTTGCTATTGTACTATTTTTCCTATTGTACTGTGCTGGTTAATGCACAGAATTTTGACGGATCTAGGAGCAGAATTTTGTACTCCAAGCGATTCTGTAAAAAGCTGTAAAAAGCCAATGCAAACGTTAGTTTCCTCTCTTGAAAGGGGTTTTTTTCTAGGTTTTTTTTGGTGAGCCCAGGATTTAAACCAACACATACTGATACACTGTGGGATATCTTACTGACATTGCGAGTGGCTCCAGCCAGCCAATGATCTATAGAAAATTATGCCCAATACAAGTCATCATCATCATCATCATCAGTTATTGCGTTCTGAACTGAACATACAAAGCAACATTCCATCATTCGTGTCTATCATCAACAATCCTCACCACTTCTTTCCATGAAATGTTCAATGTATTCAAATCTCTGTAGATCCTCATCATGTTGAACCAAGACTTCTAGGTCTTCTTCATTGCTCTTTTCTTTGGTTGATTTCCAATTAATTGCAGTATTTGCATATCTATCCTCATTTTCTTTGTCCAAACATTTCAATTACAGTTCCATTTTTTATGTATTCCCAATAATGAATACATAAGTTTCCTCTAAGACGTCTTAGAAGATTCGAAGACATCTAAGCCTAATACAAGTACAGGTATATAATATAACAAGTTGGATACTTACTGACATTGCGACTGGCTCCAGCCAGCCAATGATCTATAGAAAATTATGCCCAATACAAGTCAACAAGAAGTTGCTAAAGGGGCTCTTAGGTACATTGACCAGATCGGAGTTTATACGCTACGATTAAACTAGCTTCCGACAGAGGTATTGCCTCAGAGGTGGCATTATACCATTGTAGAGAAGCATGATAGAACACTGAATGCTGGCAGATCAAAGTCGAATTAAAGTGAGATCGGTGCTGCTTTAATTCGTGTTCAAAATAGTATTAGCAGCAAATAGTAATATGACACACTGACGACTGCACTAGGCAATTAACTAACACTGCGCACTTAACTTAGTTAAGCGCGTTACGCAAGTGACAAATAGGCCTAACTTTAACTTCTCAAATTACAAGAAGTAGACATTTAAGTTTGTTTACACTCCAATTCCGTATAATATCGCTCGTAAGACCATAGAGACAAAGAGCCAAAAGCCGTTTTATAAAGGCTTAAGAACTTAAATAACGACATATTGCTAATGAAAATAAATGGTTTTTAATATGATCATAGCCCTTAACTCAAATTCTCTTCCTAGATCTAATCATATTTTCCGTTATTAGAGCATTCTTCTAATTAGATATACACAGGAAAAAAGTAAATAATTCAAAATTTATTTAAGATATCGTTATGTAAGTAAAATTTTCTAATATTGCCAGAAAAATGGCGACGTGTTTACTTTTACGACTAGAAGGAAAAGGTTAAATGTTTTTAGCAAATTTGTTAATTTAATTTAGTTCACTGTTTTTGTTCTTAAAAGGCACTTCGGTATAAATAGTATGTATTTAATAACGGATTCGTATGACAAGAATATGATTTAGTAGAAAACGTTTATTTTTTCGGTTAAATAATTACCAATGATATTTTCATTTCTTGGAATCACGCAAATTCTTTAAAAAATAATAGCGAATATCTTCGGAATTAGTAGTTTCGTAATACTAGAGATAGCAGGATTAACATATTAGATTAGTCTAACATGAATTGTTGATTGCTATTACAAGTAAAGGCCACCTCCATCTTTAATATCATTTAATGGCCAAAAAGTTCATCAGTACTTGAAAATTTCAATATAAACTGCCTACATATTGATTTAACGTGTATATCTAATGACTGTGTTTATATTATATTAAAGTTGCTGTAAAATGGAATCCGATGCTGAAACAGAGTATGACGAAGGTGAATATCAAGCATCCAAGGCCTCGCATTATGCCCAGACGAGTCCTGGAGGCCATTACTGTGCCTATATATCGTGAAATGTTTCATGATCCAGCTAAATACTGCTCAGTTAAGTTGTACGAGAAGAAAATGCAACAACAGGAAACAGATAATCGCCAGCAAGTTTGTTGAATAGATTCTTTATTAATAATCAATTGTAATTAATGATGGTCACAGAATGTTTTTTCTATAGCTGAATGATTTTGTAGAATTGTGGAGCTATTCAAGATGCTGAGTTGTATGATATTAGTCATATTACATTGACTGTGCCATATGAAGCATTTATATGTAATATTTAAATGAAGTTTAATGGTTTAATTTGTGTGATTATGGATTGAATGTAATTATGTATTTATAAGCATTGTATAATGTACATTTAATTTATTAACTATGTTAATATAATGACTTTTACTGTCGATTTTATAAATATATTAGAAAATATTGTAACAGTTGAAATAAAGACTGCACACAATTCTTATAGATTTATTTTGTGATTTTGACGTTACCAGCATATTGCCCTCTAAATCTAGAATTCTCTATCATATATTAAATATCTGTAAATCTTTAATCTTCCTTTACATAAATCACATCAGCCTGCGCTTTCCTATGACTGTTTCCATAGGCTTTTTAACGTAGGTCTACCTTTTTCATATCTCTGTCATTAACTTCCATAGGTTGTTTAATAAATGATTTTATGCTTGAATTTTTTTAACATTCAGAAGACTATTTAAAATTTATTAATTTGATTAAATTCACATAATATAGGATTAATATACTGTATACTCTAATATGAATGCTACAGTTCTGCATGAATAAAGACTTTTCTTAAAAGAGTTGAACGTGAAATCATCACGAAAACTCAGCTACAGCTCAGCTCGCTGGCTTTCATCATCTCTCCACTGAAATCATCTGTCAATTATCGTATCCAGGCTGTGACTGTCATCGAGTTTCTGTTTTGATATTCGTTCAGCAATTACAATCCTATGCTCATAATTTAGTCACAAAACTGACAGAATATTACCGACTAAGAATACTTCTGTACTCTATACACTTACAATTTGCTACTATTAATGTCAAGGTGACGTTTTAAGATTAGCACTTTTTAGTTATTGCAACCTGTCACAAAGATGCTCATTTGTCTAAGCTTAACTTCTCACTGAATTGCAATGTTGCTAATTTTTTGAATACTTTTTGATAATAGTTACATATTGTTTTTTTAGTTTTACTTTAAATTGCTCAAGTTGTAAGAGGCAGCTATGCTAGGAGTGAGAAAGGCAAAGCACTCCAGAAGCCATATTTATCCTGAGCTTTAGGTTACATATAGATAAAACATAACCTTTAAGATATTAAATTGTTCATCAATTGTTCACTGGCTGGAGCCAGTGGCGAAGTCGGTAAGATACTCGACTGCGGATCAGTATGTGCGGGGTTCAAATCCTGGGCTCACCCGTCACTGACATAGCTTTTTGGTGAGGAAACTGACTTGAACCTTATCTTTAACAGCTTTATCAATGGAGAGCTCTATTTAGAATGAGAGAGCAGATTGTAAGGAGGAATATGTATCTAGTTCTTGCCATGTAGCCGAACATTAGGGAGAGAAATGTTCAGAGAGGCTAGAGAGATATTATGTTCAGAAACTACTTTTCTTATCGGCTAGGAAACAACCAGATCTATGCTTGGTTCACTGCCAGTATACTCGTATCAATCGCTCAAAGGCTTCAAAACAGATGTTAAACTTTATTGTTGCTATGAAATTATTATAGCTGGAGTTATATGAGAAGTTTCTGGCGAGAGAGGCGTTGAAGGTGTTTGAGAGCAGTGGGATGATCCTGGCTGTGCAGGAGGAGTCCATGAACAGTCGCAAGAGACACGCTGTGGGCTATCAACTCAAGGCAGCCGGATTGAATCCCGTCAAATTCCAGTTTGATATACTGAGGTATAATCCTCTCTGTTAGCTTGATTCATGTCAGTTAGCTTGATTCCTGTCAAATACTTATATAAAATACTTTTGATGTGCTGATGTACTTGATGTCTGTCTTTCTTATCCCTCCTGCCTAATTCTTAGGTCTGACTGATCAACCTGCCTGAAAATGCTATTAGCTGCTAATGTTTAGATTCATTGTTATTAGTGGTGCACCTGATTCCGGTTCTCTGATGCTTTTTAAAATCGGGTTCTGGCATATTTTATCAAATCTGTTATAAATATAATAACCTAGTTAGTTATTAATGATTGTGAATAGATTTAGCATATATTGATAATCTAGTTAATTATTCAATAATGATGATTTCATTGAGCCTGTTAATGACTGCATGACGTTTGAAGAACTTGATCGAACATACGCTGACAACCTAGTTAAGAACTTAATGATGACTTCCAACCACAGATCAGTATGTGCAGGGTTCAAATCCTGGGCTCGCATGTCACTGATATCACTTTCGAGAGATGAAACTGACGTCAACATTAGCTTTATATAGTTTTTTGATATTACAATTATAACTAGGTCGAATCAGAATCCGGTTCTGGCCAGATATGTGTTAGAAATCCGATTTCGGTTTCGTCGAATTTGAAAAATCAAATCCTGTACACCCCTAGTATAGTTAAGTTGTTATTAATTTTTGTCATTGCTGTCTTTTGGATTATAATATAGTTTGTAGATATAATAATACGTCACATAGATAACGGCATTTAGTGTTTTCTATGTAATATTTATAAATTGATCGCATCTGGTCACTATTTCAGCCAGAATTGAATCCAGTTCCTTGAGATTTTAAAATTAGCAAATCCTGTACCCCTAATTATTAGCTTGCTTGTTTAAGAACATGTCAAAATGCGGTCGTCCTGTAACACAAGATCTTTGCAATGAAGTCTAATAATGTGTGTTATTGCCTTGCTGATAAAGTTTATCTGTTTTAGATCTGCCATTTTGTGTTTGATAAGCATGCTAATTGAATTTTAACATGGATTTTATTAATTCTATAACTGTAGAAGATTAACTACAGTTTCATCTGAAGCGATAAGGTTTGCCTTTTCTATCTTGGCTTGTTTAAAGTGCTGAAACTGTAGAGGGATTCGCAATTTCACCTGAATTTACAAAGAATGCCTTTTCTATTTTGGCTCTTACAATGTGCTGTAGTTGTTTTTGCAAGTTATTAATTGTTATTTTTTCTGTTTGTAGAGAAGCCATAAAAGAAACGCGATGGAAGAATTTCTCTACGATATTGTTAGATCATACACTATTGATAACAAGTGAGGACATCAGGGTTAAGCAATTTATGAATTTATTGAAGAAGCTTCCAGAATTGGTTCTTCTAGGTCTGTATCTAATATAACATTACTTCTCTAGTAATTATTGATTGATAGTTAGATTTTCTCCAGTGTTGTATATAGGCCACTACAGGATAGACTAACCATTAAATGCACATACCTCGTAGGCTGCCTTTAGGTTTTTAGAAGTCTGGTGTATGTGGTGGGGCCATCTGGTCTGTCAATAGAGTACTCGTGCTAATTGTGAAAGTGGAATTTTAGTAAGAATAAGTGCCTTGGACCTACGACTTGGTAGAATATCAGATATATATATATATAGTTAGGTTTGTCAGTTAATTTACTTTAGTTGTAAGGAAGTTAAATTTCAAGAAGGTTGAAGTTGTTTCAGTGGCATACGACTCGCTTTCAGTTATTCTGAAACTTTTTGTTGGTTTGGAAGATGCAATCAGTATTGGCATCAATGTTGTCCTGATAACTCAAAAACATCTTTTGACTTAGAATGTATTCATATTTTCAGCAATAGAGTGGAAGGTGTATCACTGCAAACATGAAATATATGTCATAAGCAAATTAATAATATAATTTATTAAATTTGTGAAAATAAGTAAACATCCAGAAAATGCTTTACTTATTCTTAAGAATCTATGTTTATGATTTCCAGATGTATTTTCCTTAATACTTTATTGAGTTACCTACAATCGATATGCCCAAAATCTTGATATCTAACATTAAATAGACTGATTTGTTAATTGATTGTTTAAATGAATGAGTGAACTGCTGATTGATAAATAGATTGATGGATTGATTGATATGATTTATTGATTGATTAACTGATAGGTGGTATAGTAGAGGACCGGATAATGACTAAAGATGCGCTGATGAAGTATTCAGAGTTGCCAGATATCGATGGTTTGAGAAGTGAGTTGGTAGCACTGTTGTCCTATCCAGCCACAAGAACGAGCTCACTGCTTAGTCATCATCAAACCTCTCTCTTTATGTCTCTCTCTCAATACATCAAGCAAAGCAGCGACGACAAGCAGAACAGTGTTGAAAGTATTGGTGCCAATTCCTAGCTAAATCTTGTTTGTCAAGTTTTGAACTGAATAGGCAAAACAATTTGTGTTCTAATCACAGGTGACTGTTTTATTATTTAGCAAGCCAGTGACAGTACTTTTAAGAGATAAATTGAAAGAAATTGTGAAAGATTTTACTGAAAATGTTGTATCATTTCTTATTCTTTTGAAATGATGTTTATATTAATTCTAAATAAATACTATCCTGACATGTTGTAGTTCTAGTTTTTATACAAGCTGAACATGTGCACTCTATGTGATATTGCACTGTATGTGCACTCTATGTGATATTGCACTCTATGTGCACTCTATGTGATATTGCACTCTATGTGCACTCTATGTGATATTGCACTCTATGTGCACTCTATGTGATATTGCACTCTATGTGCACTCTATGTGATATTGCACTCTATGTGCACTCTATGTGATATTGCACTCTATGTGCACTCTATGTGATATTGCACTCTATGTGCACTCTATGTGATATTGCACTCTATGTGCACTCTGTCATATGCACTGTATGCGACGTTGCACTGTACGCGACATTGCACTGTATGTGGTATTGCACTGTATGCGACATTGCACTGTATGCGGTATTGCACTGTATGCGATATTGCACTGTGTGTGCACTCTATGTGGTATTGCACTCTATATGCACTCTATGTGATATTGCACTGTATGTGCACTCTATGTGATATTGCACTCTATGTGCACTCTGTCATATGCACTGTATGCGACGTTGCACTGTACGCGACATTGCACTGTATGTGGTATTGCACTGTATGCGACATTGCACTGTATGCGGTATTGCACTGTATGCGACATTGCACTGTATGCGACATTGCACGATCAATTCCTGATTTAAGATATTATGTAGTAAGCGTCCTGATCACTAATTTGAGAGAAGATCACTAGCTTTATGGAATTAATAGACTTGCGCTATATCGAAACTAGCTTCTTCTCGGATCTTTACGGATACAAGTATGACATTGTAAAGTATCTCTAGGTGTAATTTAATCTTGAATACCTTGATATCTCCTTAAAGTGAATCACTGGACCTTAAAAAATTGCTACTGTGATTAGCATCAAATATTTAAAATTTCTGCATAGGCCTAACTTTTATATGGACCAAATTGTTATTCAGATTACGATGATCTCAAACAACAAGGATTAAATTACTAATGACGTCAGTGACAACATTGGGCACTATGGAATCAAGGCGTAGCTGATGAGCAACAACTAAAAAATTTCCCCCATAAACAGTACAAAATCCAATATCTGGTTTATATCTGGTTTCTCTAAGTCCTAAATGAAGACCTAGAGAAACAGAGAAGTGATGAATGGCATGTGATCACATGCCATTCATCTTACAGCCGATATAGGTATTAAACCTATATCGGCCGTAATATCGTATTATCTATTAATACCTATATCGGCTGTATCGTGTTTCTTTCATAGACTTCTAACACGACGCTTACAATGAACGCATATAACAATGTATGCTTTATCTTGATGTTTGACAACATGTTTAATGGAAGATATTGTTAACAGTAGGCCTATGTGATCCTAATATCCTAAGCTGCACACTATGAGATTTCGCACAGTCTAGTGTTGCTGCAAATTGGAACAGGTAACGAGCTTCAAATATTTGGGTCATACTATAACCGATGACGGGAAATGTGAGACGGAAATATGCACTAGGATTGCACAAGCAAAAGCGGCCTTTGGTAATAGAAAAGTACTATTAACTAAAAATTTAAAGAAAGACACATAGATAAAGATAGTGAAAACTTTGGTTTGGACCACGCTATTGCATGGATGTGAGACATGGACCTTAAGGAAGGAAGTTATTAGGACACTGGAGGCGTTGGAAATGTGGATTTGGAGAAAAATGGAGAGGATTAGCTGAACCCAAAAGGTCACGAATGAGAACGTTCTAGAGAGAGTTGGCACAGATAGACAGTTGATAAATGTATTAAGAAATAGGAAGCAGAGTTGGATAGGATACATTCTAAGGGGGGGAAGGTTTATTAAAAGACGTCATAGAAGGTAGAATGGAAGGAAACAGAGACAGTGGCAAGCCGAGATTAGGTATGTTAGATGTTTTAAAGACCCACTTCATATGTGGAAATGAAGAGGAAGGCGGAAGACAGAGATGAGTGGAGGCGTTGTATACCATGGACCTGGTATAAGATATAGATATAAGGTAAATATATGTTTATATCTAATCTTTTAAATAGCGGCTATCATACTAGGCTTTCGGTATCCAATTATCTTTCTTTACCTGCGAATCGCTCCAACTTCTCATCTAATGTATTTGAAGGATGCTCAATATGGAATGCTATACCTATTGCAATTCGCAACTTAAACTCTTTTAATTCTTTTAAGGTGTCGTACAGACTTTTTCTTTTGGAATCTTGGTAATTATTGAATTATTATTTAAAAGCTGATATATATAAGATAATCGTATCATATATTATTTTGGGTAATCTATTTACAATCTTAGTGACATAAACATAACATATTACTGTTGTCATGTTTTAGACAAAACTTTAGTGTTTCTTCGATTTCCTTCTTTCTTTGTTTACTGCGGTGGTCAGCTCGATAGGGTACTTCAGTACCCTCTGTGATGGCCGTGGTGGGCACTTTAGTTTCTGTTTGATGCTACATATGTTGATTCTCACTTTTGTCTGCTGATTTATCTGTTTTCACAATTATTTGTCGGTGTTTGATGAATTTCTAAATAAACATATGTACTACTACTACCTGCCAGTAGGCAGTGCACTAAGAGAGAGAGAGAGTGTTGCTGCTGTGTTAGCCGATTTTAACAACCCTAGTTCTGCCTGCTGTTAATTAATAAAACATTAAGCCAACAGTTTCTTTATTTCCGTATTCGGTATTATCATCTGTATCTGATCCTTGAGATTGTTGTAGCCGACAATTATAATAGGCCTACAGGAAGACTGGTAACTCTGACAATGTACATAAGTGCCCATGTACAGTTGATGATTGTTAGCATTTTGTTGTTATGTCACTAACAGTAAGCTATTAGATCGCACAACAACAATACGATTAGAGTGCTACTGTTGTCCATGACAACATTGAGCACTGTGATACCAAATCAAAGCCGATGAGCAGAGTGAGGGGTCCATAAACGGTGCGAGCCAAAATCTGGGTGGTTTACGTGTTGGTCTCAGTTCGTGGACGTTTGGTGGATATGAAAAGTCGAAGAGAAAAGATTTCAATCGTCTATGAAACTGTTCGTGGTGTAGGAAAGGCTGATCAGGAATAGATGAGGGGGTGCGCAGAGTGGAAGGAAGAGAATTCCAGATCTGCGGGGAACATGCTGGAAGGAGCGCCTAAACAGCTTGCTACGTGAAGGAAGGCTCGGTCTCTCAAGAGTAACTAACTTAGAGGACCTGGTGGGCCTGGAGGTAGGTTGTCCCACATGTAGTAAGTGGGACATGTAACTATTACCAAGAGTGGTAATAGACTTATAAATTAGAGAAACTGTCTTGTATAAAAAGCGTTCTCTAACTTTGAGCCAGTGTAAGGACTTGAGGATTGGAGCAACATGAGAATATTTGGAGCTACCAAAGACTGCACGTGCAAGGGAATTCTGGATGAACTGCAACTTATCAATCTCGCAACTGGAAAGATTTAGAAATAGGGAGTTACAGTAATCCAGTTTCGATTGCACGAGAGCAGCGCCAATACACAATATTGTAGTGGCAGTCTCGAGAGAAAGAAATGGTCTACGATAATAAATAAATGATCTAAAAAATAATAAATAAATGGTCTACGAAATAATGAAAAAATTTGGTCATTAAAAAGTAATAAATAAATGGTCTACGAAATGATAAGCACAAACGTGGGGAATGAAGGTTCGGAATAGGCCTACTTTAGACCCCATTTCAAGTAACTTTTTGTCATAATTGATATTTTAATAAAGCTGCTAATGCTAAAATTAACGTCAGTTTCCTCACTCGAAAGCGATGTCAGTGACGGGCGAGCCCAGGATTTGAACCCTGCACATACTGATCTGCGGTCGAAATTCATCTGATGCGCTGTCGAGTAACTTATCGACTATCTTCCGAAATTCACTAATATCTGCAGAGAAAGTGAGAATCGAACTGTTTCCCCTGCTGCGATCAGGAATTGGTGTCACCGTGGTCTAATCTGTTAGATTTTGAACATACCCCGCGCTAAGAGATTTAGGCTAAATTAATCGAATCGATGCTAAATTTTGAAATTTTCTGTCAGATGCATTTTAAAATATTGAAAGTTTTAGTATTTTACTAAAGAATATTGAAAGTTTAAGTATTTTGAAATTCTGCAGAACCTAATGTTGATATATAGGCTCATGGTCAGCAGCATGATTGCTTCTGAATTGATTTGCGGCATTGAGAGCCAATGCTAACTTTACTTGTCGAGATTTGTGAAATGGAAATAAATAAATAATAAAAGATCAAGGTTCCATTATAAATTTAATTTCCGCTGCGTAAATCAAGATTTATCAAAGCTCTATAAATATATTGAATAATTTACTGATAATATTAACACGGCGCTTATAGGGAAGCATTAGCGAATGATAATTGAAACTCACTATTAAAGTTCTTATAACGTCCTATCTTTTAACTTTTTAATTTCAGACTCCATGTCGCCGTTTTTTAAATGCAGGTGCATTGTAGATCTGTTTAGAAATATGATAGAGCTGTTTCAAGGTCAGAAGGTGTCGAATGGTAGCTTGTCGCTCTCTTATCAAATTGAATTATATACTTGGACAAAAATTTAGAACTTTGGGGTGTACGCTGGATGGACTTATCTATAATGAGAGATTAAAAAAGATTAATGAGAGAAATGAAAAATTACAAAAAATCAGAAAAATCAATTACAGTGCATTTGTGTTGTATCGAAAATTCTAAAATCCAAATCTCGTTAAGATTTTATATATTTCTAAATTTTTTCTCTAACCTTTGGACTGGAATTCTAAATATCCTGCCCCTGTTTGAAAATCTGCTGATTACCTTTGTTTTAACAGTACTCGATGTTATAATGGTATTAGCAACTTTTCAGTTTACATTTAATTATCATTTTGGATATGTTTTCAACTAATTTGTCGTAGATGGACCAATTGCGGAAAAGGAAGAGTCCTGCAATTTTTATGTAGAAATGGAATAAATAATCAAATTTTAAGCTATTTGTCTGATATGATCGAAAACAAAAATACAGTGTTGGTGAAATTCATGATAACATCATTTGATAACATTTAACTTAAATGAACTTAATTATCCTTTCTTAAAATGTTAACTGTTACAATGTCAAGGTATTAATCCCCTCCTCCTCAGTAAATTTTCTTAAAGAGCCAATAAATTGTTAACATGAAATAGCAGTAATAGAAAATATGTGTGACGTGAATTGGCATTTGTTAACAAGTTATAGAGAACAATTGAAGTAAAACATTTCAAAAGAGCCATAAATGAATATATATATCAAGGTCTCTAATGTTCATTCAATTATTTTAATCCTAAAACATTGACCTCGGCCTCGAGAGCTCGCTGAATTTAATCGAAAGGTTTTAATCACGAAGGCGCGTTTTAAAAAATTAAATTAAATTTATTAAATAAAACACGAATTAAATAGTACTTACAGACAGTGTACAAAGAAGCGAAAATATCCAATAGTTCTATCGCGCAAAATATAGTAACTCTAGATACAATCCAAAATAAAGTATTCGATCGCGAATTTAACACATAGGCCTACGACTATATGCACAAATTTATATATTAGTAATCCAACGTTTAAATTTAAATAACGACCACAAAACTACTTTAGAAATTCTACCGTAAGAACGTCTGTTCTACGTTAGCACCTACAAAACGAAGCTATCTCTGTTCTCTTGTGTTTCCTTTTACCACACTTAAAGTCTCCACCACGGTCTTATCTGCTCACAGATAAGACACTATTGTCTATAAAGTCTAGACGAGAAAGATCTGTATCTTTTCTAATATCTTCTTAAACACGAGTTATCTCTTCTAAACCTTTTCCACGTGTCCTTGTAAACAAACCTTCACCTCTCCAATTCTCCTCTGACCAGGCTGGCCCCACCAATCAGAGGCTCTTAAACTATTTAAGCCCCGCCCATGACAGAGATCTGAACAGCTGACTCGAATAATATTAGCTTTACATATAAGGTATTAAGCCAGAAAATAACACTTTACATCCTCAGTTACAAAACATATATACACTAATTATTACAACAAATATGTGATCCTGACAATATATTAGTAATTGACTATTGGCTAATCTGAAACAATCCTGATTGAAATTATATAGAAAGTAGAATTGTTGTTTTAAGGTTGGAAATTTTAATTTATGTTATTGTTTCTAAATGTAGAAAATGGCTGACTCGAATCATCATTCCATCAGGATGAGTGTTTTTAAGCACAAAACATTCTGCTTCATTACTGGCGCCAGTCGTGGCTATGGCCAGTGCGTGGCACAACGCTTTGCGGCTAGATTTCCTTCAGGGTCATTTCTTTTGTTAGCCGCTCGAGACAAGAAAGCTTTGGCAGAAATAAAGTCAGCCATACTGAAAGCTAGAAGCGATATAACTGTAGAAATCTGGTGCTGTGATCTGGCTACTGCTACATATAAGCAGGTTAATATAAATACTTCTTACTTTTTCTACAGTATTTTTGTAGATATTCCGTCCATATTCTTTTCTTTTATCAGTAATTTTTTTAAATATATATTTTAGAAAGTATTTATGCTATGTATTTTTGATATTGCTTCAAGCTGTGCATGTTTGCAATACGTTAATTTAACAATTTCTAAAGATCTACCAATACTGCAGTTACTTGTACTTGCTACTGCAGTTTTCTTAGAGCTATTGCAGAGGCGACTT
Organism: Enchytraeus crypticus; assembly: GCA_905160935.1. Classification (NCBI taxonomy): domain Eukaryota; kingdom Metazoa; phylum Annelida; class Clitellata; order Enchytraeida; family Enchytraeidae; genus Enchytraeus; species Enchytraeus crypticus. The sequence continues at coordinate 669,268 of CAJHZI010000772.1, forward strand.
TGTTATTGCTGGTGTAGATAATGTTACTGCAGCTGCTTACGTTGTTATTGCAGCTGTTTATGATATTGCTGAAGCTGCTGATGCTTTTATAGCAGCTGCTGAGAAATAATCATGATTAACTGAAATTTATATAATAAATGATAGAAATGAATAATTAAACATCACCGAAAAGAAAGTGCTCTGTCAAAAGAGCATTGTAAAATCTCAACTATTTATTGATTGATTTATTAACGTAGATTGACGAGCTTCTGAGGAATCTGGTTCCAGACCCGAGCTTATACGAGCAGGCTCTGATCATTCACAATGCAGGCTCTATGGGTGACATAACGCGTCAGACCATTCAGCAAGTCGACGACAATGCTCTAGACAAGTACTGGCGTCTCAATGTAACTTCCATGCTTCTTCTTAACTCCGCCTTCTGGAAGACATTTCCAGAATCTTCAGTTGATGAACGGCTGATCATACAAATTACTTCTATTTGTGCCAAGCAGCCATTCAAGTCATGTAGTCTCTACTGTGCTGGTGAGTGTTTCTTTCTCACTGATTATAATATGCATTACTGCTCTTCATTTCTCTTTCATTTCTTTTTCATTTATCTTTCATTGTACTCTAATTATCTAGTCTGTTAGCTATTGTTGGTGTGACTGTGATAAAATGTTGTAACTATTGAAATTTTTCTCTAACATCTGTATGTTTTAATGATCAGGATTTAGCTCTAATCTCCTTTCAGTTTAATTTCCTATTTCTTTAGACTGGGCACTCTAGATAGAATGAATATCATATTGACACTTAGACCTCTCAGATAATATGAAGTTTATCTGGCAAACACGGATATGGATTTAGGTGTAACATTTAATTACTACCAAAGTTTGAAATTTTTCTGGGTTCATTAAAATAATTTGAAAGAAAGTGTTTGTAAGATATTTTCAAATTCTGGAACAAATTGTTGTGTGGTGTTGTGACTAAGAGCAGCACTTCATTGACCTCCAAATTAATCTCATCGCAAAGGCTATGCCTTCGTGTTACTGTGATATTTTCTATTTAGTTTGAAAAATACAATTTCTGCAGCCTTAATTTCTATGAACATATCAGATTACAGTGGTCTTAGCAATTCCCTGGTAGCTCTTGTCATTGTCAATCCATTGTCATTGGTTGTTACCTTAAGTAGACAGCACTGTATAACAAACAGATAACAACACATACATAAACAGATAACAACATACATACATTACACTGTATAACAACATACATTATGTCTATGAAGGTAAGGCGGCGCGGGACATGTTGATGTGCACACTTGCTGAGGAGAGTCCAAGCATCAGGGTGCTTAATTACGCCCCTGGCCCTCTCGACACGGAGATGCAAAAATATGTGAGAGAAACGTGCGGAGATAGTGACATCAGAAATATGTTCATAGGTTTGATGGCCTTATTATTATTATTATTATAAATAAATGAGAAACATTTCTCTCTCACTCTTTCTCTTTCTGTCTCTATCTCTCTCTCATAATGCTGTTGAATGGGTAAAGATGTTGTGTCGGAATTCATGTTTGAAAGAACCAAGAAAAATATATAAGAAAAATATTGTTAACTTTCTTTGTCTGTGACAACTGCTATGTCTAATATGTTGTCAGTAGTACCTAATTAGGTCTAATAGTTAGTATTTAGTACAAATAATTTTATTGCAGTTCTTAGTGAAGTATTTTGGCTGTTTATATTGATGATTCCAAGTACTTCTATATAACCAGATTTATGATTCATTCTAAGGCTAACTTTGAAATGGTCAGCTAGGTGGCGCTGTACTGACAGTCTGATTCAAATCTGTCAACCCTCTCGTAGTCTTCGTTCCTCTAGTAAAAATCTTCTCACTGTACCAAACATTAAATCTGCCATGGGCAGATGCTCCTTCAGGTTTTCTGCTCCGACAATATGAAACTCTCTGCAGTAAGATCTTCGATCTTGTAAAAAACTTGTATTGGTACTTTGCCTGGCAAGCTAAAAACCCATCTCTTTCTGCCATAGGTCTAAATTTTGGCCCGCTTGCCTTGGATCTTGGACTTGCACTGTTTTGATCTCGCTTTTTCTTGTGGTCTCTGTGTACTCTGTCGTCATTGTGTGGTGCTTTGGCGCCTCTTTGTGTAGAGTCCGCAAGATACGTCCCTGACATTGCCTTATGGCGGGGAACCGAACGTTAGATTGTTATTGATTGATTAATTGCATTGTAGAGATGAAATCAGGTGATAGATTGCTGACACCTGACCAGTCAGTCGACAGACTCATCTCTCTGCTGGATAAAAATAGCTTTGAGTCGGGTGATCATATCGACTACTACGACATAGTCATGCACGAGTCTGTGTCACTCAGTCATGACATAGAGCTGGAGTGATTCTGAGGTAGAGCTGGAGTGATTCTGAGGTAGAGCTGGAGCGATTCTGAGGTAGAGCTGGAGTGATTCTGAGGTAGAGCTAATGACAACGTAGAGACATAGAGCTGAAGTAACCATGATGTAGACATTTTAACTGGTTTCATTGCTCCATGAACATAACAGTAGAATCTTAAGTTCATTTTTGGCGAACTTATGGTACAACTGTTTTATTCAGGTTGTGCATTCCTGATTTAATTCGTTAGAAGAGTTTACTTCGACGTAGTATTTGCGTAGTGTCTTTGTGACATTGAAAGTGTTCTTGTATTCAAATGAAGATAATTGAGCAGGTCTACTAATTAATTACCTAACAAATAATTGAGATCATATTCCCTACAATATATGATCTGCTGTCATGTACTGCATTTTGTTTTGATATATATATATATATATATGACTTCTTTCCTTGTTTATAATTGTTGCTTCTATTCAGTTTTAAAGCATATCATACATGACTGTTAAGGTATAAGAAAATAATGACATATTTATCTAGAGGCTAGATCATGACAAAAGTTGATACTGTAACTTCTATATTCATTTCTTTATGGTTTTATATTTTGCAAAGTATTCTGTTTACTTGTATTCCATATTTAGTCATTCTTTGCATAATATCTATAATGTAGTCATTTTTATTTTGTAATACTTTGTGCTTCATTGGCCACCGACGATATAACTTCTTTTAATGAATTATTGTCATGTGAGTTGTCTATTTGTAAATAGCTGTAAATAAATAAGTAACATTCATAAATTTGTTATTGAAATATTATGCATACTGTATAAATACTTAACCTTACCTCGACATATTCATAAAAAATAAGTTTTTTGTAAATGTAAAAAATTGACAAACTTAATTAAGCTTAAAGATTTTATATCATCCAGATTTTAAAAAAATTTAAAATTAATTTCCATGTTTTCAATATTGAGTGAATGCGGGTACAAACGAATTGTAATATTGTTGGCTTTTTTTAACTCAGCTGATTATATCATTTTAGAGGAATCATGATTTTAGACATTCTTTTTAAAGAATGTCTAAAAAAGTATAGATTATAGATCTATTTATGTACAATCAGGAATTTATAGTTTTCTATATAGTTACTACTGAACAATATTGTGGCTACTATAGTGTGGTGGAATGCTGGACAGCTTGCATTCCACTGACTGCGGATCAGTTGATGCGGGTTCAAATCCTGGGCTCGCCCGTCACTGACATCGCTTTCGAGTGAGGAAACTGACGTTAACCTTAACTTTACCAGCTTTCTAATAACTTTCATAGTCATTAGGTATAAATTTCTTTTATTATTGAAAAAATCTAAAACTGCATATTATAGCAAATTTAAATATCAAAATGAATCTTATTTATATTTCGTTGGCTTTCTAATTGTTTCAGTATTGATTTAAAATCATTAAAATTTAATATTTATTTTACGTGTAATATGTGCATTTCTAAAAATAGAATTTTATTGCATAATAATTTAATAAATTTATGTTTAGTTAACAAAAAGTATGAATAGAAGGAACATATGAATGTTAAGTTAGTTATTACTGTCATAATCTTTCTATTTACAGGGCTTTTCTGTTTGGTGTTCATTTACTACTGCTGACTTGATGAGCTTTGGGTGTAACATCAGATGGACATTTTTTTAAAATTTATACAGATATATTCTCGTATGTCATATACTATGTGAAATTTTCTGCTTGCTCTTAATCTTGACTATGTTGCAACATATCTGTGATCCTTATCTCGGAGCTAAATCATATCTAGTTCTGCATTTACTATTTGCTTAGTCTAACTGATTTTATGTTAGTACATGTTCATTTGTAAATTTGCTTGTTAGGAATTGTTTAATCTTGGTTTTTATCTTTAAAAAATTGATTTTAGGATAATAATAATGATAATAATAATAACATTATACGTATAAAGCGCCACTCTCTGCTAAATGTCACAGTAGCGCAGAATGGACAGTGAATGTCAAGTAGCCTGATGGTAATGAAACACTTGTTATCTAAACGTGATTTTTGATCTAATGTAGTTTAAATGTAATCATGTGATAGTATAGCTTTAAGAAGTCTGTAGGTGTCAACGTTGTCTTATTGTATATGCTCGAGTTAATTGTAGATCTGAATGTGAATATTATGTATTGAAACAATAGTCAGAAGTAATTGCTAATATTTAAAAATTTGTTGACCACTTTTTCTTGGAAATAATTACATGATCATGGAACTTTCTTTCAGGTGAAGCCTACCTTTTGATTGTACATGAACGCATTACTGTTGGGCCCTATTGGCATGTCAATCTTTATGATATCTAGAGTCGGGTTGCTATTGTACTTTTAACTTGTAGTTTTCCTTGATACTTTTAGATTATGTAAGATTGTAGTCTAATATATTGAACCAAAAATCTCCCTGGCGGATTTCTGGAGGTATAATCACTGCCTACAATTGATATCTAGCTAGGTGGACAGATCCTGTTGTCAAAATCATGGCGTCATAATGTTCTGCAATGGTGTCTCAAGTAAAACAATCTTGGAATTGCAGTGTTGTACAGAAGAGTAGTATAGATACATAGAAGAATACATCGGTACTATGCTATCGATACATGGACACATAGTATAGAAACAAAGAAGACACACATGTACGGTTCTTAAATACATTCTAGTGTATACAGTAGTAGGCCTATAGATATCACGCCTTCTTTACCGAAATTGTAGGCCATAGCTAATTTTACAACTACAACTTTTAATAAGTTTAACTTCTGTTTCCGTACCACAAGAACGGTCGGACTGGAATTCGAAACGCGACCTACTGAATGGGCAGGTTTGTTATTCACTAGGTCATCCTACCGATATGATGCGGAGGTATCTATCAACATCGTAGATCAGTGATAAATTTCGTACGGGGCAGAAAGAGTCACTGTTGAATATGACAAATTTTAATGTGAGACAATGGAAGATACAGATAACAGCATCTCCCATCGTCTCACATTAAAATTTGACTTATAGAACAGGGACGAAATTTATCAGTGATCTACGATAATAATAATAACAACAATTAGAGTGCTACAGTCATCAATGACAACATCGAGCACTATTGAGACAAAATCAGGCCGGCGAGCAAAAAAAGAAGGTCCAAAAACGGTGCAAATTCCAAAATCCAGAAATTCAGTCCTAAGTAAAGGGAGTTAAAGAAAAGGTGGTTTAGGCCCAGGTCGCTGCTCATGGACACTGGATGGAAAAGAGAGATGGAAAAGATAGGTCTTAAACTGCTTATGGAACTGCTCATAGGAAAGCAAAGGCTGATGTGATTCAAATGAAGATTTCCAAAGATTGGATGGAAGAGAATTCCAGATCTGAGGTGCAGCATGCTGGAAAGAACGATTAGATAGCTTAGAGCGTGAAGGTAGGCTCACAAGAGTAATTAACTTAGAAGACCGAGTAATAGCAGGCTGCATCACTTTAATCAAGTGAGACATACAAGTTTGTCCAGGAATGGTGATGGACTTATAGGTTAACGAAGCTGTTTTGTAAATGATACGCTCTTTAATCTGCAGCCAGTGCAAAGACTTCAAAATAGGCGTAACATGTGAGTACTTGGAACTACAAAAAATTGCTCGCGCAAGAGAATTGTGAACAAACTGCAACCAATCAATCTCACAGCCAGGGAGATTTAAAAACAGGGAATTGCAGTAGTCCAACTTCGATTGCACAAGATCAGCACCAATTGTAGCAGCTGTCTCACGTGACAAATGTGGACGTATTCGACGAAGATCACGGATATGGATGAAACATGCTTGTGAAGTTTTAGTTATGTGTTCGTGGAAGGTTAGGTCAAGGATAACGCCGAGATTTCTCACAGAAGAAACAGGTGATATTGTAATACTCGAAGATAACGAAAGAGTTTTCCGTTCAGCTTCAGCAGCTGTTGAGGTGTCCCGACCGACAAGAATTCAGTCTTAGATGGATTAAGTGCCAAGAAATTAGCAGACATCCAAGAGGATATACATGTAGACTGAAAACTTTGTTGCAGGAGGGTTTCAGCATTAGAATAGGAGTTAGGGGTGAAACAAGTGTACATTTGTGTGTTGAAAGATACCTCCGCATCATATCGGCAGGGTGGCCTAATGATCAACAAACCTGCCTGATAGTCAGCTGCTTCATAAAATTCCTCTTCTCACTCTTCAGGCTCCTCTCTTCCTCCGCTCTGTACCTCTCCTGAGTTCTCTGACTTTGTGTTCTCTACAACCTATCCAGTGACGTCATCTCGTTATGCCTTTAACCTTTCAAAGGACTGACGGAGCGTGAAAGATTTATAATTTAACAAAAAATTCTATGATTTCTAAAGTAATATTTACTAAATGGCTTATAATAACGTCCGATAACGTCAGGAAATTCTAAAATATATTTCACCACTTTCTTTTATGAGATTGCTAGTTCGCGAGAAAGCTGATCGAGAGTAAAATCTCGGACAAATACAAATTATAGATTTGTAAGTGTATGGCAACTAAAGATACGGATAATTTGTCAGTTTGCCAATTAAACTACTTTGAAGCTAAAATACTTGATTTTGTCATGAAAAGCAGTAACACACACAAATGTTGTTGTTGATATCAAAACGAGATGATGATGTATTTTGTTGTCTTTCATGAGAAGACGCGTTTTCTCTGAACCGCGCCTACCAGTCGTCACGCCCACTTCTGTTATTAAACAATAATATAGAACAAAAACAACATAAATTAGAAAATTAAAAAGTTTTTTTCTTGTATAAAAAAAGCTTCGATAATAATTGTTTACTCTTTGTTGAAAAAAATTTATTCGGCTTATTGCTGCATGCCGCATGCCTGTGTATTGTGTTCGATATCTATTGACTTAATTTGAATGGGAGTTCTAATGAAAGTAGGACAACAATAGAGTTAACGTAATTTTTGCAATATTTATTTTAAATGTGGTATCTGTGAATGTAATAAATTTACTTTAAAATTATACTATGACAGTCTTTTGGTATTTGTAAGAGGTTAAAGTTTGTGACTATAGCTTACTATGAAATATATTTTAATTTTTTTTCTACTGTCGAATCTGTACGTTTTGGATCTATTGTATATTTTCTTGCTGCGCACAAGGCAGTGTGCAAGAAATCAATTGCGGCATATCATTTAGATACTTGAACTTGGTCTCAAATTTTTCCTTTTTAGATTGAAGAGAGGCAATTTTCAAAACTCAACGAACTCAGATAGTAGCTACAAATATTTTAATTGGCTTTCATATAAGAAGGTAATACAAGTCCTCACGACTTCCTGAACTGGCATTATAAAGTTAAAGTTAAATTACATTAGAGAGATAGAAGACGTTTGGGTATATGCTACAATTAAAACTAAGTAGCACTGTATACAATCCGAGTATTAATAAGTGATTTATAATAATTATTTTTTAATTTATTAATTTAATAACTTCCTAGACCAGCATCCTATGCTTTCTGACTCATTGTGTTGTTATGTTAACTTATGGCCTTGTAATTTATAAAATTGCTTAACGCCTAAAGAAAATAGTAAAAATACTAGTGTGTGTTTGATATAGCATGTGATAAACTGACTAGGTTATTAAATAATTAGTGCCATCTTGTTAGTATATTTGTTAATTTACTTTATAAGTCTTCCAAAGAAGTTACATTCAGCGACAATGCCCCCGATACATCGGACACTGAAAAATGTTGTGAAGAATTATTCTTACGCTGAGGTGAAGGTGAGAGAGGCTACTTCTAATGACCCTTGGGGACCCTCCACCAGTCTCATGGCAGAGATAGCCGAGCTCACTCACGACCTCGCAGCTTTCATCGAGATCATGGCGATGATCTGGCGCCGCATCAACGACCACGGAAAGAACTGGCGACATGTGTACAAATCACTTGTTCTGCTGGAATACTTGGTGAGGTTTGGTCAGGAGGGTGTGGTGGTGCAGAGCAAGGAGAACCTGGTGGCCATCAAGACCCTGCAGGACTTCCAGCACGTGGAGGATGGCAAGGACCAGGGTCACAGTGTGAGAGAGAAAGCCAGACAGTTGGTATCACTGCTTACTGACCCTGAACTATTGAGGGCCGAGAGGTCAAAGTCTAGCGGACGTGCTAGATACGGAGGATACACGGTAAATAATGCTTAAAAGTTTACTTCTGTGTAAATATAAAATAAATGAAGTGTGAAAGGTGTAATAATTGGCTGTTATATGCTTGTATCATTGCCAACTATATGCCAGTTGATTATTTATTCAGCCCATTTCTTTTAAACTTTGGATATGCCTATTTTTTAAGGAATTATTAATATTATAAATATTTACAAGTTAACATTTATTAATATTAATTAATTAACGTTATTTATAGTATGTAAGTCTACAGTTCATTGTTGAATTGTTGATGTTTCTTGTATTGTTTCTGTAACTCTCAGTCGTCTGACAGAAGCGACTTTAACTCTTCTCCCGTGCTGAGTCGTGAACGCTATGCGCCGCGCACACCCAGCAGCTATGCTGCAACTTCTGCTGCACTTGCAGTACCGAGTGAGAGGGTAAAGGAAAGATTTCCGGTGCCTTCTCCGTCACCTGTACCGATGGAAAGAGAGAAATACAAAGAGAAAGTTCCTGTGCCAACAACCAATCGCGCCCATCAGGAGAGCAAGCCTCGTGGTAAGTGTTTTTTTTTAAACTCTCAAGATAATTTTAAACTCTCAACATGAAGTCTGTATGATTTGATTAATATTAATTGGTTTTAGTTAAGAGCATTTTAGTTCATTTAGATTCATTTTAGATTCATTTAGATTTTAAGAGCATTCTGATGAGTCTTAACAAGCATATAATTGCTTCCTGACTCTGTAAATGTTATGTTATGTTATAAGTATTATTTGTTTAATATATTAAGTCAGAATTGAAAAAAGGTAATGTAAACGTTTCCTCACTCGAAGACGATGTCAGTGAATGCGAGCTGAGGATTTGAACCTCGCACATAGTGATTCACGGTCGAGTATCTTACCGACATCGCAACTGGCTGCAGCCAGTGGCGATGTGAACAATCTTATTTGTGTGAGCCGACATATATTTATGTGGATGCTGGAAAAACGGAAATATGGCTATTCCAAAGTACATGTTCCTACTCAGAGTTCACTGTTACACTCAACAGTGGGCGCTCCTTGGGCCAATAGACTAATCTAATAACGTTTTCATGACAATAGGCAATGGAAGATCAATTCAGTAACCTGTTTTCAAACAAAAGAGTACCGGGTGGCATATCTTCTGTAATTGGAGCAACTTGCTTATCTACTTATGCTCATTAGTGAGATTTATAGCAGGCTTTAAGTAAGAATTTTTGCTTAGGAGTCATCATTTTCAGAACACAACAGTGAGGATAGCATTAACTGTTAACATTATCGGCGACTCGTTGAGTCAGCTATTAATTTAGAAGGGTTACAGGTGGTGCTGCAGTGAAATTGTTTAAGACTCATTGTTGGCGGCCTTACAGGTTCTGGGCAGTTGTTATAAATTATTAATTAGAATTTTCATCGCTATTCATAGCTTTGCCATTGATAGCGCCAACTTGCAGCAATCTCCGATACACTTGTAACCTTCCGTGGGCCCAAGGGATTTCCAGTTTATGCTGACTGGCTTGGGCTTTGACCCCAGGACACTTGTATCCGAGGCTAACACTGACTGTAACCGATACGACATATCCCCTTCTTATGATACAATATACCAAGTTTTATATTTAGATACAATACATGTATAACAGCTTCACCGAGGCCCGACCGTCGCGTCGCTCAACCTGTACAGTCGAATGATGAAGATCTGCAGCTGCAGCTAGCGCTGGCGATGAGCAGAGAGCAGCACGAGGAGGAGGAGAGGTTGAGGAAGGGAGACGAGATTAAGCTCCAGATGGCGATAGAGGAGAGCAAGAAGACGGCTGCCCAGCGAGAAGTAATGTGGTTATGTTAGAAATTTAAGAGAATTCTATTATTTTATATGTTATTCTTCTTCTCCAAGTTCTTTGCCTGTTCCAAGCCTGGTCGGTCATGGTCAATTCCTCCATATGTCTCTGTTCATTGTTGCTCTGATCATCTCTGTTTCAGTTAACTGCATCCATTTGCTAAGACTCTTTATAAACATCATTCGTTGTCTACCCTTGCGTCTTTTTCCTTCTACTATACCTGTCACTACGGTCTTTTCAACTATTTTGTTCCGCATAATGTGTCCGAAAAATTTCATCTGTTGTCGTTATATTCGGTTCAAAAGGTCACGACAAGTTGACATTCTTTGTAGAACATCTTCATTTTTAACATGGTCTTTATAAGATATACGTAGCATTCTTCTATAGAGCCACATCTCTGTTGCCTCAGGTTTCGATTCCATTACAGAAGAGATTGTCCAAACTTCACTTCCATATAACAATATTGGTTGAATATAGCATTGAAGAAGTCTTTTTTTGGTATCAATTGATAATTTGTGGCTTCTGAAAATCTTTGACATTCTGTTGTATGCCTCCTTAGCCATGGCTATTCTTCTGTTTATTTCCTTGTTACATTTATATGTTATACATCTTCTTAATGTGTCTGACTTAAATGATTAAAATTTTTGGTGTTTATATACAATTTGATGTTTTGTAATGTATATGACATCAATGATTACAATTTATGAGATTTAATTTACATGAGGTTTACTGTGTACATAGATATTGATATACAGCGCTGTACAGCTATGACTCTTTGATTGGAAGTTCTTTATTTCTTAAATATATAAGTAGTTTTAAGATTTTGTTCAATTGCTTCAGTTAATAATTTTAGAGGAATATGCCAAGTCTTGTTATGTTGTAAATAAAATAATTTAAATAATAGAAAAATTGTACAAAGCAATTTTTAAAATATTTTTACAAATTTAGTAAATTATTATTTATATCTTGTTGTTTATTAATGGCTATCTGCATGTATGACTATTGTAATATGTGCAGAGGATGTATTCAAATGGTCGCATGGCCTCACTCCGATCACCCGACAAATCATTGGTCGATCCTTGGTCCACTTCAGCCAATCAGCAAACAATTTATTCACAGCCAGTAGATCCATGGGGTGATAGGAGTGCTCTAGCCAAAGAGCCATGGGAGATTGAAGCTACCGCAGGTAATCAAACAATCAGTAATCAAACAATCTGCAAAGGAGTCACTCTAAGTGTTAAATAACGTGGTTAAGGAGCATTGGTGCGGGTAATTACTAGCAATTTACTAATTATCCAATAGATATTTAGAATTGAAGGACATAGATATCATTAATCAATCAGTCTATTACTCGAAACATTTTTATAGAGCCTTGAAAATTTGAGACTACAGCAGGTATATGGGTCTCTCTATAATCATTGAAATTCATGTGATTAAGTTTAATTTAGATTAAATCATTAGCACAAACTTATATTTAATCTCTTTCCTGTTATTTACTAAAATATCCAAACCATTTCCCGAGGGATGAGAAAGATTCGTATGCACTTTTTCGTGTGTCCTAAAAGTCATTCAAGTTTTAAGCAATGAAATCATTGGGATACTACTTTGAAAGTTGTGTAAATCGTTCCCAGCTAAAATTCTCACATTAGAGATGTTTAAAAGCAATGCCGATGATGATATAAAATTGTTGATTGAATTTTAATTTAGTGAACACTGAATTTTAATTTAGTTAGCACTATTGAAATATTTAAGCAGCTTTTAAGTTTAAATTTGTATATTGGACCTACATTTAGAAGAACACTGGACAGAGTGCTATATTGTCACAATGTATTTTCTGTCACCACAGGACGCACACCGCAGTCGCGGACCAGTTTGAGCAGTGCTGCAGCTGCAGGAGGTCGGCCACTAAACAACGAGGACGAGTTCTCTGAGCTAGACGAGAGATACCGGGATAAACAGAGTGCTAAAAATAGAAGCATTGAAACTTGGCTGGAGTCCAATCTTAATGGTTGCTTGCTATTATTTTTGTTTTATTGAAATAGAAATAAAATAATTGCATAACTTTCTATATACAAGAGCCGGTGCAAGCTATCAGAGAGTGGTGTCCTAAATATTAATTTAATTATTAATACAGGTGACCGTATTCGTATGCTAGATATTCATATTTGCTAGATTTAGGGAAACGGAAGTTTTAGATTTTATTGAAGCTTTGAATGTGGCCTATTGTAGTACAAGAGAAATGATCTATTGATGAAATTATTAATTTCTTTTTAAATGTTTATTTTTATTGGTATTTGTCAGTGCATTTGGTGTCGACTTGATGCTTAAATAAATATATACATGTATGTATATCTCTCTCTCAGATATACGCAGTTTACTTGTAATTTTCAATGCAGCATTAAACACGTTTTATTACGTGTTAATTGTTGTTATAATGCTAACATGTAGAAATAAAGCTTTTGCATCATGAAATGAGATTCAGTTATATCATTGAATTAGTATATCTACTTGATCTACTGGTATATCTACTATTAGTATATATAATATCTATTAATCATACTATATATTAGTATATCTACTGGAACTATTAGTAAACACTATCTATTGGTATATCCACTTGATCTGTTAGTATATCTAGTCTCTCTTCTTTTAGTGCACTGCCTATTGGCAGGTCCAAGGTAAATAACACCTCCACTCATCTCTGTCTTCCGCTTTCCTCTTCATGTTCACATATGAGTGAGTCTTTAAATCATCTAACATTCCTAATTTCGGCCTGCCTACCTCTGTATCAATTTACTTCCAATCTCCCTTCTATGACCTCTTTTAGTGGACCTTCCCCCCTTAGAATGGTCCTATCTAACTTTTCTTCCTATTTTGTAATGCATTTTTTTTCAACTGTCTAATTATACCACCTCTCTCCAGAACTTTCTCATTTGTAACCTTTTGAGTACAGCTAATCCTTTCCATAGCCACATTTCCAATGCCTCTGGTTTCTTGATATCTTCCTTCCAAATCATTAAACTAGAGGTATATCTAGTATCTATTTGTATATACTATCTAATATCTATTGGTATGCCTAATAGAACTGTAACAATGTAAACAAAGTTCTTTATATTCATGCTAGAATTGATACTAATCCTGCCCGAGCAATCTCTCATTGAGTAATCTGTACTTAAAATTAACAATACTCACAATATTGTGTGTACTCTCTATGTCATAAATAAAAGCTAAAAAGTCATAAAAATTGCTTCATTTGTTGGTAAAGCTAAAGCTAAGGTTAACGTCAGTTTCCTCACTCGAAAGCGATGTCAGTGACGGGCGAGCCCAGGATTTGAATCCCGCACATACTAATCAGCAGTCGAGTATCTTACCGACTTCGCCACTGACTCCAGCCAGTTAGCTCCAGCCATTTGTAAGCTCTATAGCTGGATAAGATTATGAAGTTTAAGATTTAATAATGTTCAGTAGACGACAAGAAAGATGATATCTGGAGGGATGGATCAGATGTGAGTGATCTTTCTGATTTGGAGAAACCAACGGAGGAAAAGCCGACCGGTAAGAAGGTCACGCCGGAAGAGTTTCTAGGACCTCACGCTAAGCTGGTCGACTTCAATGAGCTCGTGTCAAAGCCTGCACCAACTAGTAAGTGCTTCACTTTTCACTTAGTTATAGAGCCTGCACCAACTAGTAAGTGCTTCTCTTTTACTTAGTTATAGAGCCTGCATCAGCTAGTGAGTGGTTCTCTTTTTACTTAGTTATAGAGCCTGCACCAGCTAGTAATTGTTTCTCTTTTTTTAGAGAGCCTGCACCAGCTAGTAATTGCTTCTCTTTTCATTAGTTATAGAGCCTGCACCAGCAAGTAAATGCTTCTCTTTCATTAATTGTAGAACATGCACTGGCTAGTAAGTGCTTAGAACTCTTTTCATTAGTTGTAGAGCCTGCACTGGCTAGCAAGTGCTTCTCTTTTTACTTCGCTAAAAATAACTTATTTTTTAATATAAGAAAATTCATGGGTATTCTTCTGTTGTGTTTCACAGTGCTAATGTTGGCATTAAGGTATTTTGTTTGACAGATTTAAACCACTTATTGCTTAGTACTAATCTTGTGGAGTGATATTGTTAAGCTGTCTGTATTCGAGCAATGTATTGCCTGAAAATGTCAGTATTGTTGAGGTTTACTGATTGAAGCTATTACAATGACAGTAAATATTGTAATAATTAGTAATGTCTTTCTCTCTCTTTCTAGCGCTCTGAATAAGTAAGTGACTGTTCCAAGGTACATATTCCTACCTACATTGTTCATCCACTCTCACTGACGACCACTCAATTTAACAGATTGATCCATTGATTAATTATTAATTAATTGATTGATTATGGACAAATTATCAATAAGAATTCCTCTATCCGATTCCTCGTCAAATGCAATTTCAGGGACGTTTAATCGTATTATTTAATATCTAAATTACATTGCCATAATTACTTGTCAATTATGCAGCGATTACTAGTTTAATTACTAGTTTAATATTTATCAATTTTCATGTATTTATTGCAGCAATTAGCAAGTCATTTATTTACTCTTATTATTAACCCTGCAGGCATTCTCAACCCATTTGCTATAACTATCGGCAAGTCTGCCCCGGCTGTCAACCCTTTCACAGTGCGAGCACAGGAGGAAGAGAAGAGCAAGAGAGTTCCTCTCAACCAGCTCCAGCCCAACAGCGACTCTTCCTTCGGAGGCGGAGGACACGTCCTGCCGAGCTCCTCCGCCTCCTGGCCTGTGGCCCCTCCGGCTGTTGCCGTGGTGTACACTGCTCAGCCTCCCCCTTCCATCATTCAGTCCTCTCCGGGTTACAACCCCTTCCTATAAATCTTCTCTTAGTTTGCAAACTTCCTTCAGCTATTTATGCGTATTTATACCTACAAATATCCTCTTATCTTTTATTTCAATCGCTAATTAATGTATGGATTCTTATATATTATGGCTTTTACTAATAATTTTCATCACCATCATATACATGAAGAGTAACCACAGTCTACTCCAGAATGTTACAGTCCTCTGTTGACAATCTCTCTCTATAGAATCTTCTTTTTTCTTATTTTAAACCTGTGGTCTTATACATGTGTAATGTTTGGTCTATTTTCACATGATATATGCAATGTTTACAGACTGTCTTCGTTTATTTATATATTCCCTTGTTTGCATTTTATTATTTTACTTCTCTCTACACCATCGCTTCTATCTTTAACAGGATGGCAGATCTAGTAAAATAATTTTTGTAATCCTTTCACGGTCATTTCTTTCTTATACAATCTCTTCCCTGTGACTTCACTTAGAATCCTGTGCTGTTATCTTAAAACTATTGGCTACACTTATTCTATCTTCTGTTCTCTATCGTTTTCTGTTTTTAAAACCGTTTACCTCCCTGAAGACCTACATAGCTCTACCCATCTGTATATAGATCTCTATTGTAATCCCTGCCACCTGCACAAACATTTCCCCGGGACGTGCAGGTGCACTCTTCTACCACAGCCCACATGCAATCTTGTGCTTCTTACTAATCTACTACTGCCATTAAAATATTGGCTAGATATAACATCGAGACAATTATGCATTGTTAAATTGGATGTAGCAGATATTTACATGATGAATTAATTATTTGTAATTACTCTAAATGTAATTTTGTATATGTGACGCTTTATATCGCATTAATGCTACTGCTGTGCTTTGCTAATGGGTCATTTGTAACCTTCTAACTTTCTTTATTGTTTCTGGAATCGTATGAATTAAAAAATAGAGGTGATGAAATGATTCTGCCTGAAATATCTAGAGGCACTGTGCTTCGTACTTTGCTGTCTGCATTGATAATCTGACTCGCATTCTTCACTTGTATGAACTAACTACATATATTTTACTAAGATAGTTGCTTCTTTGGCAGTGCTACGATTGAATTAATATGTTAGAATTTTAAGTATAACATATCTCAATAGTAACTTAGCTGCTACAATTTTAACTATTTGGAACATGTATCCTTCTGCTTACATAATTAGCTCATATTTCGAACTACTTAAGATAGACTTAGCTGCTTTCGATCCTATAACCTTTTAGTTGCTTACAAGATGTGCTATAGTCTTGGGAGATCATTCAAGAGAGAAATAATGTGGTTAATTATTGACCTTTCTGCACTGTGCGTAATAAAGCGATTCTTTTTTGTCAATAGTTGTTGAGCATGGCCAGTGTTGTTGTAAAAAGTAGCATTTGTGCTACTAGGGGACATAATAGAAGACGTCTGTTTCCTAAAACTGTAGAACGTGCTCTTAACTTTTTAATAGTTTCTAATGGCAGTAACACATGTGTTTCTCTTGTAAAATAATTTTTATGCTGCATTTTCCTGCATTTTGTTATGATGGGCTTGATAATTGATGGTGTTATATTTATATTTTCTCAGGTTTTAACTGAATTTTAATTCAATTATAAAGTTATGCCAATAATGATAGTAATAGCTTCCACCAATTTTCTTAAATTTCTTGTAGCGATGAATATCTGCAATAGAATTTCGCTTAAGTTTGATAAATCATCAACTCACTATCGTGAATTGATGATTTATTCAATCCTTAAGAGACTCTCGTGTGTTTTGATTACTATTGACTATAGCAGTGTATTGTCGTAATTTATCTTAGCTTTATAGCTGAGAACACTATGCAGACTATATTCTACAGTATAGTGAATGTTAGCAGTGTGAATACTATATGTTGTTATGAAAATATGTAGCGCGGCAAATGGTGTTCTCTCTCTCTCTCTCTCTCTCTCTCTCTCTCTCTGTCTAGTGTTCATCCTAGTGGCAGGGTCAAGGTACATATTCATGATCAGCGTCTTTCATGCTCCATAAAATTACTGACTAGTTCTACAAGTGAATCCTTTCACAAAATGCTATGGCTTATCCACCTTATGTAGCCTATAGCTTTGGAAAATGTATGGCTTCTGAGGGGGTTTCCCATTGTCTTCCTGAGTTCTTGTTTAGTTGCTGCTTGCGACACGTACAGTTAAGTTAACGGTTGGTCTATTCTTCAGTGGCCCGGACATTAACGGTAAAAGTGGTGTTATGAAGACGTAATATGTATTCAGAATTTGTATTTAAAAATATTTGTGATGATTATTTGCAAACCTCTGGTTTACAGTGATGTAACAATGGATTGCAACAGTTTATGTTATAATTAATATTGATTAAGAGACTACATGTATTTTATCTTTAGATTTATGATATGTTTGTTAAAATTGATGTAATTACTATATCATTTAGCTTCTGTTTTGTTAACGAATTGTTGATCTGGATTTCATATTTCACAGACGCCTAGATGTTACATCTGTAATGGCCTCTGATTAGTAGGTTGCCTGACTAGTCAACACCTATATGGTCCTTGATTGTTGGGCTACTTGATTGTGGTCCATTAGCGAGTGCATTGCATGGGGCGGTGCATTTGAAATAATTACATATATGAAATGATAATAGATTGATATCTTGATATCGTACTTTTTTTTTGTAATATTAGACTAATTATGAAAATCAGAATGATTGATTCGAACCTAGCTAATATTATTTTTGACATATTGTTGATGCATTTTTGTAGTTTATCCCGAATGCATTCCTTTTGAATTAATAATTAAATTATTAATTGAATAATTAATAATAGGTACATGATAGGTTGTTTGAAGGATCGTTTAATTGCGATTTGTTAAATATTTATTTTATTGATAGCTGATCAATTGAATAATCTAGTTATGATTGTGAAATACATAAAGTTAAGCATTGGTTGAAAATTATTTATCTTTGTTGTTAGTTTAGTGGATCTATAAAGTTGTTTCTAATAGAAAGTTTTAATTTAATTATCTAAAAGAGATTTATTATATATTATAACTTATTTACTTTTGAATGATGAAGTATTAAATGATATTTATAATTAACCAATCTTAAGTGTAGATTATAAGGTTCTCTAGAAGATGCTAGAGATTAAAAAATTATTTACTTGGATTCGTCATACATCTACTCTAGATATTAGAATTGCATTCTCATTTTAATAAGTATTTGTATTTTATTGGAGTACTCATTTTATTGTGAATTTATTGGTTTTAACTCTTCGCAACTACATAATATTGCTTTTATACTGGATCTGTTTTATTTCGAATTATTTGACAAACTTAAAGTTTAATTTTCGCTTGTATTTTGCAGCTGGCTTGTGAAAGTGTAAAGTGTATATAAAAGGTGTTGTTCCTATATTATTACATTTGGCTGATGAAAATATTTTAAAAAACCAATATGTTAGATTTTGCTAGATACATTCATTATAATGATACATTGATTAAAATCATGGTTACAATAGCTACAAAAACACTTGTAAAGGTACTAAAAGTAATACTTTTAGAGTTGGTCACTATAATTTGCATATCGCCTTCTATTGAAAATAGTAATAATCTGTACACGTTGCTTATTGGTGTTACACTAATGTATAATTTTGTAAGCATATAAAGTATATACAGTGTATAAGGTGTTGTTGGCGTTACAGGTTCTTTCTTCAGTGCATCATTAGCGATGAATGGCTCAATAAACTGTCGTAATAGTGAAGAAATAAAATAAAAAGAAATAAAATGTCTTAATAGTGCAGAAAAAGAAATACAAATAAAATGTCTTAATAGTGCAGAAATAAAATAAATACAAATAAAAATAAATAAAATGTCCTAATAGTGCAGAAATAAAATACAAATAAAAAGAAATATAATGTCTCGATAGCGCAGTGGTTTGAGGCGTCCGGTAACGTCACTGTTAATAAATGATAGACCCTGATTTGAGAGTAAAATCTCTAACAAAGGACTAAATTACTGATCGGTTTAAAAACATGTAGTTTAAAAAGTTATAGATATCAATATGGTTGATCATTTCGCTATAATGCGTGTTATTATTATTCTGAATCCTAAACATTCGAACCTTGTTAGGCCTATATTGAACTGTTTCGAGTATGCAGGCATTATTGCATGTATGAACGGAATTACTTAATTATGGAAATAACACTTTGGTTGGCTATGAATGGCAAAGCGGATGGTATATGACCTAGCAGGTAGCGTTTTTACTTTGAAAATTTATAACCTGAGTTCAAACCTCGGTCAAAAGTGGATATTATTTGAAAGATTAATGGTGTGTGTGACAGCTGACAATTTTCTGTTATGTATGATATAGACATTGCTAACCAATGAAAAATCTAAACCGGCAACAAGAATTTGTAAAGTTACCTCTAATACCAGTTGATACTAAAGAAGAAGTCTTGGATCATATGGGGAAGTGACTACGGCCATAGAAGTAGTCAATTATAAATGAAACATATATGATTATAAGCTCCTGTCCTGCCAGTGCCGAAAGACATAAATGGGGCAAAGGAAATAAAAAAAGTCTTAGGAAGTCACGTATTTCCTAAATTGAAATCTACATAATTTAGTAAATAATATATAGCTTAGTAAAGGTTTAACTATTGTAATGGGATCAACTTTTAGGTTGATGTAGTAACTTTAGTAACATGAAAGCAGACAGCGAAAATGAAAATGTAGCTTGAACTCTCTATTAGATAGAACTCGGAAGATCAGCACAAATATCAACGTTTATCTTTTATTGCGACTTTTACGGAGATCTGCGACAGATACGTACTTTTATCCAGTACTGCAGTATAATGCAAATCGAATCTTTGTTTACTTTCAATTTGTATAATAAAGTTGGACGTTCCTGCTCAGTTATATAATTATTAGACCACCCTGTGAGTTACAAATTAATTTCAGCAACGAGTATGACCTCAACTTGATATTATATAATTATCAGCAGCGTGTCAACACTTAATGAACCTCCTTGATATAACTAGAGCAGTTCTGAGAGACTTTATCAGTCTCTATATCACAACTACATGTTGTGAGACTTTATCAGCCTCTTTATCATAACTACATGTAATAGAGCTGTTCTGAGAAACTTTATCAGCCTCTATGTCATAAGTACATGTTCCGAGAGACTTTATCAGCCTCTTTCTCATAACTACATGTTCCGAGAGACTTTATCAGCCTCTTTATCATAAAAACAGGTTCTGAGAGACTTTATCAGCCTCTATATCATAGTTACATGTAATATAGCAGTTCCGAGAGACTTTATCAGCCTCTATGTCATAGTTACATGTAATACAGCAGTTCTGAGAGACTTTATCAGCCTCTATATCATAAATACATGTAATAGAGCTGTTCCAAGAGACTGTCTATCTCTCTCAGTGCACTGCCAAGTGGCAGGTTCAAGGTACATATTCATACTAAAAGTCTGCTTTCTCGCTCCATAAGAGCACTCCTTAGATCAACAAGTTAATCCCTTCACAAAGTCTATGCCTTATCCATACCTTATGTAGCCTATAGCTTGGGAAAAGTATGGCTTCTGACGCCAAGAGACTTTATCACCCTCTATATTATAAATACATGTAATAGAGCTGTTTCAAGGGACTTTATCAGCCTCTATATCATAACTACATGTTCTGAGAGACTTTATCAGCCTCTTTATCTTAACTACATGTTCCGAGAGGCTTTATCAGCCTCTTTATCATAACTACATGTTCTGAGAGACTTTATCTATGAAGTCATTACTGAAAGAGAGATGAAAAGAAAAATTCTAGGACAACTGATCAACGCTGGAACGAGTTCTAGAAGCTATATGAGCCTCCATTATATCGGCGTACTGTGGACGCTGCAGCAGTCTGTAGGCGAGGGGTAGTAGACTCAGTATTGGTTTATGAAATAGGTCAGAGCCATAAGAAAAGAGGTCAAGGCCGAGTTCTAAACCCTCCCCATAGTCACACTCATCATTTGCAAACTGAACTAGCGTCATTATCTCCATTAGTTCATCGAAGTTCTTATCTCTCTCTGTCTCATTCTTACTGTCTACTATCTTCTTCAAGATCTTCTTCAGATTAGCTGAAAGAAATAACAACATTCACTTGTGAAGTCATTTTCAATGCACACGAAGAGAAAAGCAGTTTTCTAGATTCAAGTAAATCTGACAAAGAAATTCAAATCCTCAATCTCCTGCATAACAAGCTCCTATGCTATATAATTAATTAATTATCTATTACAGCTGACCTATCCGTTCATGAAAGTTTTTACGCACATTCATGTGCTATGCACAAATCTAAGATAGCTAGTTATCAAAAAGAGAACATTTTATCGATCTAAATCAATTTATAATTATGATTTATGCACTAGGAGTGCCTACTAGCAAGTGATCTATACTAAAGAAATGAATATGTATATTTCAATAAATAACAATTATTTAGCTAATTTAGAGATAAAATTTTTATTCAATCCTATGGTATATTTAAAGGTAGCCACAGTCTATTTTTACATCACAAAATCTGCAAATATAATAAAATATAAAAGGTAACAGTTAATAGAGCATTGACACATACCTGGAGTCTCAGGTAGGGGTCTATATCCGACCTCATTCTCATCCAGTGGCACCACCACCCCCGCCCCGTGGAAGCTCTTTGTGACCACCTTCTTGTCTCGCTCCTTCATCTCAGGCGTCCTCAGCTCTAGAGAGATCTGCTTCAGCTTGGCCCAGTCACACAGCTTTGTTCGCAGAGAGGCTAAAGAGCTTTTGTTGGCAGGATCTTCCTTCATTCTCTCATCGATGCAGGCACTAACAATATCAAGAAACATTGAGCGAAAGTGATGAGTTCTAAATGGTATCAATTTAATTGCTAAGTGTAAATAAAATTGTCATATTAAAAATTGCACGTAATAATTATATTCTGACTACAGTCACAATAGGATTTCTATTAGTACAACCGAGTGCTTGGACCTTAGTATTGTCAAGCATTTAGTGATTATCTTTTACACATATAATTAATATATCTGCTAGCTCAATATAAAAACAAATATTAACTGTATATGATACTAATCATCCTCAATTTAATACTCTATATGTGATTTTACGAAAGCATAAATGTCTTTTGACTATAGAGTAATTTATCAAAAACGATCGTTGACAATGATCAACAGAGCACGTTCAGTAATGGAAAAAAAACTGTTTTAAAAACTTTCCTCTGAAGGATGACAACACACTAACTGCACAGGAGAATGACGTTTTCTACCTAGAAGAGAGTGAAGAACACTGAGGTCAACCAAGGGAGAGATAAACTGCGCTAGATAAGCACTGAGTTCCATATTCTGTGAAACACTGACTTTCATGATACTGTGGTTGACTTTACAAGCCGAAAGACTCGTAAAATAGCTTTATCCCAGTACTAACAGCTACTGTCTCACAAACGTTTTAGAACAAGGAAGAGATGTTTTACTTTATTGTTGTCAGGTGGAACCAACAAGCATTATAATTTATTAAGAAGCATTAGTATAATACAACCCCAAAAATATTCTTCCCTTGGCCCCCACAACTCTTACAGAGTTATTACAGGTCCCTGAAGCTGTCAAATTGACCAGACAGGCAGGCAGCAAAAGAGATCTTTGAGATCAATACGATAACACATAACTTACCAGATGGCAGAGAAAATGTTACCACCGCGAGGTTTTATTACACAATCGACAGCAGCTGAGTTAGACGCAACAAATACCGGCATCTCTTTAGGGTCGTCCCTACAGTAAACAATAGAATAATGGATTATTACTGTTTTATTTAACAGAATTACTAACTGAAGTTTTATTTAACAGAATTACTAACTTGTTAATGTTGTAACATTAACAACCAAAAAATTATTTTGCCCCTCCTGGCCACATTTTAAATCTAAAACTTAGTCTATATTCATTTGTAAAGTATGAAAACTTGAACTTAAATATTTATGTTTAATACATGATATCTATCAAATTAGAGAAAGAATGACACCAGACTAAAATCCACAGATGGAGTAGTTCTGAAGCTATAGTAGTTTTAAAATACACATTTTCACATACATCCAAATATTAATGTGGTCATAAATTTTGATAAGAACGTCTACTCGGATTTTTATGACATTAACTTTTTAAATTTTAGCCCCGCAATTACTAATATACAAGGTTTCATGAGGGTGTTCAATTAGTTTCTTTTGCAATGAGATGACTTGGAATTACTACTAAAAACTATAAATGTAATTGCTGTAATTTTAAATTTAGTTTCTGAGAAAAAAAAGCAAAAAAGAATCATTCAAAAACAAATTGGAAGGTTTTTAATCTATAGTTGGATATCAGATGAAGCTATCATAAAAGACAAACCAGCAACTATATGCATCTAAATTAGTGTGTCTGGAAGCAAAAACAGTTTCAATGAAATTTAAAATTTAAAATCGAATGTAGATACCTAAAGTATCCAAGATGAAACTGATTCTTGTTGTCACCCTTGACAACGGTTAACATTTCAGGAGGATCATAGTAGTATCTATAGTGTAAGAGGTAGTTAGGCTTGCTGCCTTTCACAATTCGGTGTCTGCCTGCTAGTATGTCATATGGACCTACCAGCGTATAACCCATTACTGACTCAAGTGCTCCTGTAATATAATTATATAACAACCGCAAAAATACAGTAGTTTTTATTACTGTACAGTTATGTCCATAAAGACATAGTCATAAACACATATAAACAGTTTATATAATAAAAATTTTTATTTATGCACATATTCTTATGAGCACAGATATATTATATATACACTGTGTTTTTTATAACTGATACCCCTAATTATTCTTAAAATAAAGTCGTAAGGAGTTGAACGATGTTCTTGAAATTTACGGTACTTGACCAGCAGCCAATTCTACCAAACACAGAGAAATTTGTTTGAATATCTTTTAAAACGTGAAAGTTATAATTTTGCGAATAGGAGTGGGGTCAGAAAAGAAATTTCCAGTAAGGATTATGGGCATGTTATATGCAGAGTAAAATTATCTCTTTAAAAATAATAGCGAACCATACACATAAAATTTCTGCTAATGCTATTTTGAAGAGCAATCATTTCTTTTCAAAACGACGTAAAATACGAGCTGATATGTTCTTAATTGACAAAGTTATTGAACTTTTAATGCATGCATTAGGTCACCAGGCCGACGTGCGCCAGGCGAGGGCTCAGCTGCTGCGAGACGATGAGAGCACAGTTACTGTTAATTCTTTTCATGCAATGCATGCATTAAAAGTTCCATAACTTGGGCAATTAAGAACATATCGGCAAATACTTTACGTCATTATGAAAAGAAATGATTGCTTTCAGAATAGCATTAGCAGAAATTTTATGTTTCCTGTTCGTTATTATTTTTGTAGAGATAATTTTACGCTGCATGCAACACGCCCGTAATCCTGTACTGGAAATTTCTTATCTGACCCTACTCCTATTCACAAAGTTATAACGTTCACGTTATTAAAGATATTCAAACGAAATTTCTCTAAGTTTGGTAGAATTGGCTACTGTACATTTAAAGAATATCGGTCAACTCCTTACGACTGTATTGTAAAAATAATGTGGTGGGGTATCAGTTATAAAAAATACAGTGTATATAAATACTATATATGAGCTACAGTACAGCTCATATATTTATATAAGCTATACATTATATATCATATTAATTTGGCATACAAGATGATCATTCATCTTGACATAACAGCAGGCAGAATCCTAGAACTTAAATTATAAAGGAAATAAAATTCAAACATTTGAAATACAAGAAAAAAACCATATATAGCAATTTAAAATTTTCTGATTGGAATTACAGACAATTACTGATTCATTAATTTAAGTATAGATGTCATACCACGAGGATTCTTAGGACTGATGCTCGAGCAGAATTCCCAGAATTCATAGAAATCATCCGGCATGTCGACCAGAAACTTGCCCTTAATATTCGTCTTGACATCACTTGGTTCTGTAACATCACACGTCTCCGAGCTACCAGCTGTAGACACATCAGCTGACGTGGAAGGGTTGTCTTCTTTCAGCTTCTTCTCCACCGCCTCCGTAACTCTTAATAGCTCTGCATCGTCATCGTCATCTTGGAATACAATAGTATAGTAACTACTAAATGCTAACAGAACAGATCAAGAATTTCCGTCCGAAAAATATTTCGCATTAAAATGTGTAGTATAATAGACTTGACAGGTACCTGCTAAATTTCTAGTCATATCATTCAGAATAAAATCAATTTAACTTCATTGGATTAGATAATGAGCATAATTACATATAGCCTGTTCAATTCTCCATGTTGCTCTGAAAGTGAAGAGTGACCCCAAGTTTGTAGAGTTCCGTATATAGCTAGATGCTTTAATCTAAAGAAAATTAATAAGCATTAGCATAGTATACAAATTTAAATACGAAATAAGTTAAAGGTGAAAATATAAATGTCCATACTATTGTCAATTAAGTGATCGTATCTAAAAAAAATATTTAAAATCAAGTTAGCCTTAAAACAGAAGTATTGTAAGTGAAAAAGAGATTTTTAGTACCATCAACAGATACTGTAGAATCAGGTCCTTTTTTATGGTTTACATCAGACTGGACTGCCTTCTTGACATCTCTCTTAAAGAAATTTTCAATGCGGGCCTTCTTATTACTTGTACTTTCTTCAGCATCCTAAATTGAAATATAAATATCTAATAAATCAAATGTATTAGTATGCCGGACCTAAAATGTTACAAGTCAATAAGTCCAGGAGAGATTAGATAGAGATAGACAGCTGATTCATGAATTCATTAATAGGGATTTGGATAGGGCATATTCTGATGGGATAGTATACTAAAGGAGGCAGTAGGTGGTAGAATGGAAGGAAGAAGAAGAGACAGACTGAGATTAGGAATGTTAGATGATTTAAAAATTCATCCATATGTGGACATAAAGAGTATACTACGGAAAAAGAGAAGCGTGATGACGTTATATACTTATATATCATGAAAGTTCCAGTAGGCAGTGTACTAAGAGAGAGAGAGATAGAGTGAGAGATTCTGTAATGGTAATCCGTACAATTTTAAGCTTAAATTTCTGAATCTTTATTTGACGTACGTTATATATACGTTAGTCTTGCCGGCTCACTCTGGCTAATATTAGGAGTATAATTTTGGATAAATGCAAAGTCATGCATCTATGCAAAGTCATGCATCTATGCAAAGTCATGCATCTATGCCAGTTTTATCAGGACGAAATAGAAAGAACAGCTGGATAGCGTGAAAGTTTACAAAGAGAGGTCAAAGAAGGTAGAATGGAAGGAAAGAGAAGTAGAGGCAGACAAAGATAAGGAATGTTAGATGATTTAAAGTTCCACTCATATGTAAACATGAAGAGGAAAACAAGACAGAGAAGGATGGAGGCATGTACCATGGACCTGCCAGTAGGCAGTGCACTAAGAGACAGACTAAGTAAAGAAAGCAAGAGTGCAATTGAAAATTGCAAAAATAGGGTAAACAATTGTGAAAAAGCACATCTATCTTAGACCTTCCCAATTTCTAATAAAGAATTGTCAAAAGCTGATTTTTTTTCCCTTCACCGGATATTCCTAGATTCAGCACTTTGTTAAGCTCTTCATCACCCCACAAAATTCTCAAAAGTCGACACTTATATATAAACTTATGTATATATGTAAATATATATGTCTCTCTCTCTAATGTTCTGCAAAGCAGCAGGTCCAAAGTACATCCTTGAACTCATATGCTACTTTTATACTACATATATAGCACAGGATTGATGAATTTATAGAATTAATCCCTTCACAATATGCTTTATCTACACCTATATATACAGTATATATATACAGTATATATGTATATATATATATATATATATATATATATATATATATATATGATTCATCAACATAACAGCGGCGATATCAGTAAGATACTCGACTGCGGATCAATACATGAGGGATCAGTGTATGCTATCACTTTCGTGTGAGGAAACTGACATTAACATTACTGACATTTACATTAGCTTTACTTTTAAAAATGCTGGTAAAGCTAATGTTAACGTCAGTTTCCTCACTCGAAAGTGATGTCAGTGACGGGCGACCTCAGAATTTGATCCCTGCACATATTGATCCGCAGTCGAATATCTTACCAACATCACCACTGGCTCCAGCCAGTGACTTTTATATATATTCATCTCCATATCAACATCTTATATATATATATATATATATATATATATATATATATATATATGTGTGTGTGTGTGTGTGTGTGTGTGTGATGTGCTTGGGTGTGGTTGGACCACTGCAGAATAGGGCAACCGCAAACAATCTGCCGCGTGTACGTAAGAGGTGACTAAAGGTAGGAGCTGAGGATGGCAAGAGGGGACCCACCTCACCATGAAATATTTTCCCCCACAATTAAATGGTAATTAATCCACCTAACTGAGGAAGGCAACGGGAAACCACCTCAGAAGCCATATTTTTCCCAAGCTATAGGCTACATATGGTATGGATAAGGCATAGACTTTGTGAAGGGATTAACTTGTTGATCTAAGGAGTGCCCTTATGGAGCGAGAAAGCAGACATCGAGTATGAATTTGTACCTTGAACCTGCCACTTGGCAGTGCATTGAAGTGCAGTGTGTGTGTGTGTGTGTGTGTGTGTGTGTGTGTGTGTGCGTACTGTATATGAAGTACTAAATATTAATGCTTGTATCAAATGCAATACAATAATTCAAATACGTGTGAAAATTACATCGGATTTTTGGCGCTTCAGTTCGTTTCTCTGCGAAGACTCAGACTCAACGGAATCATCTTTCTTGCCTGGATGATAGTATTCTGTCAAGTGCTGTGGATTCTTGCGGTAACATTTCTCTCCGTATTTGCAAACTGGCAGATTCTTTGCATTTGCCATGGTCAACAAAATTCAAGTTTTATTTTGTTTATATTTACCAAAGTATGTGCAGTGCTATCACTATTTAGAACTAGGAAAACTCCAAAATAATTGGTGCTACTGCTGTCTGTGACAATATTGAGCACTGTTGAAACAAATTCAAGCCGGTTCAAAAGAAAGTTCAAAAGGGTGCAAATTAAAAAATCCATTGCAAAGGTAAAAGGTATTTTAAAAAAAGTTTGTATGCTGGTCGCAACTCATGTATGGGCACTGCATGAATGGAAAAAAGTGATGGATATATTCAAAGGTATGTTTTGTTCTTTGGGTAAACAGGATAGTTTTCTCAGGGAATAACGTCCCTGCCCAGTAAATAGTTGAAGCTGAGGAAGGCGTAGGGGCCACCTCCTCATTAGGAGAATTTAATCCCCAAGAATAATGGTATATCAAAAAGATTAATGTTATAACTAATTGATTTAATGATCCATGCACTGGTATGTGTACAAAAAGAGGAAAACGGAAGATAGAGATGACTAACAGCGTTATATGCCACGGACCTGCCAGTAGGCAGTGTACTAAGATATATATATATATATATATATATATATATATATATATATATATATATATATATATATATATACCTACTAAATGTATTGCCCAAATTCTATGGTGTTGGAACGTTATTCTTAAATCCGCACGGATTTGAGAATAATCTTCCAACACCATAGAATCTGGGCCATAGGCGTAACCACGACCGAAAATCTGGGGGGGACACAATCATTGGCGTATCTACGGGGGGTCGGGAGTCTGCCCCCTTAGGCCCGCCGATAAAAAATGTAAAGTATATTTTCATTGTTTTTATGGCAATTTCTATGTGTAAATATGTATGTAAGAGCAGTGGTTAAGAGGTGGAGGGAACTTAGTTTCACTAATATATACAGTACAACTACTGGCTGGAGCCAGTGGCGATGTCGGTAAGGTACTCGATCGCGGATCAGTCTGTGAGTGGTTCAAATCTTGGGCTAGCACGTCACTGACATCGCTTTAGAGTGAGGAAACTGACGTTAACATTAGCTTTACCAGCTTTTACCTTTCGAAAATTGATCCACTGGCAGTGGCCTTGCTCTGCACGGTAGAAGCAGCGCTGTGCGCAAATTCCTCGAGATTTTCTAACAAAACTCTGAATGATACTATGAAATTGCATTTACAACGTTCAGAATTCAAAATCGAAATTAGTAATGTATTAATTCTTACAAGACGTGACTTCTTGGTCTTTAACAGAAATTTTTCCATGATGCAATTATGCAGAACTTGGTTTACTGTCTCTGAATTTGTAACTCCATAAGCTAAACATTTATGCACGTTTTTCAGAGCATCTACCGATGGTTGATAAGTTGACCTCTCAAGATACAATTGGCCTAAGCAGCCGCAAACTCTGGATAGGCCAATATAGTTTCATCCCGCTTAGCTTCGCTAGTTGGCACTCTTCCATATTTCGTCACACTCACTTAACATCGGTCGCTCAGCCCTATAGTCTCCTATATACTACTAAAGTATGTGACAGTATATAGAAGTCCAGCATACACAGACTGTAACACAGTACAGTTATGCCAAAAATTAATATAATGGAAGCGTATCAGTTTACCACTCGATCTACAGAACGGCTCTATAAATGCTAGCAATACTTACACATGGAGTTATTGATGGCGACATTGAAAATACGCAAAAGTTCATACATAAAGTATATATATATTTGAGCCAAAATTCTGGAGGGGACATTTCCATGCATGTCCCCCCAGTCTAAATTCTGGGAGGGACATGTCCCCCCTGTCCCCCCCGGTGGTTACGCCAATGATCTAGGCAATACATAAAGCGCCAGCAGCATTAGATGCGCTAGCCAAAGGTAACGACTAATAGATCTGATTGTCTACAAATATGGTGACAAGATGAAATAACTAAAGCTCTGAAAACAAAAACTATAAGCAAGGAAAATCTGTAGCCTAACACTTGCAGCTAGGCCTATATGTCATGTATGATGACATCAAACGAACAAAACTGACGGCACTGACGTCGGGATTAGTGCACTGACGGCGGGATTAGCGCACTTGGTTTAGTTGCGCGTAAATTATCGAAGTTAAGCTGCATCGACCTCGGTTAGTACGTTGTAGGCGACCACCTTGGAAGACCGAGTGTTGGTAAAAGCTTAGGAAGGAAAAAATCCCAGGTTGATGGAAGGTACGTTATTCTTAAATCCGCGCCGGCTGCAATTGATGCGCCATCAAAAGTAGAGATGAGAAGTTTATGAATTTCCAGAGTTCAGGTTCGGTTCGGTTCGTTGAAAATAAAAGTTCGGTTCGGTTCGGGTTCGGTTAGCAGTGTTCGGTTTCGATTCGGGTTCGGCTTGCTTTCCAACTTGCAAGAGTTCGACTCGAGTTCGAAATGGTTTGGTTTGGATAATGTTGCAATTGTTTAACTTTACTTATAATAATCATGGTTATGACAAACATGTTTAAAATGGTTTATGATAAATATGCTTCAAAAATTCATTAAGTCATAATAGCTGCCACATTTTTTCACCTGGGTAAAAATGTGACAATGAAAAAGGAGAGAAGTGGTATTTATTCCTGTACATATCTTAAAATATTGTAAATTGACCAACAAATGTTCATAATATAGATATTTAGCTTTATTATTGTATCTGAAATATTCTCCTTGATTATAACGAGCAAATAGAATGCTTCATCAATATGTAAATTTTTTGTCACTATAGACCTATATATTAGATACGTTTATAATTAAGTGGAAATGTCTTGGCTAAACTTTTCTCCAATATTTCAGAGACAAAGTGCAATTTAGTAACATAAAAATGTCAAATAAAGATGATTTGGTAAACACGTGTACTTCCATAGAAAAATGATCATAATATACACCGTTTGCTATCAATTGACCAATAATAAGCTTCATAATTTACCTTAGGGTTTCAAATTTGAAACTCTCAGATCAATTATGAAGTTACGAAAATAGTTACGAAATTATTGCATCGCTATGGTGCAAAATTATTTACTCCAGATAGCCTTAACACATATAGAATGTCATATATAATTATTTGTAAATCTGGCTGCAAAAATATTAAGGTAGCACACTAAAATTAGAAAAAAATTCATAATTTGAATTTAACAAGAACAAATCCACCTAGATTGAGTCAAGCATTTTCATATTATTATGGGATACTCTCATCACTTTTGTCTCTTTGGTGTTAATCTTCATTCCATATTTCAATGCCGTATCATTCTGACTATCCATTATCTTCTGTAGGCCCGTCTCGCTTCTCGCTACCATTCCTTTGTACCGCTAAAAACAGTTTAAAATTTGTGTCGGAACCAGCCTTACCTGAATATATGATGTTAGATACTGTAAGACAATTAAATGCAAAAGCTAATATATATTTGTATTGTTCTAACTATCTTTATTTAATGTTAGACTGTAAAGAAGAAAGAAACTTCAAGAGTTTGGAGTTCGGTTTGGACGAAGTCTGGGTTCGGTTCGATTTCGGCCAGAGTCTGGGTTCGGGTTCGCTTCGGTTCGGTTCGGCCAGAGTCTGGGTTCGGGTTCGGTTCGGTCAGAGTCTGGGTTCGAGTTCGGTTCGGCCAAAATTCTAGACTTTAGGGTTCGGTTCGGGTTCGGTTCGATTCCCATCTCTAATCAAAAGGCAACGATTACTAATAACCATGGAGAGGAAGAAGGAAATGGGTCTTAAACAAGTAGCTGTGCTTCCTGACCCAGTGTGCCGTTATATTAAACTGTTTTTAAAATTTTATTCCAAGCGTATTATATGAGGTGAGATTTAGTATAAAATAACTAGGGCCTATATATATCTTCTTCAGTTTCTGTAGCCTACCATAGGCCAATCGAAATGTTAGCCGAATACAGGAATTATCAGAATATCACAGATATAATCACTGAATGATGAGCACTGAACAATGGAAGGACGCTTGCAACATTTTCAAGGTGCAAAAATTGCTAAATTCCGGGTTACGACAACTTTTTGGGTAAAATAGTAATGCCAGTTTCGTCTCTACGTAGAGTTAAGCGGGCCTATAGATATATAAGTTTGAACAAAGAATAAAGTAATATACTTTAGTAACTTTAACTGAGTCACCACCAGGACTCATGCAATTTATTTCCAGTGAAACGCCAGTGATACTTAAATCGAGACTAAACTTCTTCAATGATTTTAAATTCAACCAATAAATTAATAAATCCATAAATTCAATTGACAAATATGGATAATAACATGTTAATTCACAGCTATTATGTGATTGAAAACTAATTAATTCACTGATGAAAACAATCAATTCATCTAGATAAACTACACTGCTTTTAATTTATATTTGGTGTGGCAAAATAATTTATATAAAACACTAAATTGCTTATAGACGACGATATCGAAGTCAACAAGGACAATTTTACTATACAACGGTATAAAATAAACCGCATACACTTTGCCGTTAGCCTTAACAGCGTAGGGTAACGTCATGAAGTTTTAAACGACAGATCCAGAGGTGAATTGACCTTCGTGGGTTCGAATCTCAGCCGCGTTGATCTGAGAGTAAAATCCCGGACATTCACTGGACTGGTAATATGGAAACTAGTCTAAATTTCCTAGCAGTTTAAACATGTGGTATTAAAAGTGATAGATATCAACATAGTTGATCATGTCACTACAATGCGTGTTTACTTCAATCTTCAATTATTTCCCACAATAATTTGCTCATTAGATTTTATAATAGATGGGCAAGATATGTAACTCACTAATTCCCTATCAGTGCATAGAAGGTCTTAGATTCATTCCATTTAAAATAAAATATTCGTTGGTATAATCATCATCCTTATGATCTATGCTATAAATAAAAAAATAAAATTGGAGCAGAAACACTGACGTATAGCTACCGCATGCTATTTATCATCATTATTATCACTTCTACGAAATAATAAACAGCCATGAGCTTCAGATAGTTAATCATGAACGTTGAGCTGGCCTATCACGAGGCGAATTGGATTTTTCAACTGGTTCACATATCGGGCGAGAATCAATATTCTAAAAGCTCAGACATTTACAGAATGTAATTACACAGACGCCGAGTAATTGACTAAAATGACAAATGGTTTACACATGCTAAGCAGTTATATGAATCTCATCATGAATTCTCATTACAGTAAAAGTTTGTATTTTTGAATTCTAATATCTGAACTAAGGAAGCCTTTTATGCTAAAAATATCGTAGTCTTTAATTCTAAGATTT
The DNA here is from genome assembly GCA_905160935.1 of Enchytraeus crypticus. Taxonomy (NCBI): domain Eukaryota; kingdom Metazoa; phylum Annelida; class Clitellata; order Enchytraeida; family Enchytraeidae; genus Enchytraeus; species Enchytraeus crypticus. The sequence continues at coordinate 702,770 of CAJHZI010000772.1, forward strand.
AAATTTAAGACATAGGCCTACATTAGATGTTCTCATCACGTGTGAGATTTTGAGGAATGCGTGTGATATAATAAAATACTGGTGTGTAAATTGCTCTAAGGCGTAAATTCGATAAAACAAGAACACGCAGACAATGAGAAACTGTTAATTAAAGTAAATCTAGTCGTATGTGTCGATAGATTCCATGTACGCGATGTGCCTGACTATGTCCTTCTTTGTTATAATGTCTAACAGCTCGCTGCAAATATAACAACAATAACATAAAATGTTAAAGTAGGCTAGATAAGAAATTCGAGCCTAGTATTAGTGGACCTGCAACATATTCCATATTTCAAACTCCGCCAAATGTTAAAGTGATTTCCAGATGGCAATAACATTTTTTGCAAATAAATTTAGTATTTATAGTATAGTAAAAAATTCAGAAATTTCCTTACAAATAAATGCATTTTATATATAGCGGGATCTATAAAAATGTCGATATAGCAGTTTAGTTTTCACTCAAACAATGACTACATTATCTTCGTTAATTCGTTCAAACTTAACTTGACGTCCCTGACATTGCCTTATGGCAAGGAACCGGACGTTAAATTCTCATTTATTTATTTATTTTTATTTAATTAGGTCTAATACCAAACCGTAAGATGGAAGAATCACAAATGAATACAATTTTTATTTGTTTAAAAACAGTTCTAAATCGGGAATATCAATTACACGTAGTCAAAGGTCCATAAGTCTACATCTAGTTATCGCTTCTTCTCACTCTTCCCTAGATGCTTGACCAAAATGATATTTATCCAACTACACTCAAAATGTGGCAAGACACATGGAAGAAATACTTTGCAAGACGAATGTACGTTGTACAGATGTGAGTCCTGTACCAGCTATTAGACCCTCTTTATGTGAGAGACTTAAGGGTTAGTTTGAAGCTAATTGTATCCTTAATTCTGAGTTTTCATATTACAAAGTATAGTGATGACAGATAGAGTATAGTGATGACAGATAGAGTATAGTGATGACAGATAGAGTATAGTGATGACAGATAGAGTAGAGTATAGTGATGACAGATAGAGTCGGACTAGTATTGAAACTAAAGAAAGCAGACTAAATCATCTAATCAGTACAAATAATATCAGCAATACTAGAGGCCTACGTATACTCATGCATCAAACCACTCTCAAGTTAGCAATTTAAAAAGATTATAAAAGGTAAAGCCAGATTAAAACTTGTCAATCAATGACAAGAAAATAAAAGATGGTTTTTCTCTAAATACCTGCCACCTGCTCAAGATAATGAAAGCCAAAAATTAGTAAATACTTGAAAAAAGTAAATATTTAAATACTTTAAAGATAGGTCTATATATTTAATAAAGATCAAAACTAATAAGTACTGTACAGTTTTATGCGTCCTACCCATTTCGAGTGACTAGAGTATGCCGCAGTCCAAGCTTTCGAAACATATCAATCACTGTTTCCATAGGAGTGCGATCTGTCACTGTTATAGGCGACTAATAGACATAGAACAGAATTTTATTTAGGCTCGATGGCTGTCAAACCATGCAACTCAGGCAGGTCTTTAATCCAATAAATGAGAACGCTAAAAATAAGGTGACAAAGTCGGGACTGCAATATTCATCATCATCATCATCACCTTCCCTTAAATCCAAGTCTAGCTAGGGTCGGGATATGAATGGACCTTCACCACTACTCTCTGAGCCAAACCATATCAAAATCTCTTTCATCCGTTTTAGAAAATTTTGTAGCAATTTCTGGAGCCTAGGCACTCACCAACCGAATGTCCTTTCTGGCGTTGATTTGGATCTTTGTGCTTTAGTCGCTTTCTACGACAAGTACAGTCACCGGTTGGCCTATTCTTCAAACCAACCACAATGACACAATACGGGGAAGTGGGGACTACTATGCCAATTAGAAATAATTTGGCTTTTCTAGAACAATAATGAGACCAATAGTCAATGCCAATTAGAAAGAAGTGGATTAGAAGAAATAGTAGTAATGCCTTGAATGGATTATAAAGTAATAACGCTAAAAATAATCCCATCGTTTGAACATGTTTGCCAAAACAAGAGCGATGAGATATGCAATAAGCACGTAACGATAAAAAGGCTACCTTGACAAGTATAAGCACACCAGGGTAAAACGATTCACAAGTGTAAGTACACTAAGTTAACACAGTTATACAAATGAATGTATACATTTAATCAACATCGCCGCAATACAAGTGCGGGTACGTAATCGATAGAGCAACTCGGCTGCATAATCTAATGAATACTGATATATGCCTGCATCATACCATGTCTAGAATTTTCCTCAGATTGAGGGGCGCAGGCCTGTTCATATGATGATGTTGAAGTGGAGGGTGCTGAGTGAAGTGGACAAGGGACTGGCTTGTAATGCCCATACCCCGTCGACTGGCATTTGCTAAAATACAATTATCATCGTCGTCGTCATTTTCATCATCATTTCATCATTTTTATTATCATCACTTCCTTTGAATTCCAGTTTAACTAGGGTAGGGAAACGAACAGAAACTCTTTTTCATTCATTGTAGAAAAATCAATGAAGTTGCTAAATTACAGTGTATCACAATATTATTGCTGCTACACAATAAAATGTAAAGCTTTTTATTTCAGGCTCAGAAGCAAATAAGCTGCTGAGCCAGACCTGGTGAAGCAGCAGCATCGGCCAAAAGCCTCAACCGGTCACACGTGATCCATAACACATCAAGTAGATGATTTTAATCCTCGTATATGTAAAATTGCAATCTGTTGATTGTGGTAAGATAGGCCTACTAAAATTCTAGAACATTCAAGAATGGAGGCAAGTCATCTCCTATAGCACAACATAAATGCGGGTTTTATTAAACAATTATATTACTTCTACAGTATACCTCCTACATTTCATTGGACTGTTTCCAGAATATTCTTTTAGCACTTATAATTTTCAATGTCTCTTAGATTTCATCTACCGTTTATCCTAGCTGTATTAAATAAATGTTAATTTGGTTTATTTGCTTTATTATGATTGTTATATCTTAATAAGTAGGCCTACTATACATGTAATTGATATATTTTTTGCCATTTTGTAAGTAGAGCGGCATTGGTACGATGTACTCTATGAAATATTAAAAACTAATTACAGACTAATTAAAACAACATTAAACTAATTAAAAAAACAATTTAAAAAACTAATTAAACTAATTACAACAACAAAGTGAAGTATTAAATAATTAAACGCTAAACCAGTGCTATATCGTCAAGATTTATCGTCATGTCTCTGAGTTTAAAAGTCGACGACGGATAGATCTCAGGGCGGGTCCACCATTATCATTGCCCTTCATTCGACTATATAGGGTGCTCGCCTGCTAGGTTTTAAAACTAGGATGCAATTGCTTTTGGACTTGGGAACATATAAAGCGTTTTTAAGTAAAACTTTCTCTGATATTGTAAGTAAACTGTAGATACGTAATAATTAAACTCGCAATATCCCACTCAGCTTAGCGCCTATTTGTTTATTTTCTCAATTGCTGTGAACTAACAGCGACGCACCATAATAGCAGCGACACACTACACAGCATGCAATATTGTTAATGAAAAGAAAGAAGAACTTACTAATGGCTATAATGAGATCTCGCCTTAGAACAAACCCAACAATAAAGGGTGAATTAGTAGAGACAACAACAGGAAACCCATTGTGATCTGTGTCTTGCAGTAAAGTCTCTGTAAGTAAATTAATTAATTAATCAGTTAATTAAAATACAAAGAAATCAATTCATAATGCTTAAATTTCATAAAATTGAAGTTAGACCACGAATAGACAAAGCCAGCGAGCTTAGAGACTAGCTTAAAAATGAGCCCTAAAAATGTTACATTTATTAAAAGTTTTCACATTTTATTTATCATATCATATGGGTAGACAAGAAGGTATTCTAAAGGAATCCCTCCCTTACCAGTATCTGTTAGTCGAAGCTAAGGAAGGTATAGAAGGCCTCTCGATAAAAGCATAATCTCCAAGAAAGAATGGTACATGCCTATCACAACAAGAATGAAAGCTCCCAGTTCCGTGCACCCCTAAAATGGGGAGGGAGTATACGTGCTACGAATCCCACGGCCAGTCGGAACTTTGGGCACCTTGAGGACCTACCTTATGGAGGACATTCCATACGTCCCATAAGGATGTATGAGGGAACATGGAATGTAAGAACATTGGGTAAAAACTGAAACCTAAAACTGTAAATATGGAAATATAAAAAGGGAAATTAAATGTCCTACGAATAGGTGAAGTGAGATGGTTGGACACTGGAGATATTATAAGTGATAGGTACAGAGTCATCTACTATGGAGAGGAGAAAGGGAGAAGGTTTAATCATTATATTGGACAGAAATTTTAAAGAAAGAGTAACAAAGGTTCTTCGACAGACTGAAGTTAGTGCGGATCCAGTAGACTTGGTACTTATTCAAGTATACATGCCTACGTCAGCCTCAGAAGATGAGGAAATTGAAGCTATGCAGGAATAGTTAAAAGTAATGATTAAGGTGGAAAATACCACAGATCAAGTGTTAACTATGGGAGATTGGAACACGGATTTTGGTGTAGGAAGAGAAGGAAAATAACTTGGGACATATTGTCTAGGAAAGAGTGAGGGGACAAAAGTTGTCAGATTGCTGTTGTGCAACAGAATTAGATTAATGGTAATAAACACTAGAATCCAGCATGAGAAAGGAAGGCGCTACGTGCGGAAGAAGCCAGGAAGCACTAAGGGTGGATATTAATTCAGATCACAAAATAGGTACAATATACAATATAGGTAAAATATAGGTATATAGTACAATATAGGTACTTGCACAGAAGACTTTAATCAAGTCTGTGATGATCCCAATCCCAAAAAACCAATGCTTTGGAGTATCCGAAATACAGAACAAACGCTCTAATACCTCACGCGACAATGATCTTATTAAAGAAAATAAATAATATCAATTAATCGAAAAAGGAAATAATTGTTCACTGAACGATACATCATTGAAGTATGGTATGCAGATTAACATCAAGACAAAAGTGATAAGAGTGTCCCAGGAAAGAGGTAAATTCAATATCACAATGGCAGCAGGTTGGAACAGGTAAAGAGTTGTAAAAAAATTAAGGTCCTACTATGACAGATCATAGGAATTGCAAGAGAGAAATATGGAGGAAGATTGCACAAGTTAAGGAAATCGTCGATAATAGGAAAGACTTTAAAACTTTTTAAAAAGTCTAAATATGACCGTAAAGATAAAGACAGCGAAAACCTTGGTATGCACAACGCTGTTATATGGATGTGAAACATGGACCGTAAGCGTGAAGAAATGGAAATGTGGATATGGAGTAGATGAAAAGATAAACTGGACCAAAGAGTTTCAAATGAAAAAGTCCTGGAGCGAGTTGGTACAGATAGACAGTTGATACATGCATTAATAAGTAGGAAGACAAATTGGTCAGAAGATATTCTAAGGGTGGTTAGTCTTCAAGAAGAGGTCGTAGAAGGTAGAAAGGAAGGAAATAGAAGACATGATAGACCGATTTTAGGAATGTTAGTTGATTTAAATAAAGATTCACTCATGTCGGGACATGAAAAGTAAACCGGAAGACAGAGAAGAGTTGAGACGTTATATACCATGGACCAGGTCCGAGACATATAACTCTTTCAACCAATTATATTCGCAGACTTCCTTTTCATCCCTATATTGGAATTTGTTATCGAATCGTCTAACATCCTAGTTTTCGGTCTGCCAATACGTCTATGCTCTTGCATTCTTGCTTCTGCTACATCTTTACGCAATCCAATCCTCAGTAATATGTCTTAGCCATCTTTTCTTTCTATTTCCTATCATATTTCTAAACAGACTATCTGTACCGATTCTTTCAAGAACTTCTTCAATTGGTAATTTGTAAGTCCAAATAATCTTTTCCATCTTTCTCCACAACCACATTTCCAATGCCTCTAGATTGCATTAAATTGTAGGATAAGAATGGTTATTTTGTTACCTTGATTGGCCCAAGAATCTTACATCAGAAATTAATCTTTCAATATGCACAATGTTAATACTGCCGTAAAGTGTAGAATTACCATTCTGATCATATGCATTGCAAATATCCAATCTGTTTGTTCTACTTCGCCCACTCTCTCTTTCTCTCTCTCTGTCTCTCTCATATTGTTCTGTCAGGTAACAGGTTCTAGGTAAACATTCTTACTCAAAGTTTTCCTTCAGACTCTGAAAATAAATTTATTGACCAAACTCTGGGCTAGCCCATCACTGGCATCGTTGTTCAAGTGATGAAACTGACGTCAATATTGGTTTTAAAGCTTTAAACGTTGATCACAACACAAAGGCCTAAGCCTTTCAAATTATATCTGTAGCCTTTAGCCTGTAAAAATATAATTTCAGAGGTATTACTTGTTTTGCCTTCTTCAGTTTTTGCTTAGTAGTCTTTTACTACACATGCCGTTTAAGGTTGGTCTACTTTTAAATGGCCCGGATATAGCACAGGAACTGTAAAAAAGCATAGTGAAAATCAACATTTACAACATGTTGTCATATTTTGCTCATGCGCAGAGAGGCTAAAACCAAGTTACTTAACACTAACCAACGTCTTCAACAGTCATTGAGTCTTGAGTAATAACACGCAACTCCCAGTCTTCATCCCTTTAATTTCAAAAAATTACTAATTAATCAATCAGTCAGTCAATCTATCAATCAATCAATCAATGACTCAATCAATCAGTCAGTGAGCGAGTCACTCTAGTAAGACACTCAGTCAGTAGTCTAGTCAGTCAGTCAGTCAATCGATCAGTCAATCACTTAGAACACTCAATCAGTCAAAACGAACAATCAATTAATAAATTCTTTTCATCGTCCATTACATTCATTACATTTTCATCATTCATTATATTTTAATTATATTTGTGAAATTAAGTTTTTATTTTCTCTGTCAAAGTGAAGCATCAATAATTTGATCACAAGTACTCCACGTTTGAAGTTTGATTTACTCATTTGAGATTACAGACATCAAGATTTTCATTATCTCAAAAACCTGCAGAATTAAAATGAACCATTTACATGCAACGGCAGTATTATTGTGATGGCCTCCTAAGCAATTTTCAAGTTTCATAAATCAATTTTAACGGCATAAAATGTTTGTTTTATATCGTACTTGAAGCAGCTGCGCATGCTACAAATTATACTACATAATGAAGCAAATAAGATTTAAGACGGCAAAATAATTGAAATAATTGAATTTGGTGCTCGGATAGCGAACTACATGTAGCTAATAGATTTAAGATGAAGAATACCTTGACTCCATAACGTTAGCAGCCACTGTGGTATGCATGAACTCTTCTTTGTTATCCAGATAGGGGAAATTGTTCAGCTTTATGTGTGCATCATAACTGCAGGGGAGGTTAAGTTAAACATAATATCAGAGATTAAACATTGATCAAAGCCTGTAAAATAGAAATACTCTACATGTATACTATTTGAGGACAGTTACAACGCAAAGTTAAAAGTTAATTATTCAATCCCGTAAAAGTAGTCCTACTATTGATCAATTGAAGGTTATTATAGTAATTCTAAATATGCTGTAATAGGCCCACATGCACTTTTGAATTTGATGAATGCCCCTAAATATTATAAATAATAACAAACAATGAGTCAAGTATACTGTTGACAAAGATAATTGGGGTTTCAAGCAGTCAAAATATATATATATATATATATATATATATATATATATATATATATATATATATATATATATATGCATGTATATATATATACTGTATATATATATATATATACCGTATATATATATATATATATATATATATATGTATGTATATATATATATATATATATATATATATATATATATACTAGCTGACCCGGCGGACTTCTTAACGCCTATCAACAATATCTGTCTGTCAATATATGTCAACAATATCTGTCTGTCAATATCTGTCAACAATATCTATCTATCTATCTGTCTATCTGTCTATCTGCCTATCTATCTATCTGCCTATCTGCCCGCCTATCTATCTATCTATCTATCTATCTATCTATCTATCTATCTATCTATCTATCTATCTATCTATCACCCAACCGGTGTGGGTGGTAGGGGGTTTGACGGAAAGAGTTTTTAATCTTAATATATGAAATAACCCGACTTTGTTTGATATATTAAAATTTTTAAAAATTACACAATTTTTAATCCCAAGAAACTTTTAAAATTTATCAAACTTTAAAAATAAAAGTGACCCGAGCCAGAATCGAACTCCGGACCACATTATCTAAAGTCTAGCACCTATACCACTGAGCAATCAAGGCTTCCGTTTGCATGTTGAATAGCTGATGTCAACATATCGTTCGTAATCTATATAGATGTAAGTCACTCAACAGCATGTTATATGTCGAGCATGTTATAATTTTGACGTGTTTTGATTTCTATCCATTTTTGGGCATTAGCCCATTATTTTTTAAATATTTTATTGGATATTATGCAGGGGCTGCTGGAGACGAATCCAAAATGTCCGAGATCATTCAATCTGTCCAGCCGTTCTTGAGTTATAAGAGTCATTATGAACACGACTTTGTTTTATGTATATATATATATATATATATATATATATATATATATATATATATATATATATATATATATATATATATATATATGGAATACTATTGAACAATAGTAAATGTACCATTGCTAGATATACTAATTAATTTTATATTTATCGCTATTTTGCATGTGGTCATATACAATTGCGTACTCTGAACTGTTTTTAAATAATTATAGTCTCGGTGGGTATACGTCAGATCCTTTTGGCCTGTATATCCATCTTCACGTTGATTCTTGCATAATGTACAATGTTTTTATGAGTTTCATGAAAATAAAATTTAGGCCCTATAGCCATTCACACTGCTGCAAACAAGGGAATCTATATTGTACACTACACAAAACAAGGATACATTCCATCTTTATGCAGCAGATCTCCCACCCACTTGGCCGTCATAGCAGCCGCCATCAGAGGAACAATGTACTGCAGTCCACCAGTTAATTCAAACATTATCACCACCAGTGATACTATAAACATACAACACTAACAATGTACTGCAGTCCACCAGTTAATTTAAAAATTATGACGATCAGTGATACTATATACATAAAAACATAACAACGTATTACATTGTTATGTTTTTATGAGCTAATTCAAGTATCATAATCACCAGGGATACTATACCAGTGATACTATACTCTTTTCCAAGGTGGGTTATATCGCCCACTGCTGATTGACAGTACCATACGAGAGAGGATGGGGGCGTCAAAAGAATTGGATGTGGTGAGACAGCGCCAGGATGCGGAATGAGAAATTTGTTATTTCTCGTTCCGCATCCTGACAAACATTTATGAGCAATTTTCAAACATATGGTATACATTAATTCTGTTACATTTAAACAGCAAACAGTAATCAACTTAATTTTGCATAAAATTTCAGTATCTTTTTATGGATTCAATTTTTTATTAATGCTATAATTATACTGATTTCATGATCTAAGAATGACTACCATTAATGATTGCCTTAATAAGTGAGTATTGTTCAGAAATAAAACTAAAAAGGTTGACTCTTGCAACATAGTTAACTTTTACAAATTTTACAACACAGTACTTAAACTCTACAATTAACCCTTTGAAGTTAACTATTACAAGTCACTGTGGGGTTGTGTTCTCGCTTGTAATCGCCTGATCATCGTCATCAGCATCAACTTCCCCTGAATCTCCGTTTAATTAGGGTCAGGATGCGAATAGACCATTTTTCCTTTTATTTTAGAAAATGTTCAGCAATTTCTGGAGCCTAAACGCCCACCAACCGAATGCCCTTTCAGACGTTGGTTTGAATCTTAGTGCTTTGTCGCCTTTAACGACACGTGCAGTCCACGGCTGGTCTATTCTTCAGCCACCCGGACACAGCACTGGTAAATATCACCTTACAATTAGACGGCAAGTAACATACCGGTCATTCTGCTGACGCCTCCTAGGCCTGCACAGGCACCGACCATAGCGTAGAGCCCCGGTGTGGCACATGTGTGGCCACTAGAACACATGTCCTTGAAGACAAAATGATCTTGGTTAGCTCTGTAAAACGCAAAGGTGCACTCTTTAACTGTACACTCATTGCTTACCATCCAAGCGGCGCTAAGCTACGCTTCAGTGCAGATACTTGTGTTTGGTTTTTGTGGTCAGGTAAAGGTTAGTGTAAGTGCTTCTCCTCAGCACATTTCTTTTGCAGATTTATCTGGGTGAATTGATCTGTAGTGATGTGTGCTGTGGGGACGTCCCTGACATTATCCCTGGATGAGAAAACGGACGTTAAACCTTTATTATTATTATTTTTATTATTACTCTAAATATTTCTTCCGTGTTTATGCCTTAGTGTTTTACCGTGAACTTTCTAAATATTACTTTTTATATGAACAAAAGCAGTTTTGCATATTGCAAAGTACAGAGCAAATGTAGACTGACTAAAACTTTCTGATAAGTGATTGCAATGTTTTAGTTTGGAATGGAAAAGCGTTTGATAACTACCATATATAGCTAATCCAGCACAATGCATCAAATAATTAAATATAAAATCTAGGAAACTATGGAGTCTCAACCCACCGAGCAAGCTGCTCCACACCCATTCCTACCAGTCTGCCTGCGATAGCGCCTACAGCCATGCTCGGTATGAACAATCCACTGGGCACCTGCAGTCGTTCAATGAAATACATAAATCTATGTAGTAATTACAACAGACAAATCTTAAGCACAAGACGTGTCGTAAGCGATGACTTCAAAAGAACAGAGGTACTGTAGGTATTTTGAAACTAGCTCATAAGCTATATATTTCCAGCTAAAGACTACGCCCCTATAATAATTTAGGTTTGGTTAAAGCATAGAATTTTTTAATTCATAAATTAGTTAATTACTGGACTGCTCTTTCGGTAATGTAAGAGCATACTGTTTGTAGAAATATGTGCCTTGGACTTTCTGTATGGTATAATAAAACTAGACAAAGAGAGAGAGACAAAGAGAGAGAGAGAGTAGAGAGAGACAATTACTGCATATACACATTTTCACTTAAACAGTACCTGAGCAGTGAGCATGTACAAAATAGCATATATATAGTGGCATGTGTACATGTAGGCTATATAGTAGCATGCAAGCCTGCACAGAATAAATTTTATTTGTATTTCCATTTTAGAATAGTTTCGTTATAGCAATTTTGATAGTAATTTGATATAATGATATCGATGGCAATTTTACTTCGATAAATAAAATCGATAGCAGTTTCGTTATAGGCTTAATGACATTATGTTGCTAATATTTCCTTAAGATTGAAAAAGAAATAAACGATACTGGAAATAAATGTTAGCTGCTAGGAGAAACTAAAACGAATACAGAATATTCATTGATAAAGACTAGTTTATTGCTTTAATTTCATAGTTGAAAGCACAAAGCAGGTTAAAGATGAAATAAAACAGTTCGGTATGATTGAAACCAATTTGTACAGATTGAGAACGACATCGTTAATTACCGAGATAGCAGACGTTTTATATTAGAATTCCTGTTCTATAACTATTACAACTCATTAGGCACAAATTTGACAACACCTATTCTATACTTTAGCAATCTGGATGACTGGAAATCGTGCAACTTACCTTTACACCGGATGTGAATATCGTGCCGACTATTTTAACAACAAGCGCTAAGCAGAGCTGCCATATCGCAGTCTTAGCTCTGTCACCCAGCGGCCCTGTTACCACGTCACTACTAACTGACTCAGAATCAGAGGGCAGGATATAGTCACTAAAACACACAGTCAGTCAGTCAGTCAGTCAGTCAGTCATATTCAGATAATGGTGACATCGATGAACAATATCAATCAAAGTGCACATTCTGACTGTAATACAATTTACATAATCCATGGAAACACATTTAATAAATGTTCTTTTGAACACAAGTAACAGCTTGTTGTACATGAATACCCAAAAATCTCTTATACAAAGAATGTAAACATAAAATAAGCCGCGAAATTGCAACGTTCTCCTTTTAGTTCACGGCCTCTCGGTAGATCCATGGCATTCAACTCTTCCAACCAATTCTATCCTCACGTTGCACCGTTAAATGCATGAAATTGAGCATTAGAAAACGTTTCGTTTCAGGTATCATACCATTTTGTCTTAATTTAATGTCACCGCTCCTGATAGACGACACAGAGTTTAATGGTATCGGAGATAATGTTTGCTTCAAAACATATACGCGTTTAAGTAGTCTGATAAACGACATAGGGGATATATAAGTACTCTAATAAGTAACATAGGGCTTTTCAATAGTATCGGAAATACGGTTTGCTTCGACAAGATAAATATATAGAAGTTTCAGTAATCAATAAATTAACAACCCCGAGTCTTGTTAGTGTAAATATTTACCCACCAAAGAGCTGTATCATCTTCAGGGCGGCACTGACTAAACAACTGTCGTATCATTTCGCTCATGTTCATTCTGCAATGGTTAATCAATCAACAATAAATCAACAATTAAATATATCAGTCAATCAAATCATAATCCCATTGACTATATAAAATGTGCAGAAGCGCTATCAGATATACTGTAGACTTGTCTACGGAAGGAATACCGCTAATTAATAAATATTAATAAAGTCAAGAAGTAATTGATAAAGTTAATATATTCAAAGAGTAACGTAATGTGACTATTTTAAATCATGTAGGCCTATATTGTGTGCTCATTAGAATATCTGATTTTAGTACTTTCATGCACAAGTATGGATGGTTTTGAAATAAATATCATCGATCTCCATCTACTTTTAAGATATATTTAGAAGAGTAGACTCTCCAACCTTCTTCCTCCACTGATCTCAATTTATCACAAGGTCATATAGGCCTACGTCACTCTCTGCAAGACTGAACTTGATATTACATACTTAGATCTATATTAAGCTTATATATGTTTTGCCTAATTAAATTATGTTTATTTCTCAAATATATCTTTAATTTAGTATTTTAATAATCCCTAAGCGCTTATTAGAGTAGTTTCAAGTAATCTCATCTTATTTTTATGTCCTATCCAGCTTGAGCTTTTTTTCCTTATGATTTCAATCTAGGAATTTCTTTTGTCCTTCCTTAAATTTCATCACATTTTTTGTATATGGATAATATATGTTTAACAGATAGCCTATCTTAGTAATTCTCCCTGAAATTCGTCCATATCGTTTTTATGTTTTTGTTGCTACTCATAATTCACTGTTATCAGAAAATACAGGTTTTATATATTTATTTTAACTTATTCTATCCATTTATTATATATATATATATATATATATATATATATATATATATATATATATAAGTTTATTTTTGAATCTCTACCAATTAATTTATTTTAAATAAATACGTGTATGTTATTGACTGTTATTGATTTAGCCTATAAAGATATTGTTTCCAATGAAATCAGTGAATTTATCCTATGTAGTCTGCAAATTGTTGATTTATTATAATAATACAATGTTCATTTCCAATTCTTTTCCAATGGGTTTGATCTTTTAATTCTTTAGGTATGTCTTCTTCCTTAGATTTTAGTGCCATTGCTAAATAATCAACAATAGCCATAACATAAATTATATTATGGCGTACTGTTGTGTCGGACATCTACTCTCATTAAAAAGAGGACAGCTATATAGTCAAGAAAACCTGAAACTTAAGCTGACTCGAGAAACGAGAAAAATCTAAATCATTGCTGCAAGATTTATAAAACAAAATTAGAATTGAAATAAATAACTACCTATCCGAATTACTGATTCATATAACACTCTACATCATTGAACTCTGAATCATTAGATATTTTTCAGAATTCAATGCATCGTTTTCACTGAAAGGAATTTATAAGGCTTAACTAAATTTTGAGTGACCTACACAAGTCATTAAGTTTAAGCAGTTTTATTTCATAAAAAAATATTGCCTAATCAAAAATTGGTAATAATAATAGCACATATTATAGTGAAATGATCAACTACGTTGATATTTATCACTTTTAATACCACAAGTTAAATCCGTTAGGCAATTTTGTCCATTTTCCGTATAGCCAGTCCAGTGAATGTCCGAGATTTTACTCTCAGCTCAGCACGGCTGAGATTCGAACCCACGAGGGTTCAATTCACCCCAGTGTCTGTCATTTGAAACTTCATGGGAGTAGACCTACTGGTACTACATTTTTACTAGTAATTTTTGACTGAAAATTGCGAGACAGAGTGATTTGGAAGATAAAGTTTCAGTGATAACATATGCTCTAAATCATTAGTTCAATTTCTCAAACTATAGAAGAACAGTAATTGTAATTTTGTTAAAGTTTAAATTTTAATAATATATTTTAAGTTCAATGGAGTCTTTAGATGACTACAACTCTTTGATTGAAGAGTGGCATTCTGGTCGTCTTATTTTAATAATTAAAATATTCTAATCTATCTAAGACTTCCCGAATGAAGAAACGGAGGTTAAACCCTTAGAACACATATTAGTAATACTGACCTCGTGAATGGATTTGGAAATGAAATCACAGCTGTGATCAAAGTCAAAAGCAGAACCTACAGAACAAATCAGATAGACTGAAAGCGTATATTAAAAGCTACATCTATAGTGCGAATAAATTCCATACAGTCACATCATTTAATAACATTTTAGTAACATATATGTAAATTTGAAATGGCTAAATATCAATTTTCCGTTCTCTAGTGTTCAAACTAAGTGGCAAGTTTCTTTTATAACGTACTCGATTTACCTAGTACGACATACTCCAACCTCCAATACTATTGTGTTTTGCCACATTCGAAAGATATTCACAGTGCTAATATTCTTAATTAGACCATCCGAATGTTTAAAATAGTCCATCCTTTTCCCTTTACTATATGTCTACATAAGTACATAATAAATTATGTACTTATCTAGGCATATAGTAAAGGGAAAAGAATGGAATATTTTAATATGGAATCTAAAGTAACTTTTACCTAGAAACTTACGCGTAAGGTCCCTATTGTATTATATTCAAAATATAAGTACACACAATATTATCCATGCACTTACCTCTGATATTGGATACTTTCCAAGCCTGCTGTTCTTACGAAATTTGCACCATTTAAGATTCGCCCTGATAAATATAGCGCCCCAAACAGCCTGACAATAAATTCAGCAAGTTATAAAGAGAAGCATATATCAAGGACGAACTATCGTATTTCATTTAAAACACGACAGAAATATTTTGCTATCCAGCATTTATTCTAAGCAAACACCAGAAGAATATTTTGAAAACTGCATATATTTCGTTATGGCTGACTACAACAGTGCATATATACGACCAGCACTACATATGAATCGTATTGAATACAAAACGCTTGCAATGAGCATGGCTAAACTATAAATGCATAAGGCATATTGAACAGAAAATATGAATGTAGAGTATAACAATAGAGTGGGGAATAGTATCCAAAGTGTTTGGCATTTTGTTATAGTGTATATATATTGCATCAAATAAGCCTACGTTTAAAATGTCACAACTTCAGTGAAAATAATGCACAAGACGACAACACGAGACACATTGAGTAGAATATCAGCTGTACACTCACCCCAAACACTCCAAGAAGCACGAAGGGAAAGAGTTCAATCAGGTACCAGGGATTATGATATTCCACGTAGAATAGCACAAGGTGATCGTTTCCGAATGGATTGAAGGATCGAAGGACAAATGCAGCGGCAAGAGCACAGAAAAATGATCTCCAGAGCGTCTTCAGTGGGAAATAGTAACTCATCTGAGCAAAACAAATAATCGTTTAAAATATAAACACTATTAATTTCACATTAATTTCAAACTATTAATTTCACCCATAAATACTATTAATTTCCTGGAATTAATTGGTTTTACAAATATGGTGATACTATATATTCTTAACTTCTGCAGCAGAATTTCATAATATTTAACAATTGTTTTTACCTTTCGATAACTGCACAGCTACTAGAAGAAACACGATGGATACAAATCTATGACGTAGCTATACAAGATGATAATGTCATTGGCGACCCATCTTCAATCCCTTTAACGAAACCCAGATTAAAGTATTTTAATCAGATCCTGTTTGTTGTTTACGTCAAGTTGGCATTGCAAAAAAACTGCTATGACACATAATTCAAATCGGCAGCATACATCTTTTTTTCAAACATTAGATAATGCTTGAATGGTTTTTTGTGAATTTTAGCAGATCATACATTTTAATAATTTATTTAGCTGTCTTAAACACTAAAATTGAAAAGGAGTCCAACCTACCACAGAATTCATATCTCAACGATCATTAGCAAACAAATCTTGACTAGATAATTTTAACTATGTTTATATTTAAAAAGTTGGTAAAGCTAATGTTAACGTCAGTTTCCTCATTCGAAAGCGATGTCAGTGACGGCGAGCCCAGGATTTGAACCCCGCACATACTGATCCAAAGATTTAAGAACATAAAGATGATGCACATAGAATCCCAGAAATCTAGACTGGATGGCATGCCACCTATCCGCCTAAGATCTATTAATAGTCTAACCTCTTCCAGACTGAACAAGACTCCGCCCATCAGCCTAAGATCTATTAATAGCCTAACCTCTTCTAGACTGAACAAGACTCCGCCCATCAGCCTAAGATCTATTAATAGCCTAACCTCTTCCAGACTGAACAAGACTCCTCCTATTGGCGCTCCAAAAGCCACACTCACTCCTGCTGCAGCCGCAGCTGATAAAATCTGTGCGAATATGCAGAGATCAAGAATACAAAATGAGTAACGAGCATCACGACAAGCACATTGCACACTGTCAATAAATATCAATTATTTTGATCTCTAATACTGTAGACAGCATCGATATTCAAAATAGTCAACAGCGAGAAGTACGATTGTGTTCATTTAATGACTATCAAATCAAGCCCGACCAAAGATGATAAATAATTAGACTATAAATTAATATTCTCTTTTTGCATAAATAGTTTTTGGATGAATGATACATCTCGCTGCAGATAATGTTTTATGAAGGACTCTTTGGAGAGAGACTCCCATTAGGAATTTACTGTAATACTTGTCAGAAACATTTGAGCCTTACTCTTAAACTTGAATGAAAAAGGCGGTCATTAATTTTAAACTATAAATCCACCAATTTATATCTTTATCAGTGAGCTACATTTGCATAGGTACAACCTTCAATTTATTCAAAGACAAACCGTACCTGTCGGTTAACTGTCAGCAAACAACTTTCCCGGTCGAGTTATTGTCCTGTGTTTTGTTTGATAAACATATCTTATATAGGGTAGCTAGTTGATCCTCAAAATCATCTAATTAAATATAATACTAGTTCATTTAAATAGTTGACAGATTACATTTAAAAAATTAAAAATAACGAACTGAAGTAGCCTATAGTTCATCAATTAATTCATCATCATCACCGTCTTCCTTTTAACCCAGTTATCACCGTCTTCCTTTTAACCCAGTTTAACTAGGGTCGGGATACGAATGGAGCATCTTCACTCCTCTCTGACCTATACCATTATCAAATCTCTTCCATTCCTTTTAGAAAATCTTGTAGCAATTTCTGGAACCAAGGCGCTCACCGACCGAATGCCTTTTCTTACGTTGGTTTGGATTTTAGTGCTTTAGTCGCCTTCTACGACACGTGCAGTCACCGGTTGGACTATTCTTCACACAACCCGTACAAAACTTCAAAATATTTTTCAGTTCACCAATCAATTTATTAAAATCAATGTTATACAATAAAACTAGCTATATAAATATGCCCGTAATTCAACTTCAGAAGGCTAATGCTAAAGCCAACTTTAAAGTCAGTTTCCTGCTCGACGAGCATGACAGTGATACAGAGATCATTGGACTTGAACCCTGCACCTACTGACCCGACGTCGAACTACTTACCAACAAGACACCGACTCAGCCTGGTTACTGAGCCGGTGAGCATAAACAAATAACATATTTTATGAATTAAAAGACTTTACATCAGCTAACCTCTCTCTTCTTTGCCTCATTCTTGTCGTATTTAGGAAAGAGATGCGACATGATGTTACCACAGCAGGTGGCTATGTGAACGAATGGACCCTCTTTACCGAGAGTCAGCCCAGACGATACAGATAGCATCAGCCCAACAGACTTGATTAGGAGCGTCCACTTACCCAAGTATCCTCTTATTATAAAACCGCTCAGTATCGTTTTTATCTGGAAAGCAAAATATAACAAATCTAATTTTTATATATGAAATAGTTTAAAAATATGATTACTAAAATAAAATGAGAGAGTATTTGACAGTTCCATTTACTAAAAACATATTAATATCACGTGTGAACATTCCAAACCCAGGACTGAGATAAAATTAGTTTTAAACATATACAAAACTTCAAAATATTTTTCAGTCCACCAATTAATTTATTAAAATCAATGTTATCGAATAAGACCTATTTGAAGACCAAAAGTTGGATAAAACCTCTGAAGTTAGGCTACTATTAAAATATGTAAGTGACATTGCAGATATGGCCGTCTCAGACAGGGAGTTCCACAACGCAGTGTAACATTGAGGCGCGCCTTAGGTAGCTTAAAACGACGAATATGCCCACGTGTGTTAGAGTTTAGGGGGATTAAGTATTTCTCGAATTTAACATCTACTAATTTATTCACTATATTATAAAACAATACAAGATCTGCTTTCTGACGCTGAAATTCTAGAGTTTGTAAGCCGCAGATAACAAGACGTTCAGCGTAAGATAAGTTGTCAGCAAGCTTTAGAGACTTATTGAAAGATCGCTCTGAACTTACCTCAGGTGCAGTAGATCTAACCAGTGAGGTAAGAATAACTTACCTCAGGTATACTAGATCTAAACAGTGAGATAAGAACAACTTACCTCAGGTATACCAGATCTAAACAGTGAGATAAGAACAACTTACCTCAGGTATACTAGATCTAATTAGAGAGATAGGAACAATTTACCTCAGGTATACCAGATCTAAACAGAGAGATATGAACAATTTACCTCAGGTATACCAGATCCGCAGGCATAGGGAGCGAAGGTGATAACGAGCATGGCAGCGAGACCAGCGAAGAAGAGGGCCCACAGGATGAACATGGCGTAGCCGACCAGATAGGAGGCCAAACCTTGCGAGGATTCCGCACCAAACACTTCCGGCCACGACTTCCACTGTAACAGGACAGTTTGAAAAGTACCGAGTGAGAGAGAGAGAGAGAAACTGAGAGAGCGAGCTCCTATGCGTTCCGCATTCTTGCATCTCCTACTCAATTTTGTGTAAAAGGTCAAGTTATTTTATATTTTTCTTCTGCATTTACTAGCTATGAATGGACCCACACTTTCAATAGCATTTCAAATTTTGTTATCAGCTGCAGCAGATTTTGGAATAGTAGAAACAGTGCATCACTTTTATCACTGTAATTTGATGTGTGGATTGCCTACTTAAATAACTACACAGTGCAGTATCACGCAATCTCTTCTGCTGATGCACGAGATATTTTAGAACTTACATGTGTATATATTAAATACATATTGCCGTATATACTACAAAAGAAAATTATCATTAATTCGCGATCAGTATTTATTGATATTTCATAATTTTATTTTTGACTTTTGACATCTTTTCAACCATTGATCGAATAAAAAATGAATTAATCCTAGAATGGTTCATTTAACGAGTGAATTAAAGAAAGCCATACAATTTATCAATATTTTATGAAAGAATATATACACGAACGATCGATTAATTGATTGATTGATAGTGAGCCGTGAGTGAATCAGTGAATGAATCATTGAGTGTGTGAGTTAATGACTAATTGATCGATTTATTGATTGATTGAGCGAGCGAGTGAGTGAGCGAGTTAATGAGAGAGTGAGTGAGTGAGTGAGTGAGTGAGTGAGTGAGTGAGTGAGTGAGTGAGTGAGTGAGTGAGTGAGTGAGTGAGTGAGTGAGTGAGTGAGCGAGCGAATTGAGTGAGTGAGTGAGCGAGTGAGTGAGCTAGCGAGTGAGCACACCTGTAAGCACGTGTCGAATTCAGGTTGTGTGTCATTGGAGGCCCAGCAGCAATGTTCTCTGTTGAGCCAGAACGCCTCGAGACACACTCCGTCCTTCAAGTCCGACATCCACGTTGTGCCAATGTCCACCACTGCCGCGCATATACCTACACATAAAAACACACATACACACAGTAATACAGACACATATCCACCACTGCCGCGCATGTACATACACATTCAAACACACATACACACAGTAATACAGACACATATCCCCCACTGCCGCGCATATACCTACACATAAAAACAGACATGCACACAGGAATACACACATATATCCACCACTGCCGCGCATATACCTAAACATACAAACACATACACACAGGAATACACACATATATCCACTAATGCCGCGCATATACCTACACATATAAACACATACATTCAGGAATACACACATATATCCATCACTACCGTGCATATACGGTACCTAAATATACAGACACACCTACACACAGGAATAAAGATAGGTTATAGAGGTGCAAAAGCTTACACATAAAAACAAACTTCCCTGGCTGTGTCCTAGTCACCGAAGAATAGATCAACCGTAAACGGCTCGTGTCGTAAGAGGTGACTTGATGAAACTAAGGAAGTGGAAATCAAAATGGAAATTAACTCAGAAGCTATATGTTTTCACGTTAAAGATAACAATCTTCATAATTTACTTTCATAAAGGCCATTTTGTAGAGAACAGAGTAGAGAGAAGAATGCAAAGCAATTTAAGGAAAAGCGACATAACAACCATGATATTATTAGAGAACTAACCAGCCATGCATCCTACCAGCAGTACACACACCCAGCCACTCCAAGCATCATGTGCAGCCTTCAACCTCTCGTACCATCCGTCGTTTCTCTTCTTCATGATATTTCTGTGCCTCATTCGATCCTTGTTGATGTCTCTCTGCCAGTCAATCGTATGAAAGTCATCGTACTGGCCGATGCCAACAGGCAGCTCATCCATTGACTCAGTCGACAACATAGTGCTCTCTGCGAATATACCACATATTTCATGAATAATTTCTTAGCATATGAAGATAATAATTCTACTGTACCATTACAAAAGCAACATTCAATTTTGAAGACAAAGATATTGAGAGTAAAGTATTATAGTAAATATAATCGCACATGAAAAAGAATAGGAATTGACTAGAGAGATCGAAGACTAACTTTAAACTTGTTCATGAATCAAAAAGCAGTAATCAAAATCCAACAAGAATACTCAAAGGAAGGTTAAATAGGACGTGGAGTAAGACAAGGTTGTAGCATTTCGCCGCTACTGTTTAACATTAACGCTGAAGCAATCAGAGAGGAAGCCATGGAACACATAGAAGAAGGAATAAAAGGAGAATTTTTTACAAGACGTACCATTTGCAGATGGCCAAGGAATGATAGAGGGAAAAAGACTGGACTGTAGAAGATAATGGATAGTCTAAATGATACTGCATTGAAATATGGAATGAAGATTAACAACAGAAAGCAAAATCGATGAGAGTGTCCCAGAATAGAAGCGAAGTCAATATTACAATAAATATTACGAAATTGGAACAGATAAGGAGTTCCAAATATTTAGGTCATACTAGAACTGATGAAGTGAAATGTGAGACTAGAAACATTTAATAAGATTGCACAAGCAAAAGAAGCTTTCGGTAAAGGGAAAGAATTATTCACAAAAAGCCTAAAGGTAACCACAAAGATAAACATAGTGAAAATATTGGTATGGGCCACGCTACTAGATGGAAGTGAGACATGGACCTTAAGGAAGAAACATATCAGGAATTTAAACGCGCTGGAAATGTGTCTATGGAGAAGAATGGAAAAGATTAGCTGGACCCAAAATGTTACAAATGAAGAAATTCTGGAGAGATTTAGTACCGATAGATAGTTAATAAATGTATTACGAAATAGGAAGATAAAACGGATAAAACATATTCTAATTAGGGGGTGGTAGTTTACTAAAAGAGGTCATAAAAGGTAGAAGGAAAGAGACGTAGAGGCAGGCCGAGGTTAGGAATGTGGTTTAAATATCCACACCTACAATGTACGTGGAAATGAAGAAGAAAACAGAGGACAGAAAAGCGTGGTGGCGTTAGATACCATGGATCTGCCAGTAGTCCGCTACGTATAATTCGCATAGCGTACATCAGTTGGGCTCAAACGTTGAGAGGAAATTAACTGGATATGGGAGTTCAGAAATCATCGGGTGCATCTTAATCTAAATTAAGAACAAGTACAATACAGATTGACCGTCACTTTCTCTTTTGAGCAGAATTAATCAGTACACCTCGTAGTACAATTACGGCAATTTACGCCAAAACTGAATAGAAAATTTACAGAGATCTTGTCTGTCGAAAAAAGATTATATTTACTAGAGATATTATTCCTAAAATCATTACAACAAATTTATAATCATCTGCGTAAAAAGAAAGCCATGAATAAAACATTATAATATCTTCATAGATTCTTTCCACCCCAGTTCAGGCTGGTTTGGTATAGTCTGAGAAGGTGGCTTTTTGACAAGTTGTTCGACAGCGGATCAGTAGCTACGGGGTTAAAATACAGTACTCTCCCCGTCACTGACATGCTATTCGAGCAGGAAACTGACGTTAAACTTGGCTTTTAGTCGTTAGTGTCAAATTTAATTACAATTACGAAAATCGAAAGTATCATATTTGGCTAAGAGTACTAAAAAGTAAAAAATGTTTTAGTACAACTACAACGACAAGTTGATAAATATTGCTAAGTTCAATAAAACTTGAGATTCAATTTTTGAAAAATTCTTAAGAATACAGACTATAATAAGTATAGACATCTTTCTTAATAAGTATAGACATCTTTCTTAATAAGTATAGACATCTTTCTTAATAAGTATAGACATCTTTCTTAATAAGTATAGACATCTTTCTTAATAAGTAAAGACATCTTTATTAGTTAAGTATAGACAGCTTTATTGATTTAAGTATAGACATCTTTATAAATAAGTATTGACAATCTCTATTAATAAATATAGACATCTTTACAGTAGCTTACCATAAATTGTGCAGGTGCAGAAGCAATATATGGATTGAAATTATTGCTGCCTCCTTTATGGATGCAGGTTTATCTATAGGTCTATTCTCTTCCTTTATCCTTATTGGGTTTCCTGTATTGGCTACTTTAGATATTTATTAGTTTACGATAAAGTTCACGTAGGCCATCTAAGCCTTCTTCATTCTAATTCTACACTTAGGCAACATAGTGTACAACTTGCTGAACTGAAACGTTACATAACATTAGGAAGATTAATTAATACAAATGTATACAATCGAAGGATAATGAATTGGAAAAATCGTCCATAAATTTATGTTCCTATGCTACATTTACACGCCAAGTATTACGAGAACTAGAAAACAGATCAGCGTGAACAGCGCTTAGCGAGTAGGAGGCGACTAAGCAGGAACTGGGAAGATAACAGCTAGGAACCACTTCAAAAAACCATAGTATATTTTCCCATGCTATAGGTATTAAAAATTAAAAGAAACTGTGTTAGAATAAAAGTGTTTATGGATGGCATGCTTACATACATACATACATACATACATACATACATACATACATACATACATACATTCGACTGAGCTATTGTAGTTAGCGCTGATTTAAGAATAACCTTTCAGCACACTGTCGGTTTTTCACTCAAAACTGTCGGCACTCGGTCTTCCAAGGTGGTCGCCTATCCCGTACTATCCGAGCCTGACATTAATTAGCTTCGTCCATGACGTAGACTCTTTACAAAGTGCGACAAACTCCAACACCCAATACTATTGTATTTTTGCCACAATCGAAAGATATTCACAGTGCTAATGTTCTTAATTAGACCATCTGAATGTTTAAAATATCCCATCCCTTCCCCTTTACTATATGTCCTATATCTATGTATATATACATACATACATACATACATGCAATGCATACATACATACATACATACATACATACATACATACATACATACATACATACATACATACATACATACATACATACATACATACATACATACATACATACATACATACATACATACATACATACATACATACATACATACATACATACATACATACATACATACATACATACATACATACATACATACATACATACATACATACATACATACATACATATATACATGTGCATATGAATATGGTTGATTGCCGGTAGTGACCGCAATATCAGCTACGGTCGACTCTTTTGGAAGTATCCAGCTGGTCACATAATATGTGAACAACTGAATGTGTTCAGCATAATTATGAGTTTCATCTTGTTGATATTATCAACACAAGACTCTATGCTGCACAGCTTCTATTCAAATCTATTCCAGTAATAATTCTACCGATTGCTAGGTACTATTTTCCACAGTAACCTTATATGTTGTTCATACAATGCAACTAATAGAGTGTACAGCATATTATACTGCGATTTATCAAACAGTGCTCAGTGTGATTAGAGATCCAAAGCAAATATTAATATACAATCAGCATTCTCCTTATTAACGTAGCATTTCAGTCTCATATAGCGCCTTAAAGGCGTTTCATTCTGCACTGCTTAATGTGCACATAATCAAATATTGTACGTGCTGTGATGACTCTCTCTCTCTCTTCTCTCGCTCTCTCTGCTGTATCATTTGGATTGAAATTATTGTAGGTAATATATATATATATATATATATATATATATATATATATATATATATATATAAAACAGGCTAAAGTAAAATACAAAGACTGTAATTTACTCAATATGTATGAAGGGCCTGTCTATTATAGAATATGTATTACATTGTTATTGTATTGCGATTTAATCAATCTAAAAGTAAAACCTCAACGACCAAAGGTCAACTAAGCCTTGCTATTAATTAACATCCAATCACTATTAATTATTTGAGATAATTAAAAGCCGGAAAATTACTACCAGATATGAACAACCGCATATATAGTTAAGTTAACTGCACGGTGATTCAGTTCTCGCGGCCTTAGGATTTTTTCTATTTATAAGAAAAACTTTACTTACTTTGACACACATTAAATACCACAGTTCATTAATACAAGACCAATTAACAATTCCTACGATACGAAATCTTAAGTAGTATGTACTGGATACTATAGCTCAACTAGCAGTGTTTACCTCACGTACCTACACTGCACTCACTCAGTCATGCGTCATTCATTGTTAAGCTGTAGCATAGCGACCGGTATAAACCGGACCCGAGCCGCCCTGCACTAACACCGCTACACACTTTGGCCTCCGCCTAATTCCTTGCTAAGCACGGCGCCATGCGCACATCGGCGAGATTAGTAAAAAAGCGCTTCTCGAGCTGCTTCTTAATTAACGCTTAATTAAAATTTTATCACATTGAGATTAGAGTGTCGATGTAAAAGCTATAGTCTGAAAATAAATCCAGGGAACGATTTGTGAGTCAACGTACAAACGAATTGAGATTAAAATGTGAGCCGAAATCAAAAGACAATTAAGTCCCGTTAGTCAATACTACCTTGGTTAGATCGCAAAAACGGTCGTGGTGACTAATGCAACACGGGTATTATATATACTAGATCATATTGAAAATTTGGGAGAGTAAAGACATAAGCCTCGTTACCAAATGCAGGATAGTCAATGCGATAGTCTTCCCAATTGCCACCTATGGATGCGAAAGTTGGACGCTAAAAAAGGCGGATAGAAGGAGAATCGACGCTTTCGAGCTTTGGTGTTGGAGACGCGTGTTACGAGTCCCGTGGACGGCTAAAGTTAACAATAGAGATGTGCTAGATCGCATAAAACCAAGTATTTCTCTTGAAGGGAAGATCACAAAGCAAAGGTTGTCATACTTTGGACATGTCATGCGAGCGAGTTCAATTGAGAAATCAATTATACTAGGACATGTCAGTGAAAAAATGAGGAAAGGTCGTCAAAAACGCGTTGGCTTGATACTGTAGAATTTGACCTCAACACCTCAACACCAGCATAGCAGATTTGAGAGAGGCGATAAGAAATCGTGATATATGGAGCAGATAGTTCATAAAGTGTCCAAAAGTCGGCTTCGACTGAATGGATAACTCATCATCATCATCATATCATATGGAACTTGTCTATAATTAATCTAATATGAACATAATTTTAACCACTAACAATAATAATTAATAAATATCATATTAATAAAAAATATTACGACTCTAGTCCAATGAAATTAGATATGTACGAGACAACCCAGAAATACTTCTGTTTTCGAGGAGACTGTATTACACTAGTGAATACAATGAAAAATGACATGGTTAATGATAGTACGCAACTGGAACAGGTAAGAAGCTTCAAGTATTTGGGCCACACCAACACGAATGATGGAAAGTGTGAAACGGAAATAAAATGTAGAATTGCACAGGCGAAAGAGGCTTTCGGAAAGAGAAAAAAGCTACTAACAAAAGGTATTTCTAAAACCACAAAGATAAAGGTGGCAAAGACATTGGTTTGGCACACTTCTGTATGGATGTAAAACGTGGATATTAAAGAAAGATGTCAGGAAACTGCATGTAGAGGCATTGGAAATAGGGTTATGGAGAAGGATGGAAAAGATTAGTTGGGCCGACAAAATTAGAAATGAAGAAGTTTTGAAGGAGTCTGTACAGATCTTTGGTAAAGATAGACAGTTAACAAATGTGATAAGAAATAGAAAGAAAAGCTGGATAGGACATATGATAAGGGGGATGGTTGGCTAAAGGATGTAATAGAAGGAATAATGCAAGGGAAAAGATTACAGGAAGACCGAAACATGGGATGCTGGATGATCTGATAAAAAATTCATATATAGAGATAGAAGGGAAGGCTGAGGATAGAACTGGTTGAAAGAGTTATATGCCATGGACCTGCCGTTAGGCAGTGCACTAGACGAATTTATGAACGCGACGACAGTTTAAAAGAAAAAAGTCAGTTTAAGAATGAACGAGAAATATCTGAAATCCAGAATAGAACTATTGGTTGAATTTCAATGCAAAAAAGGATTGCAGCGCTCTTCGAGCTGATGCAGATTCGATTCTGAAGTTTCTCAAATATTTATTTTCAGTATCACAACGACCCGCAGCCGCCTCATGTCGGTCATATCTAAAATGATGCATTGACTGATGGCCGAGTTGGCAGCACACTTGAGATAAGCATAAGAGGACATGATTTCGAAACCGTCGTCCTGTCTCTAACATTGTACGTTATATGGAAACTGGCGTCAAACCCTGTGAGGTTTTGCTACTATAAAGGGTTTACTAGTACGTCTACATTATTACACAGTACATCGCGGCTTTAAAGCTGCCACATTCCAAAAAAATACATAAATAAGCTAGCTTGTAAGTGGTAGGCTTGGCATTGAATATGCCGGACTTCAGGGTTTTACTAGTGCACAAATACCTTAAGCAAGGAAGGTCAAAATGATGTCGGGGAACGTTCTTTTAGCTATTGTACAGTAATGACTGCGAGAGATGTCTGCTTCTACTGTAACAGCCTACATATAGTTACTGATTGGTCTATGCATTGTAAGAAACTTCAGCCTGATAATATATGTGCTTATTATTGTAGCATTACCATAGCCTCGAATCCTCTCAACCAGGAAGGTTTCTACTAGGCCTGACAAACATCTAATAATAATAGCAGGCAATCACCAGAAAGAAGCTTAAAAGTTGAACCCCATCAGCATGATAGGCCTTCTGCTCGCAGAGTTTGCAAAAATTGTAATTTTGCTAAATGAGAGCAACTTCTAAAAGCTCATACTACTATCTCCTAAACACATTTTATTAGGGAACAATTATGATGTATGTCTTTACTGAGAGTGGCAAAATACGTGTAATTCTTTAGAAAGTGCATATGAAACCTTAAAATGACAATTTATTATATTTTCTTTAACTTTCTCATTTTCCCTTCCGAAATGAAGTGATTATCAAGTGATTTTAGCTCATACACAACAGTATGTAATTATGAATGTGTTGAACTATGTTGTTATTTGTAGCAGGGGTAAATCACTGGGGGTGGCAGAATTCGCGTTTACTGAGGGTAAACTCCCGGGCTAGGGAGGAGCATTTTCCCTCCGTCAGATAGAACTCTAAAAGAGGCTATAATATAGGAAGAACTCAAATAGAGGCTATGCAATCGACTTTGTTACATCTCTCAATACACATGCAGGTAACAAACTTTCTAAAAATATAAAACTGCGCTTCCTGAAAAAACTTTCTAATTATCATTTCAATGTATCTCATCAAGACAGAGGTGGAGCGTTCCCAATAGTGAAAAGACAATCAAATATCAAATTGCATACAGGACCAGTCTTACCGTTATGCCAATGAAGTGAACAGTTGTTAGCAATTGATCACATTGTAAACATCGGAACAGGCCATATAATTAGTAAAAGGAGTATGTATTTCGCCATTGGCCCACATTGTAGCAGAGTCAAATAGGGTATAAAATTTACTAATGGTTAATGAAATAATTACACAATTATAATTGTACTTGAATATTGTTAAGTGACAGTAATTGTAATATTAATGCTAGCTCACATTAATATTAGATTAGAATCATACCCATTATAGTGAGTGGTTTAAAGTCCAGACCTTCTAAGTTCAAAAGTTTATAGACTTACTTTAATTAAACTACAGATAATCTAGAGTAAATGTTTAGCCAACTTTACCTGAATATCTTAAATAATTCCAATCCACAAGTGTTTGTCTCTATTGACTAGTCTATATGCGCCGTTACCAGAAAACCTGCTCAAACACGATTCGCCAAATGTTCCACTTTGCGCTTCAGGGTTTAGCATCACGAAATCGGGGAAATTGTATACGATTCACACTTAAATATACAGTACATAAAATATATAGCCTAATATACGTGAATATCTTTAATAATTAAATTCTACAGTCCACATACGCTATCATGGTCCTGTGTTCACTGTTCACTGATACAGAATACACAGTTATACAGAAATCTACACATGTCCATTAACGTACAAGTTTCAAGTCGAAGCTTTCATATACTAAAGGTTAGATTTTTTTAATAAGTGAAAAGTATTTTTTAAAAATCTTAAATAAATAAACGAAATTTCTTTTGTTTTTAATTTATTAATGGCATAAAGATGAAATTGTACAATTACAGTTTTACAACGTGGAGAGTTGGATACTTCACTCCAAAATAGTGGTAAATGAATGAAATAGATAAATGAAATACGATATTAGGATAGCCTTAGCTATAGGAACTTCAAAAGAATGCGCTGGAAAGATGTTGTATGTATTAAAAGCATGCACAAGTCTGAGTGAACTAACACACTCTAGTCTGTGTACACTAAATCACTATTATCGCCTATACAGTCGCTTTCGAATGTCACAATAGTGTTCGATGTTGTCATTGATGACCGTAGCACTTAATTGTTCTCATCTTATGTGTGTGCGAGTTGCCCGTTTCCACCTCGACCTCTTAATCTTCTCAATCCACATGAACGTAAGTGAATCACAATTCTCAGATAAGCTCCATTAAATCTAATCGATGATTTAGCAATCACAATCGCTAATTGACTTGCGGCCTTTGCTCTGAGTCTAAGCCACTTCATTCTACGCTCACTATCATCATTCTGCAGTCTATATCTTAATTACCGTTTTGCTCTATGTAGCACGTTTCAATTCCGATAGATATTCCTGCTTAAATTCTAATAAATTTTCATGCTTAATTTCATGCGTTAAAAGTGTTAAATAACAGACCATTAGACGCAGCCTTATTCCAGAACATGAGCAGTATTATAATACGGTGAGCTCTATGAAATCTAACCGACCCCGGTATTTGTCGCAAGATAATTAGCATCATTTATTACAAATCAACAAATAGACGTAATCTCGCTTGATCAGCTGCAGTATTTATTATAATAATAAAATATATGAGATTATGCGCTAGAGCATAGCCAATACTTGTTATAATCAAATAGAAGTAATGTTACTTTTGATCATCTGCAATAGTTACTATAATTATATTATAGTAACTATTATAAAGGGCTACTAAAATGGTAAGAAGAAAAAAAGCCAAAAAAGATGCTTGGAACAATTATAAAAATAGTAATAATGAAGAATCATTATACTGTGAATATAAGAAAAAGCTTAATAAATCGGTTGCAGAAAATAGAAAAGCCAAGTTAGAATTTGAAAAACAGTTAGCTCGTAATATAAAGAATGATGCATAGAATTTTTTTGCCTGTGCTAATGCTAACAAAAAGGTTATTAAAAAGATTGGTCCTTTAAGAGATGAATATAATAGCATTATAGAAGATAATAAAGATACTGCAAACTATTTTAATAAATATTTTTCGTCTGTATTTGTGGAAGAAGATTTAGTTAATATGCCAGTACCGGCTAGGATCTTCAAAGGTAACTTTGAATGCTCCTTACATAATATTGAGTTTGATATTGATGAATGTTATAAATAAATTAAATTCGCTAAATGTCAATAAAAATCAAGGTCCAGAAGAGATTCAAGGAAAACTGATTTCGGAGCTAAGAGATGAATTAGCACCAGCTCTATTTAACCTACTAAAAGCTTCAATGAAAGCAGTGGTGGTTCCTTAAGATTTTAAGAATGCCAATGTTGTGCCAATTCATAAAGAGTGAAATAGGGATAAAGCAGAAAATTATAGGCCTATAAGCTTAACAAGTATAATCGGTAAGACATTTGAAAGCATTATTAAGGATAAAATAATTAGTTTCTTGGAAGAATATAACTAAATTAGAAATAGTCAGCATGGTTTTATTAGTGGGCGTTCTTGTTTAACTAATTTGCTAGATTTTTTAGAATATATTACAAAGGAAGTAGATAATAAAAATAATATTGATATCTTATATCTAGACTTGGCTAAAGCGTTTGATAAAGTTCCACATAAAAGATTACTTAGTAAGTTGGATGCACATGGAATAACGGGCAAACTTTTAAAGTGGATAGGTAATTGGATAAGCAATAGAAAACAAAGGGCGTGTGTCGAGGACGAGTTCTCGGAATGGGCAGCAGTGAAGATGGTGTGCCACAGGGCTCTGTTTTAGGACCTCTATTATTTTTAGTTTACATAAATGACATTGACATAGATATTGTATCTAAATGTAGTAAATTTGCAGATGATTCTAAGGTAGCAGAGATAGTAAACAACATTGAAAATGCTGAGATTTTAAAGTATCATATAGAAATGTTACAGAACTGGTCTAGGGATTGGCTAATGGAGTTCAATGCTGAGAAATGTAGAGTTATGCATATAGGGAATAATAATTTAGAAATTGAGTATACATTGAACAATATTAAACTAAAATCCACCAACAGTGAGAGGGCTTTAGGAGTCTTTATGGATAGCACTTTTAAATTTAGTGAGAATTGTAATAAAGTTGTAAATAGTGCTAATTGTGTATTAAGAATGATTAAAAGAACAATTACATGTAGAAATAAAGATATTGTGGTAAGGCTATATACGGCTCCTGTACGGCCCAAGCTTGAATACTGCGTTCAGGCTTGGTGCCCATATCTTAAGAAAGATATCGATAAATTAGAAAGGATACAAGCCAGAGCAACAAGGCTGGTATTTGACTGTCAAAAATTTAGTTATGAGAATAGATTAAAATTCGTAGGATCAGTCTCTTTAAGTGAGAGAAGAACTAGAGGAGATTTAATAGAAGTTTTTAAGATACTCAAAGGCTTCAGCAAAGTTAACCATAGTATTTGGTTTAATTTATCAAACAACAAAAACACAAGGGGACATATGTATAAACTTAGTAAATTTAGAAGTAGACTAGATTTAAGGAAATTTTTCTTTAGTCAGAGAGTTATAAATGCTTGGAATAGTTTGCCAAGCGAAGTTGTGGAAGCAGAATCAGTGAATGCTTTTTAAAATAAATATGATAAACATAAGAACATGTAAATTAGATGCTAATTGCATGTTCAGTGTTATGCATAGGCTACCTATAATTTCACATGTTGACATGAAGTCTGTATGATTTGATTTATATTAATTGGTTTTAGTTAAGAGCCTGATGAGTCTTAAACAAGCATATAATTGCTTCCTGACTCTGTAATGTTATGTTATTATTATAATGGACATCGGTGTAAGATGAACAATGTACATACTGGTTGGAGCCAGAGGCGATGCCGGTAAGATATTCGACTGTGAATCAGTATGTGTGGGGTTCAAATCCTGGGCTCGCCTGTCACTAACATCGATATCGAGTGAGGAAACTGACGTTAACATTAGCTTTTACTTATTGTACATATGTATTAATGTGTGCATGTGAAACACGGGAACACACACGAAAAATGAAACAAAACAAATTTGATTTTAATAAAGATGCCCTAGTATCTTAAAGATTCATCTTTGGGATCATCTGAAACGAAGCAGTACTTTAAACGAAGGTAAAGAATAAACGAGAGCTACGTGAATACTGGATAGAATGAGTAACGAAATCTAGATGAATTGACTTACGAGAAAAGATAGACGTTATTGGGGTACTTATTGAAAATGTCTGAGGGTGGATATGCAAAGATCGATTTTGAGCTATTGATTGAAAACCTTGACAGAATACGGCAAAATCTAGGATAACCTGGAGAATCACGTGGACTATAAGGTCACGTGAACTATAGGGTCACTTGGACTATAAGGTCGCGTGGACTATAAGGTTACGTGAACTATAGGGTCACTTGGACTATAAGGTCGCGTGGACTATAAGGTCGCGTGGACTACAGTCACGTGGTATATATGATCACGTGGACTTTAGGAGCACGTGGACTATAGCGTCACACGGAGCAAATATAACCATTGTCCGCTGCACCAGAATTACGCATAATATTCGATTGCGTATGACTCAACTTCGATAATTTGCTTCACGGTGCTCAATATCATTATGGATTAACATATAATTAAAATGCTGTCGAAATAGTTTAGGTCAAAGTTGAAATTATGCATAGCCCATAGCGGAGTTTTGATTTAATTACAAATTATGAAAATTCTATGTTTCAAAATGAACTAATCAACAACCTGTTAAACAAGATTTACATTAAGCACTCAAGACACAAATAAATGCGTCTCGTTGATCAGTATTAAAATTCTATGAAATTGCATTTAACTGTAGATAAGTGACATAATTTAGCACGTAGCGCCGTTTTATAAATATGTCAATCGATAGAAATAAAGCTACAAACCTACGAATTAGTAAAAAGAGCACTATACACAGAGTTTTCAGTTCACAATAGTGAGAAGTACAGGTCTGGATATGATTAAGATGCAAGCCAGTACATTAAGCCCGTAAGCTACATAGAGTGTGATACAACAACAGTCAGGCCATGGAAGATAACACACATAGTTATAATTATAATAATTATTAAATGTATCTTATAAACTTATGGTATCTATCTTCAGTTAGTGACAATACCATGAAACTTTACAAAAGATATAATATTTTAGCTAAGCAAAAACATCACAAAAAAAAAAAAAAAATTCATGTGAACAATAATTGAAAAGGTCCTAAAATAAAATTTATATTAATTAGTCATTGATCTTCCAGAGAAATCATTGAACTGCCTGTCCAATGCTCCTCCCTCTATCGCCATGAATTAGTATGTCGAACATCTTAAGCTCCTACGATTCTAATTGGTCAACTACATATTCTGTTTGATCATAGGCCTAGATACAAAACACATACGTAATTTCTACTGGATGTTTATTCGAGAAATCAATATTGATCAAATTTAAAAATTGATTCCTGCATAAAAATCTTATCTCAGTCACGTGACATGAGAAACATAGAGAATCAGGCGTTATGCACTATGGAAGATAAGATTGATATTAGTTGCAAAAATAAAAATAAAAGACAAGACAAGTTTACGGCCAATTTTCCTACCATAAAGAGACAGTAAGACAAGATGATAACGAGCAGAAAACTCTACTTGTATTCACAATTATATCAAATAATGTTACTTGATCGAGAAGGGATGCAGGAAAATCAATTATCAAGTTTTACGAATTTCACATCAACACAACATAGAACACACAATTCTTATTCCCACAGTTTGAAATTTATTCGACACAGGCCTACGGGAGCGAAATGCTTTGATCACAAAAGATACGAGTAAAACACATGATTTACAGTTTCACAGCTAATAATTTTCATTGATTTTGTTCGTTAAGATAAAGAAGACACCTTTGACATAAGCAGGGGTAGTAAAGTAAATATATTTATCACAAAAGATACGAGTAAAACACATGATTTACAGTTTCACAGCTAATAATTTTCATTGATTTTGTTCGTTAAGATAAAGAAGACACCTTTGACATAAGCAGGGGTAGTAAAGTAAATATATTTATCTCACACATTGAGATATAGTAGCGTATAAAATTGCAACATCATTAATAACAGCTTACATTGTTCTTAAAGTGGAGAATACAGAAAACTCACTCCGCCCAAAGCAAGATATACAAACCAGATATATAAAATACCTTATGTATCAATCAATCAATCGTTCAATCAATCAATCAATCAATTATACAATCAGTCAACCCATCAATCAATCAATCAGTCAATCAAAATGAAATTTCGGTTCTTCGCCTAAAGGCGACTACAGTGACGTCACAAGCGGCATATAGTAGGCCAACTATAAATAGCTCCACTTAATCAGCATATACCGTTATATCTGTAAATCGTAGAGAAACCAGATCCAACAGAGCGCAAGACAGCAATAAGGACAAGATTATTACACCAGGCACAAGATCCTGTTTTCATGAAGTTTACTAAGCCAGAAATAGCGAAGCACACCATGATAGATCTGAGAAGAATAAATGGATAAAGTCAGCGAATGCTAACCATTTCTATCACTCAAGCATACTGACTAGTAAATTCTATTGCAGTATATAAACAAAATTTGAATTAATGAAAAGATCTTGCAACGATATAGTAAACAAAGCAGATCAAGCAGGGAAAATTTACTGATCACAAGAAGTTACCCCGTCAGTTATATGTGGCTACAGCAACAAGTATCCTCTTTATTAATTATATGGGCATTGCTTTTACTCACGCTAAGTATAGCTTATTTGTACACGTATAAATATTGTTTACAGACAGCACATGTCCGACAGTGACCTTTAAAGACACTAACATTTTGAATGTGGGAATGGACGTCAAATTTACTAGTCAACTAATCTTACGACTAGTCTGACAAACTCTATCACGTGACGTAAACGCTATAGTCGATCAACAACAAACTAAACAACAAATCAAAGTGAATTGAATCGATTAAAATTACTGGTTGCCAAGTTAAAGCCCTTGTAACAGTAAATGTTTTAGATAGTCACTCTTATTTACTGTGTTACGTACTATAGGTGACAACTTCTTTATTACTTTAATTAATGCATGACACAACCCACGTGCAACAAAGTTTCCTTGTTTAGTTTCGATCTGTTATTTTGTAGTTTTCGTTATTTCCACTTTCACTCTGTGATTATTTTATTTGTAGCCTCTAAAGGCTACAAACGCATAACGCATTCACAGCAGCCGGTGCGGATTTAAGAATAACCTTCCATTAGCCCGGGGCTTATTTCATTCAAACTACCATCACTCGTCTTCTATGGTATTCCTTATTGACGCCCACGACACCAAGTGCAATATCCCCCCCCCATTCATAAAATATAAACTAAGCTTATAAAATAAATTGTTTTTTGAACAATTAAAGAAAGCAATACTCTCAAATAATTATTAGTTTAACGCCTGTTTTAAATGCTTAGAAGGAACATTGCCTTCAACTTATACCATGTTTAGTATCATTCTGTAATTGACGTATACAAACAATTTACTACATAGAAAATCTACGCTGAGAATGCAAATCTTAATTTGTTCAAAGAGAACAAATATCGTACATAGGCTATATATTGCCTAATAGCAGAATGTCGCTCAGATTGAAGAAATTGACAAGTAAATATAGAAATACTAACACTAACAGATTCCAGAAAATAACAAAAATTTAACATTTACTCAAAATAACGCATGTCGTAATAGTATTGTGTACAGAAGAACCGAGCCAGCATCAGAGCACTGCTAGGATACTGACAGAGCGAGAGAGCAGTATACTGATAATTGTTCTATGATCACTTGAGTATAGAAAATGAAGAATACATTGATTTGATAGCGGTGCAGATAGTACTAGGAGATAGTTGATGATGGTAAGATTGTTTACGACTGCCCAGGCATGAGTGAAGGCAAGACAGTTAACGACTACCCAGGCATGAGTGATGATAAGATAGTTAATGACTGCCCAGGCATGAGTGATGATAAGATAGTTAACGACTACCCAGGCATGAGTGATGATAAGATAGCTAACGACTGCCCAGGCATGAGTGATGATAAGATAGTTAATGACTGCCCAGGCATGAGTGATGATAAGATAGCTAACGACTGCCCAGGCATGAGTGATGATAAGACAGTTAATGACTGCCCAGGCATGAGTGATGATAAGATAGCTAACGACTGCCCAGGCATGAGTGATGATAAGATAGCTAACGACTGCCCAGGCATGAGTGATGATAAGATAGTTAATGACTGCCCAGGCATGAGTGATGATAAGATAGCTAACGACTGCCCAGGCATGAGTGATGATAAGATAGTTAATGACTGCCCAGGTAGAGTAAAGGTAAGATATTTAATGACTGCCAAGGCATGAGATAGTTGCCTATGCATGGGTAAAGGTAAAAGAGTTAATACGTGCCAAGTCATGCCCACCAATTCAATAACGTACTATTAAAAGGACATTGAAATCCAGTCAACAATCAATTGGCAAACCGCGACTGAGTAATTAATAAGTAATAATCTATAAAAGCAATCACTCAATTCAATACACAATACAATGTAATAAACAAGTTTAACGTCCAGTACCTCAGCCGAAGTCGAAAGGACGATGACAGGTTAGAAATAAACCATATTAATCATAATTTATTTGAAATCAAGACTGAATAGTCATACAATTACCGATCAATTTCTTTATTGCAGGTGCCAGTGGCGATGTCGGTAAGATACTCAACCGCGGATCAGTATGTGCGGGTTCAAATCCTGGGCTCGCCTGTCACTGACATTGCTTTCGAGTGAGGAAAAAAAAGCTGGTAAAGCTAAGATTAATGTCAGTTTCCTCACTCGAAAGCGATGTCAGTGACGAGCGAGCCCAGGATTTGAACCCTCATCAACTGATCTGGAAACTGACGTTAACATTAGCTTTACCAGATTTTTTGCTTTTATTCAATAGAACAATTAAATCAAGCTAAAAAAACTACTTAATCAATGAACAAAAATAAACATATCAAAATATATTAATTCATCTCGGTGATATGAACGCTACAGATTATGTTGGCTATGATTATTTTGACCGTGTGGTTACATAACGTATTCGCACAGGCGTATTACGGAGTCACACCATGATTTCTAAAACAGGGAACATTTGATTATAGGCATTAGAATACAAGTACAGACACAGGTCAAGCAGAGAACAGAAGAACGCTTTGGTCTAGCTGAAAGCGATGAAGGGCGAGTCAGATGACTCGACATGGGCTATGTGCCGCAGTATGTCCTTCTTTGTTATGATATCCAACAACCGCCTGCATAAAAAATCAGCTCTTTATAAGCAGAATTACATGCCCTACTAATCATATACAACACATGTATCATAGAAAATGATTTAATCGAAAAAGGTACGCTTTCAATCAAATAAACAAAATAATTATCAAATCTTTAAATTCACCATCCATCGTTGTCAAAGAGATCAGTAAAATATATTAGATAATTGTAAAGGCAAATTTAAAAAAAATCTGAGCATACTCTCTGGTATAAATCTTCTCTTTTGAAAAAATAGAGGATGTATATCTAGTAACAGATGATTAGTCTTCGGGTTAATAAAATTAGCAGGCAACAAAGTGAAAGTAAATATCAAACCCATTCCGAGTGACTAAAGTCTGCCGTAGTCCAAGCTTTCGGAACATATCAATCACTGTTTCCATAGGAGTCTGATCTGTTACTGTTACTGGAGACTGCATGAGACATTCAAACAACCAAGTGCAAGATTAAATCGCTAATTATAACATTTTCAATGTGTCTAATTAGACTTACGCATACACAAAAATGCTGAACCAGTGGCTTGTTGGACTCTTGTTCGACCAAGAATCAGCAGATGTAGGGTTCAAATCAGTGCTGGAAAGTACCTTTGATGCGGGGTGCTAATCTAGTTTTTTTACAAGCTTAACTGATTGGTCAAACAGCCTAATACTCAGAGTTGATTGAGATTTGGTAGGAAATCAGCCAGTAGTTAATAACTGAGCAGTAAATCCTCCTGTTTACCAATTCTTGCGCCTTTATTTTAACATCAGTAGCGTTAGTCGTAGCTGATGAACAGTTAACACATCGTTCAAAAATATATCGACAAAAATCAAAATTCATGATGTCTGTGAAATATCGTTTACACCGTAAATTATAATCAGACGTACCATATCTAGGATTTTCCTCAGTTTTAGAGGTTCAGGCCTGGTACCAGACTGATGCTGATGGGGAGGATGATTCGTGAAGTACACAAGAGAACGACTCACAATGCCGGCGTTAATCCTGCGAGCATTGTCTACAACAACAACGACAACAATCATAGAAACGCGCATAAGAACAACAGAGCAAATATAATTTTGATAGTAAAAGGCTATATCCAGGAGCCCATTCTGACCCCACATTAATTTCATTATTACAACTATTTAAAAATTTATTCCTCAGCTTTTATTTTAAAAAAATAATATAAAAACCAATAAGTTCCGTTTAAGGTCCACTAAGCACCACAAGGATTACTTTCACAGACAGTCAGGTTGAGATTCGAACGGATGGTCTCCTGCACATCAGGCAAACGAGTTATCCATTCAGCCGTCTCCACGCTGCATAGTTTATGAGTTTTTATACAGTTGCAGCTTTCAGTAAACTGCTTCACTCAGAGAACTAATCATCCAATCACGACAAACTCAGTACACAATCCTCACAAGCTAGCAGATTTAATAAATGCGTCTCGCCTTCCATTTAATTAAAATCATCGCATATTCTTTTAAATTCATGTCGATGGATATCATTAAACAGTCTTATAAATTCATTCGTTATTTATTATTCATAAATTTATTCATTCCTATAAATTATCCTCAGCATTCTTATTTCCTGTACAAATAGATCTTCCGATACACAAATTTCTTACACTTAAATGTGATCAGTATAGGAATCAACTCTCATTGAACACAGTTCATCTTATCAGTGCTTGCATTTAGCACGAGCCACCCGCAACGAAAATACAGTAGCAACGATAGAAAATGACTCGTCATTTATTCTATGAAATCTTTGTCTCTCTCTCTTCTCTCTCTCTCTCTCTCTCTGTCTTTCTCATATTCTGACAAGTGGCAGGTTCAACAATCATATTTCTACTCACAGTCTGCTTTCACAGAGAGAACATTCCATCGATCAAGAAGTTGGTTCAAAGAAAAGGCAGAGCCTTTCATAAACCATAATAAAATTAATAGAACTTGTAAGTTCACGACTGAGTTGAATAGCAGGAAAAGGATAGAGAGATATATACGTTTTTATATTGCCTTAATCAGATTCTGCGGAGGAGTTATATGCCATGGATCTGCCAATAGACAGTGCATTAAGAGAGAGTTCACAATAGGCTTAATCAATAATAGAGAGAAGAACTTACTGATGGCTATAATGAGATCTCGTCTTAGAACAAACCCGACGAGGAAGGGCGAGTCAGTCGAGACAATAACAGGAAACCCGTTGTGATCTGTGTCTCTCAGTAGTACCTCTGTCGTCAATCAATCAATATTTTAATCATTTAGACTTAGTGAGATTAGCAATTGATTTGTCATCATCATCATCATCCTCCCTTAAATCCCAGTTTAACCAGGGTCGGGATACAAATAGACTGTCTAAATCTTCTCTGTCTTACACCACACCACCAGCCAATCCCCTATTCGAGACTTTTCCATTCGTTTAAATTTTTGTAGCAATTTCTGGAGCCTAGGCGCTCACCAACCGAATGCCCCTTCTGACGTTGGTATGGATCTTAGTGCTTCAGTCGCCTTCTACGACACGTGCAGTCACCGCTTGGTCAATTCTTCAAACAAGCCGGACACAACACGGGGCAATTGATTTGTAAATTCATTAAATGAATAAATATATAAATTAATAAGTTAATTACTCAATAAATAAAAGTTACTCGCTAGGCAATAAAAAGTAGATTATTCCAGTGCCAGCAATCAATTAGCATATAGTCACTCGTTATGAACACTATGCAGGCTGAGTAAATTTAATTTCCTTCAATGTTAATAGTTTGCTATAATATCAATACTACTATAATTCTCCTTATTCAGGATATAAAGTGTCTTAAGTATTTTACTAATAGAGGTCTCCAAATCCTATTTTAACCCATAATCTTATTAACTTTTGATCACTGTTAGAATGTCATGGTACAATATTCAGTACTAATAAATATTCTTACAATATATAAATTAAAGAAGCCATTCGATGCTTACCGACTTCCTCAACGGTCGTAGAATCCTGAGTGATGACACAAAGCGGTCTCTCTTGACCTCTACAATAAAGAGAAATACACATAATAACCCAGTTTCTTTCAATTGGTTAATTAATATATAAATGCTTATATTACGAAGGAGCTATGTCCAATTCAATTAGAGAAATGTTCATGCTCGACGTCTCTCAGCACTCATACTCCACCAGACAATCCTTAACTAATTATCCATCAATTGAGTCCAGCGCGACTATGTTTAATTCAGTTGTATACACTTGTTGTTGTATCTGGAATAATATTCCCACTTAATATTCGTAATGCTTCCACCATAAATTCTTTTAATAAATTATACAAAGATTATTTAATGAATGGTTGGTGATCACTAGTTAGATATTTTCACTTTCATTTACACATGTTATATTTCATTTACATATGTACCTTTACTTTTTCTATTGTTGTGCATGCTTATTAATGTTTGCTCGGATTTTGCTTTCATTTGATTTTTCTACGATTTCCTTTGATAGTATCTAATAACATTTACACGTTGCATTTCTACAAAACATCTTATGAGTACGTCGTAGTGTTCAGCTAGATAAGATACTGTGTATCTTCACTGATGGCTACTCGTACTCGTAATATGTACCCTTACTTTTTCTATTGTTGTGCATGCTTATTAATTTTTTCTCGGATGTTTGCTTTCATTTGATTTTTGTATGATTTCTTTTGCTAGTATCTAATAATTTTTGCACGTATGTTGTTTGTCTGTCATTTGGTGTTGATGCTGGAAATAAATAAACGCATATCTGTTGTAAAGCTCGAAGACATGCGCAATTGCTTATATAACGGTGCATGTTTTTACTTAATAGTCAGGTGTTTGTCAGCAGAATACAAGATAGGGTTCACATCCACAGTTTTGCTGTCACAGACATGTCATTGAGACAGGCAAATGATGTTAAACTAGGACTCAGCTATTTTACCCTTTCATCGTATCCGTCTCCTTAGTACTACATATAAGCGATTGCAATGTTCCCTTTCATAATTTTTTTGATAATCTCTAATATCAGTAGACAACAACTGCAGCTAAAGAAATTCGCTTTAAAACAAGATTAGTAAAAAAGCAAAAAGTAAACACGCATTATAGTGAAATGATCAACTATGTTGATATCTATCACTTTTTAAAACCACATGTTTAAACCGTTAGGCAATTTATTCCATTTACCGTGTGACTAATCCAGTGAATGTCCAAGATTTTACTCTCAGATCAGCGCGGCTGGGATTCGAACCCACGAGGGTTCAATCCACCTCAGGATCTGTCATTTAAAAATTCATGACGTTACCCCTACGCTACTAACATTAATTCAGGGAGCGGATAAACTTAACTAGATCACGAATGCTGGTTGTATTTCAGTAGTCTTGTCAGGGTTAGATTAACAACTAAGTGTTCTGTTCTAAAGACTGCACCAATATAAAAGACTAATTCAATTGCGCTTAATAAGAAAGTATTAAATTAAACAAGACGATTAAATCAGATAAACTGCTGAGAATATCACTGGAGGTTGTTAAACCTACATGTACCCGTAGCTGTTCCATTCAAATAACTGTCCTGTACATCAGGCTATGTGAGACCAACAGCAAAATATACATGTCCACATGTGTTATTTACAAGTACAAGCAAGTAGTTCAACGTGTATTCATTCAAATTAAAATCTTCTATAAACGTAATTAAAAAGCAACACAAAAATCATAATTTAAATATACTTGAAATATCTTATACCTAGACAGCAGTACGTCAGCAGCCACTGTGGTGTGGATAAACTCGTCTTTGTTATCGAGGTAGGGGTAATTGTTCAGCTTTATGTGAGCATCATAACTGTAGGAGAGGTTAAGTATTATAACATAACATAACAGTTCTGAGTCAGAAAGCAAATTACAAGCTTGTTTAAGACTCATTCAAAACACTAATGCAAATAGGCTTAGATAATTAACTAACAAGAATGCATATATATACCTAATACAATATACATATTAAAGTAGATAATGGCATTAAAAAGCCTGTAAAGCTAATGTAAGTTTCCTCAGTCGAACGCGATGTCAGTGACGGGCGTGAGCCCATAATTTGAACCAGGATTTGATTATACAGATATATTTACAAAAACAGCAAAGTAAACAGCTATTTTAATGAAAATTCTAGCTTAATATTTCTAATGTAGACCTAACCTAATGCCACATATCTATACACTCAATAATACCTAATTAATATATAATAATACTTCTCTTCTCACTTCAAAATGACTGTTACACTAAGTACTAAAAATTATACTACACTTCTTCTAGAGCTGAATGGTTTAAATGATTGAGAATGATATCAAGCATTCGATTCTAGATTGACCAAATATTAGTAAGATATCGTTTTTATTCAATTGACTTAAAACAAAGGCTACCAGACTGTCTATCAATCTCTGAATACAAACCAATACATTGTACTCCGTCAGATAGTTCCCTACTGTTTCTTCACATCCGGCTGATCGTAAGTCTTCTACTAAACTACTCATTGCTTTCTGACTCTAATGTACATATATAATAATGTACATTCCACATACAAGTCTGTTGACTTGTATGTGGAATACTGGAAGGTCGAATTATATTTAATTTTGCATAAAAAGCCTAATTCACCTTAAAAGTCGTGAGCATTAAATGTACGCAAATACTAATTAACTTTGACACTTTATGAAAATCATTTTACTGGCAGTTATAGTGAAAATTATCCAACTATCTTTCAACTAAACTTAAGTAAAATTAGATTATATATCGTATTTGTTCACTTATAAAGCACTATATATTTATTATATTAAATAGAATGTAACTTAAGAAGCTAAAGGACTAAATAACTAGATAACGTGTCTGAGGGCATCAAGGCCGTCAGCAAGTACACCAGCAGCAAGTAAATCTTGCGCTGCGGGCATATGTTTTGAGTAAGCTCAAAACAATACTAAAAGTAAGACACGAAATAAAATTGATTATCAGTGAAGAACAAATGAGGCCTGACGAACGTAAATATATCTTAAATAACTCTGAGTAGAGGGACAAGATACATTCCACCTAAGTGCAGCACAAAAGGGAATCTATATTGTACACTGGCTGGAGCCAGTGGCGAAGTCGGTAAGATACTCGACCGCGGATCAGTAGGTGCGGGGTTCAAATTCTGAGCTCGCCCGTCACTGACATCGCTTTCGAGTGAGGAAACTGACGTTAACCTTAGCTTTACTACTACACAAAACAAGGATACATTCCATCTTTATGCAGCAGATCTCCCACCCACTTGGCCGTCATAGCAGCCGCCATCAGAGGAACAATGTACTGCAGTCCACCAGTTAATTCAAACAT
The DNA here is from genome assembly GCA_905160935.1 of Enchytraeus crypticus. Lineage (NCBI taxonomy): Eukaryota > Metazoa > Annelida > Clitellata > Enchytraeida > Enchytraeidae > Enchytraeus > Enchytraeus crypticus. The sequence continues at coordinate 746,962 of CAJHZI010000772.1, forward strand.
TATCACCACCAGTGATACTATAAACATACAACACTAACAATGTACAGCAGTCCACTAGTTAATTCAAACATTACCACCACCAGTGATACTATAAACATACGACACTAACAATGTACTGCAGTCCACCAATTAATTCAAACATTATCACCACCAGTGATACTACAAACATACAACACTAACAATGTACTGCAGTCCACCAGTTAATTCAAACATTACCACCACCAGTGATACTATAAACATACGACACTAACAATGTACTGCAGTCCACCAATTAATTCAAACATTATCACCACCAGTGATACTACAAACATACAACACTAACAATGTACTGCAGTCCACCAGTTAATTCAAATATAAAGCCGGTGTCATTTCTTGAGTTGATGCATATTGTTTGTTAGTAAGGCTATGTCGTCCGCAAATCAAGGTCAGATAATTTCCCATGACATAAATTTATTCCCCATTCTCTTTCATCGAAAGCTTTTCTCATTACAAAATCAATCAGTAGAAAAATAAAATATCAAATAGCATCGACGATAAAACCAAAAATAACATCGTCAACATCTTCTTCCCTTTAATACCAGTTTAACTAGGTTCGGGATATGAACTGACCTTAATCACTCCTATATTTCTCATACCATGTCATCAGTCAATCCTCCATTGTTCAACTCGTTCTAAAAAATTTTGGAACAATGTATGGAGCCTAGGCACTCCCCAACTGAACCAACCTGGTAGTTGAACGTTTGAGTAGTAAAACACATTGGCACTATTTTCTACACATTGGCACTATATAACTGATAAGCCATTATACATAACTGATACGATACTACACATAACTGATAGGCCACTATACATAACTGATATGCCACTACATATATGTGATAAGCCACTATATTTATCTTAAAAGCTTCTAGGTCTATTCTTCAAACAACCCGGAAACAACACGGGGAGAAACCCAAAAATAACATCAACTAACAATAAGTAAATAGATTAAAAGACTAAATAAAAGAAGAAACCTGTCATCCTGGTAACACCACCGAGACCTGCACAAGCTCCGACCATAGCGTAGAGCCCCGGGGTGGCGCAGGTGTGGCCACTAGCACACATCTCCTTGAATATATAGTGCTCCTGATTAGCCCTGCAACATTTATACTCATTAAACAACAAACATTATCAACAACTTCATCATCTTCCCTTTAATCTCAGTTTAGGTAGGGTCGGGACAAGAATAGACCTTCTTCACTCCTCTCTGTCCCATACCATATCATCAGCAACTCATATGCACTATGTTATACATAAGCAGGTTGATTTAATCCAAACGGAATGATTAAAAGGAATGCTTAAACGCGATTTGGAGTGTATTTAGGAGGCTGATTTGTTTTGACAATCTTTTCCACCAAAGACACATCTGATAGCTTTAAATTATCTACGGATCATTTAACAAATGAAGATCCCACTAAAGAGGTTCAGTCATATTCTCAATAATTTTATTTGCATATATCTAAAATATTTTATCCATTGATTATAATTATTATAGTAATTTTCAGTTTTCAATTGATCTATTTTAAGTTCTTGCATCAACAATAGAATAGAAGCAGAATTACTTTGAATGCTTTATTTTACAAGCCATGTTTAAATCGCTGAAACCACAAAACACAAACATCAGACGATTGTAAACAGTTCAGTATATCTAGCAAATTCTGTTATTCCTAACACTGTTCATGTTTGCATTACGAAATGAATGTTAAACCACCACAGTATTAAATAATGACAACAGAAGCTGTACAAGGAACCCACCTGGCAAACTGTTCGACAGCCACTCCTACCAGTCTTCCTGCTATCGCTCCGATAGCCATGCTGGGTATAAATAGACCACACGGAACCTAAGCATACAAATACACATATAGTGGCGTTCCACTGGCCGTAGCCAGTGGCGATGTTGGTAAGATACTCGACTGCGGATCAGTACGTGCGGAGTTCAAATCCTGGGCTCGTCCGTCACTGACATCGCTTTCGAGTGAGGAAACTGAAGTTAACATTAGCTTTTACCACCTTTTATAGTAAACATCTTTAAACGATAATACACACAACCACTGAACATTTAATACACAAAATTGCACCATTAGATCTATACAGAAGGAAATTGACAAAATTACAAGATTTACAATGAGTAGAATAAAAAGCTCTGTATTATATTACGTAGCAACAGTCAATATTACAGAGGCCAACTAATAAGTCCCATATGAATCCCGGCTGAATGAATATTTATAAAGCCTGGCTCTTAAGCACAATACTAATGGAAGCCACCGAAAATAAAAACACTTATTCTAAACTAATATATGATGTCCATTTCTATCTCAGGTTTTAATTTACAATATAATGTGTAAAGGAAAACAGAAATTAGTAAGCTGCAATATTCGCGAAGTAAAAAGGGAATAAACAATCAATGGTATCAAAAGTATAAAAATAGTACAAAAGTACCATAATCCTTTGCTTGCTTAATTTCTAATTCAGTAGAAAATTTTAAAACACTATGCTACTGCTAACGTCAGTTGGTAACACAAGAGTATTGTTAAAAACGGTTTGCTGTGGTGTGAACCCACGGCCTGTTGCTTATCAGTCAAGCATTGCTGTGAATTCGACCAACAGCAGATCGTGCAGATTAAGCTTAATATGCCCACCTTGATACCGAATGTGAAGATGGTGATGACTATCTTGAAGAGCAGAGCCATTGAGAGCTGCCAGAGAGCCGTTATGGCTCTGTCACCCAACGGTCCTGTCACCACATCATTATCAACTCGCTCAGAATTGCCCACCAGCAAATAGTCGCTAAAATACAGCAGCAAATCATTAGTTACAGCAAAGCAATAAGACATGAGAGACTTCTAGACTTCAACCTCATCAATCTTCATCTGAAATGAAGCCAGAGCATTACTATATTTATAAAATGGAAACAGGTTCTACATGATAAAAGCAGTTCAGCCTGGTTTCTTACAGTGCTCAGTTTAGTTGGCTTCGGCAGAAAATTCTGCTATGTTACAAAATTGTTATATATATATATATATATATATATATATATATATATATATATATATATATATATACACATGTATATAACTTCATAACTTAATTTATTTTAAACTAAGAACATAGTTATTTAACATTATTTACTAAATAGAATCTTACAACAATCCATACCCTTTAACAACTGCCAATTTCATGGGAAACAATGAAATATAAAACATTAACTGAGCTCTTTACCCACCAGAGGGCAGTGTTATCTTCAGGGCGACACTGGCTGACGAGCTGTCGGATCAATTCACTTGTGTTCATTCTGTATCAATCAATTATCAATCGATGAACCAATGATTTAAAAGATGTTAATAAATACGGTTTAATACCAGATATAGAACAATGGAAAAACAACTTATACATGCCTAGGTATATTTAGTTATATACTTATATATCAGTAATTCCGGTCACTATTGTCAAAGCGAATCTTCTGCTATTTTAAATGACAAGATTTATTACCTAGCTGCAGTAGTACCACTGTGGCATATAGCATAAAGTGCGCTCATGTAAAAATATTGAATTTACAGTTATTGCTACGTTATCTACGCTATTATTATAACAGTATTATAGAAGGCCTATATACACTGTATTAAATGTAAAGCTGGTAAAGCTAAGGTTAACGTCAGTTTCCTCATTCGAAAGCGATGTCAGTGACGGGCGAGCCCAGGATTTGAACCCGCACCTACTGATCCGCGGTCGAGTGACTTACCGGTAATTAGTCATAATAATTACCAGTAATTAGTCATAATAATTACCGGTAATTACTAATAACTAGTCGGTAAGTTAATAATAATATGTAATTAATAATATTAATAATAATAATGCGCAAATCGCTATGCAGTGTCTGCTCCCAGCGATTACTTGAGCCCAATTCAACTTGGAGCTGGTATTCCAGGTGGCTGTGAGGCAGCTGTTCACGCTACTCGCCGTTTCGCTGAGTCAATGCCAGCTGATCTCTTCGTGGTAAAACTAGACTTCTGTAATGCTTTTAATTGCTTGAGTAGATCACGAATGCTCAGCGAAATATATCACACGATTCCAGAGCTGTATAGTTTCTGCCATCTAGCTTACTCAAGCCCTTCGTGGTTGAAGTTCGGAGACTGGTGCATTGAGTCACAGGAAGGAGTCCAACAAGGGGATCCCTTAGGGCCCATGCTGTTTTGCTTGACTATTCACCCTCTCCTTACTTCTCTCTCTAGCGCTCTCACGGTGGGATACCTAGATGACATTACTCTAGGTGGTTGCGAGTCGTCGATTGCAAATGATGTACAGACTATCATCGACAGAGGCCAAGAATTTGGGCTTCAGTTGAATCGTACCAAGTGCGAAGTCATATCATCAGTTTGCAAATCTCCGGGCAACTCAGTTTTGTCATCCTTTGTGCCAATGGGCCTCTCCCATAGTACTCTACTCGGCGCGCCACTCTCTGGAGAAGAAGCTACTACCACCGCTTTATCTAGCCGCTTGGAGGATGTCAAACGTACAGCATCGCGCTTGAAGTCGCTAGCCGCTCATGATGCTTTGACAATCCTTCGCTTTTCATTAAGTGCACCTAAACTTATGCACATTCTGCGCTCTAGTCCGAGTTTCTCTAATCCGCGGCTTTTAGACTACGACGAGGCTCTTAGGCTATGCTTGTGCGCCGTAATCAACGCAGATTTGTCTGATTTGCAGTGGCAGCAAGCCAGTCTACCGGTGAGCAAGGGTGGTCTTGGAATTCGTCTTGTTTCCCATATCGCGCCTTCAGCCTTTTTGGCATCAGCGATGGGAACGAGGCAGTTGCAAGACGCCATCCTACATAAATGTTCCCTTTCTGCCGATAGATCCATTGACGATGCGCTGTCAGTTTGGTCCAAAAGCCTCACATCTAGTGCTCCACCTTCTACCTCAGTCAGTAAACAGAAATCATGGGACCGTCCTATAGTGGATCGGATTTACAACAGTCTGTTAGAATCCCAATCCAATGCAGTAGACAGAGCACGACTCCTAGCTGTATCAACCAAAAGAAGCAGTGACTGGCTTCACGCTCTCCCTGTTGCTTCTTGTGGGCTTTTTTTAGACAATGAGGCGATTCGAGTACCCGTTAGTTTCCGTTTGGGGGCGTAAACTTGCGAGCCTCACATGTGCCCCTGCGGTCATGAAGTCGACGCTTTAGGTCTCCACGGCCTCTCCTGCAAACGAAGTTCAGGTAGAATGTCTCGTCATCACAATTTAAATGACTTAATATGGTGAGCACTTTCAAGAGCAGGCATCCCTTCCTCTAAGGAACCAAGTGGGTTGTCCAGATCAGACGGCAAGCGTCCGGACGGCATGACTTTAGTGCCCTGGTGCAACGGTAAATGTGCCGTATGGGACGTCACGGTCATTGACACTATGGCAAACTCCTACCTGAATACGACTTCAGTCACAGCCGGTGGAGCTGCTGTTCATGCCGCCTCTAGGAAGTTGGATAAATACCGAGATCTGTCCTCAGGATATGAAGTTGTTCCGGTTGCCATTGAAACCATGGGCCCGATGAATCCCGAAGGAGTTGACTTTATAATGGCATAGGCAGACTTATCACAGAGCAAACCGGCGATAAGCGAGAGACATCTTTTCTTTGGCAAAGGCTTTCCATGACTTTGCAAAGATTTCATGCAGTCTGCTTCAATAATTCTTTTAAGCCGATTGATGACCTCGAGTAGCCGGGCGGCGATTCAGCACGTATTGCTTGAATCGTTTTTATCAAACCCCAGGTTCTTTACACCGGGGTAAAAAAAATAAAATAATAATAATAATATAATAATAATAATAATAAAGGTTTAACGTCTATTTCCTCATCCATGGATGATGTCAGGGACGTCCCCAAAGTACACGTCACTACAGATCAATTCACCCAGACCAATCTTCAAAATAAATGTGCTGAGAAGCAGTAAGGTGATAAACGAAAGCCAGTCCAGTAGAAAGAGAAGAACAAGAGCGAAGATTAGTAGGTAAAGAGTTCCAGATCGTGGGTGCTGCATAAGAGAATGAACATCAGCCCAATGATGTGAGAATATTTGGAACAGAGAGAATATTGGCATCAGTGGAACGAAGTGTACGTGGGGGACGATAGGGAACAATAAGTTCAGATAAGTAAGAAGGCTTCCCAATATTAGCACTGTCGTCGTAATCTGAAATTTTATTGTAATACATAATGTACAAGACATTACATCTAGCACATCAAGACACCCTTCTTTGATACAAAAAAGCTGCACTTATGTTCAAGGATTTTATCATGACACTACCCGACCTAAATGTTTTTACGTTACAGAAAACCTGCAAATTTTATGCTATTTGTTAAGTAAATATAAAAAGTAATGCATTCAAAAAAGAAACAACCGAGATGGCATACATTTTTGGACAACTGCAACAAATTGGAAGTAAATTCAGAATTGAGATCAGCGTAGAGCACTTTGTTGATGAATTGCCTAGTGTAAATAGTGTCATATAACTGAGGCTAATGTCAGTAAGAGAGATGAATTCCAGATCCCAATATCCACAATAAGCTTTGTGTAGAACTTAGTATTTAGAAACTACTATTGCATAATTATTAAATCAAGAAAACTATAACTATAACCTGGTAAATGGGTTAGGAAATGATATCACAGCTGTGATGAGAGTTAGAACCAGAACCTAAAAAATTGCATAAAATCAATATGGCTCAAATGCTTCTCAGACAGTTTCCATCTGAATCCTCAAAAAATTCAATTTTTTTCAATATAAAAATACTGTCAGAGATGGTCGAACTACTGATAATTTTCGAGTCTCTAGCCTTCTGCTCATCAAGCTTTTCATCAAGATTTCCACGTAGTCGGTCATCATTGTGTGTGCATTAAATCATTAACACGTTAAGATAGTAATATAGCAGGATTTCAGAAATATATTTGTATAGAAACAAACAACCCTTCGACATCTTTGCCTCATTATGATCAAATTTTTAAAGTTATTCATCCCAGATCTGTGGAAATTGCTACTTTTAGGTGTAATAATTAAGAATGAATCTGATTTCTGACACACTTTGCTCCAAATACAATACACCAAAATTGATGAAAAATATCTACTAAATTACCTAGATATTGATAATGAAATATATTTAATTCGGAAATGCAAACTCTAAATTGTACAGTTTCCCATATGGCAGATACTGTTTTTATTATTACAGAATCTGAAAGGAACGGATTCAAAGTAGAGAGTTTCGTGTCAAATATTATGATCCAGATATTAGTCAAAGGAAATTAAATTAGGGCAAAATTTCATTTAAAGAAACGGTAAAGCAAGCCAGTTCATGTTACCTCTGTTATTGGATATTTTCCAAGTTTGCTCGTCTTGCGGTACCGGCACCACTTGATGTTAGCTCTGATGAATATGGTTCCCCACACGGCCTGTAGCATCAACCAACGACACTCATATGAAAGCATATGTTAGTTGCTACAGGTAACATCAAAACAAAGATTAACTACAATTATTTAGCTTAGGACGAAATGAAGGATCTAGAAAAAATTTCTTTCCTACAGCTAAAATAGGCAAAATAACATAACAGCACACCGTGTCAGGAAGCACAGATACTTGTTTAAGGCCCATTATCCTCCTTCCTCTCAATGGTTATTAGTAATCGTTGCCTTTTCATGGTGCATCAATTGCAGCCTGCGCGAAATTAAGAATAACCTTCCATCACCCTGAGCTTTTTTTCCTTCCTAAGCTGTCAATACTTGGTCTTACAGGGTGGTCACCCACAAAGTACTACCCGAAGCCGATGTAGATTAACTTCGATAATTGACGTGCAAGTAAACTAGGTGCGCTAAATCCCTCCGTAAATCTTAGAGAAAAAGAGAGAGACGAAACAAAACAGAAAGACATATGATAAAATTCAAAACAAATATCTCGTTTTAATTGCAGCATTCTAAAATGATAAGTAATTCTAAAAGTACATAGTAAGAAATTAAATTAATAAATTAAACAATAAGCAATAACCTTTAGAAACAGTTATACAATTAGAAAGCTTTACACAAATATTTACTTACTCCAAATACTCCCAGCAGAATGAAAGCAAAGAGTTCAATTAGAAACCAGGGATTGTGATATTCCACGTAAAACATCACCAAATGATCGTTTCCAAATGGATTGAAGGATCGAAGGACAAATGCAGCAGCAAGAGCACAGAAAAATGATCTCCAGAGCGTCTTCAACGGGAAATAGTAACTAACCTGACGAACATAACATAAGAACACAACATATGAGCACAGTATATGAGCACAGCATATGAGCATAACATGTGAGCACAGTATATGAACATAACATATGAGCACAGTATATGAACATAGCATATGAGCATAACATATGAGCATAACATATGAGCACAGAATATGAGCGCAGCATAATATTATGAACATAACATATGAACATAACATATTCATGAAAATAACGTATGAGCATAACATATAAGCATAACATATGAGCACAGCATATGAACATAGCAAAAGAACATAACATATGAACATAGCATATGAGCGTAACATAAGAACAAAGCATAGGAGCATAGCGTATGAGCGTAACATATGAGCATAGCATATGAACATAGCATATGAACATAGCGTATGAACATAGCATATGAACATAGCGTATGAGCGTAGCATATGAACATAGCACCTGTATTGATGTTTTAGTTGCTCCTGTATTGATGTTTTAGTTGCTCCTATTACATACTTAATCAACCTCTCACTCTCAGAAGGTATCTTCCCAACCTCCTTCAAACAAGCAGTTGTATCTCCATTGCTAAAAATTCTTCTCTACCAAAAGATGATCTTTCCAGTTACCGTCCTATTTCCAATCTTAACTTCATCTCTAAACTTCTTGAAAAGGTAATTTATACCCGTTTATGCACTCATCTTGATTCTTTCCTTCTCTCTCTCATTATCAATCTGCCTATAGAAAACTCCATTCTACTGAAACCGCTCTTCTTCGTATACATAATGATCTTAGCTTGGCCATGGGTAGTAAACAGGTTTCTGCCTTGGTTCTTCTAGATCTCTCTGCTGCCTTCGATACAATTGACCATGGCATTCTAATAAATAGGCTTAAATCTTGTTTTGGCATTTCTGATTCTGCTTTTTTCCTTCTTACATCATATCTCTCATGTCGCACACAATCAGTTGTTATTGGTCAAAATCGCTCTTCTGAACTACCCCTCCTACGCGGTGTTCCTCAAGGTTCAGTGTTAGGTCCATTGCTCTTCTCTTTATATATCACTCCTCTTAGCTACTTGCTTGCTCAGTCTTCCATAAATTTTCATTTCTATGCAGACGACACTCAACTGTATATTTCCTTTTCTAATCATGATTTCGATCAGAAACTGGCCCATCTCTCATCCATTCTAGACAAGGTTTATTCCTGGCTTTGTGCTAACCGTCTTGCTATTAATCCCTCTAAAATTGAATACCTTTTAATTGGCACTCCTTTGCAAAGAAATAAAATTACTAATAATTCTGTTAATTTTCAGAATCTTTCTCTTTCACCTTCTCGATCTGACAAAAACCTTGGAGTCATATTTGATGAAAACCTTGACTTTAAATCCCATATCTCTTCTGTTTGTTGCGCTTATTTCTTTCAGATTCGTCAGATTATGCAAATACGTCCATCCCTTACTAGAAATTCAGCCACTATCCTTGCTAATTCTATAGTTCATTCAAAGCTCGACTACTGTAATTCATTATTACATGGATTGCCTATTTTTTCTATCAATCGTTTGCAGCACATCCAGAATTCTCTTGCACGTGTTGTTTGCAAGTCCTCTCGACTTCAATTTCGCTCTCTTTCTTTACTTAGCAGACTTAACTGGCTCCCTGTAAACCAACGCATAAAATATAAAATAGCTCTATTAACTTTCAAAACTCTGCGATTTGGCAAGCCTTCTTATTTATCTGAAATTCTTCTTCCCTATCGTCCCTCACGTTCACTTCATTCCACCGATGCCAATCTTCACTCTGTTCCAAATATTCTCATATCACTGGGCAGACGTTCTTTTTCTTACGCAGCACCCACAATCTGGAACTCTTTACCTGCTAATCTTCACTCTTGTTCTTCTCTTTCAACATTCTCTAGCAAGCTTAAGACTTAACTTTTCCCACCGTAGATATAATCAATCTACCCTGACCATTTTTGATCACCGGACTGGCTTTCGTTTAGGACCTTACTTCTCCTCAGCACATTTCTTTTGCAGATTGGTCTGGGTGAATTGATCTGTAGTGATGTGTACCGTTGGGGACGTCCCTGACATCATCCCTGGATGAGGAAACGGACGTTAAACCTTTATTATTATTATTATTAGCGTATGAGCGTAGCATATGAACATACCGTATGAGCGTAGCATATAACATAACATATGAGCATAGTGTGTGAGCGTAACATATGAGCATAGCATATTAACATAGCATATGAGTATAGTGTGTGATGAGCATAGTAGTGTAATAGCATAGCCTTAGAGATGTGATTCTCTGCAGTTAGATAAATGACAATAATTATACAATTAGTATTGAGATTCAATAGAAAATAAAATTAATAAATTAAAGGATTTCATTGAACACCTTACTCATAAATTTCAAAATAGTAACATGAAGAAGCTTACGAGAAACAAACAAAATGACACATAAGGAGGATATAATGACAATGGTACTATTAAAGAAGACAATTTGGCCTCAAACCTCTTCCAGACTGAACAAGACTCCGCCTATCAGCCTAAGATCTATTAATAGCCTAACCTCTTCTAGACTGAACAAGACTCCGCCTATCATCCTAAGATCTATTAATAGCCTAACCTCTTCCAGACTGAACAAGACTCCGCCTATTGGCGCTCCAAAAGCCACACTCACTCCAGCTGCAGCCGCTGCTGATAGAATCTGTACATATATGCAGAGAGGATAGAAAAGTAGAACAAGAAAAATAACAGCAATCTAGAAAGGCAATGGAATATTGCCTCAGAAGCCACATTTTCCTCAACTTAGGGGGCGGGATTTAGCGCACTCACATAAGCTGCACGCCAATTGAACGAAGTTAAGCTCTATCGCGCCTTGTTAGTACTTTGTGGGTGACCACCTTGGAAGACCGAGTGTTGATAGCTTTGAAAGAAAAAAAATCCCGCGGGTGTTGGAAGGTTATTCTTAAATCCGCGTAGGCTGCAATTGATGCGCCAACAAAAGGCAACGATTACTAAAAGCCATGGAGAGGAATGGAGGAAATAACGAAAACTATAAAAACAGCAAAGCAATCAAGAAAAGAAACTATGTAGCACATGAGGTGTCATATGCGCAACTATACGAAATAAAGAAACAAAAACAAACTAAAGGCTATATTTGTTGATGTATGGAGTGCTATTTAGAAGGCATAAAAAATACAGTTAGCTGAGAAGATTGATTAAAATTGGATAAGAAGGTGATGGAAGTTCTAAGGAGTCCAGAGACGAGTATGAAGTAACTCCTAGTCTGTGATGATCAAAGGCAGAGAGGTGAGTGCATCCAATAGCAAACATTAAATAAAATTAAGTACCAAACTTATGAAAAAACATATTAATCAAAATGCTACACAAACCTCTCTCTTCTTAGCCTCGTTTTTATCATACTTAGGAAAGAGATGCGACATGATGTTGCCACAGCAACTCGCTATATGAACGAATGGACCCTCTTTACCCAGACTCAATCCAGATGACACTGAGAGCATCAGTCCAACAGACTTGATTAGGAGCGTCCATTTACCCAAATATCCTCTTATTATAAATCCACTCAGTATCGTCTTTATCTGAAATTTTCAAATAGACTCCCAATTATATCCTTGTAAGTTATATTAAACGTTACTATATTGAATATATCTCCAAAATAATACATACCATATGCTATATGGCTTAATTTAACGTCTGTTTTTTATTGCAGAGGATGCTATGTGAGATGGTATGGTTTAACTTTAACGACTGCTTCAAGCGTATCAAAAGCTAATGTTAACGTCAGTTTCCTCACTTGAAAGCGATGTCAGTGACAGGCGAGACCAGGATTCGAATCCCGCACATACTGATCTGCAGTGGAATATCTTACCGACATCGCCTCTGGCTCCAGCCTATATCAAGTAAGCATGCAAGAAAAAGTACCAACGACAGTAAGTATCATAAATTACCTCAGGTATTCCAGATCCACAAGCATACGGAGCGAACACTCTAACCAACATGGCAGCGAGTCCAGCGAACATCAGAGCCCACAAGATGTACATGAAGTAGCTGAGGAGATACGGACCTGCACCGTGCGAGGACTGCGCTCCAAACAACTCAGGCCACGACTTCCACTGCACGCAAAGAACAACAAGAACTCGAGAAGCATGCAACTAGAACACCAATATCATCAAAATTGAAACTGCATAGGTAACATTTGACAAATTTCCAAATCTATACTTATTGGGATGTAATAAGCGCATCGCATATAGCATCGTTCAGTCAGTCCATTATCTCTGTAGTGAAGTATCAGAATAGACTTTCATAAAACAAGTCATGAGTCACCCAGTTCTGACTGGTGTCTCATGTCCAGGAATAAAGAATGCAATGTCATTTTTTCCAGATCCTCATGGAGTCACAGTACCATTCTCTTTATTTCTGCCATTAGTTACATAGACAGACCTTTTGAATTGGACAATATTGTTTTGAACCTCAATTTCACTTTAATTAATTGGAGACACAGGCGTTTGAACTCAATTGGTAAATGCAATATCTCTCTCTCTCTTAGTGCTAGTGCACTGCCTACTGGCAGGTCCATGGTATATAACGCCTCCACTCATCTCTATCTTCCACATACAAATAGATCTTAAATCATCCATAACATTTCTTTTGATGTAACATTATTCTTGGGGGATTCAGCTTTTAAGAGGTGGGCCCCTATGCCTCCTCAGCTTCGACTAACATTTACTGGGCAGGGCATCATTCTCTGACAAAACAATCCTGTTTACCCCAAAAATACACTATAAATATAATATACAGAGTGAGTAAAAAAAATGATAACACCTGCAAAAAATTTGAATATATCAGGCTATTTTTAATATTTTCAAATAAAACTTTTACCAATTACTAAAGGACCAATTTCTGATGGGGTGGCCCATTTTCATCCATTTTGGTACACAGATTGGCCAGTTATGCAAGTTTCAGCAGAGCAAAAAATTTGAATATATCAGGCTATTTTTAATATTTTCAAATAAAACTTTTACCAATTACTAAAGGACCAATTTCTGATGGGGTGGCCCATTTTCATCCATTTTGGTACACACATTGGCCAGTTATGCAAGTTTCAGCAGAGCAACCACCCCATTTATAAGGACCAATTTCTGATGGGGTGGCCCATTTTCATCCATTTTGGTACACAGATTGGCCAGTTATGCAAGTTTCAGCAGAGCAAAAAATTTGAATATATCAGGCTATTTTTAATATTTTCAAATAAAACTTTTACCAATTACTAAAGGACCAATTTCTGATGGGGTGGCCCATTTTCATCCATTTTGGTACACAGATTGGCCAGTTATGCAAGTTTCAGCAGAGCAACCACCCCATTTTTACCTAAAAATGGCGTAAAGCACTTCCTGCAGTTCTGTCTTGTTTTTAGGCTTCGGCTGGTGTTTCTGATAGAGATGCAGCATTGTTCCACAGACATAGTAATCCAAAGGATTTAGATCGAAAGAGTTTGGAGGCCATTTATTCTTCTTAATGAAGTCCGGGTTTCTCTCGCTGATCCATTCCTGTGCATGACGAAATGCATGAGCCGGAGCACCATTCTGCTGAATGATGAAACCATTTGGTAGAAGAGCATAGCAATCATCAAACAGCTCCGGAAGCAAAGTATTGACGTAATACTGAGAGTTCACCTTTACTTTCTCGTCAATGAAGTGCAATCTGCCCTTACTGTTGCAGCAAACGCCATTTTAGGTAAAAAATGGGGGGTTGCTCTGCTGAAACTTGTATAACTAGCCCATCTATGACTTAAAATGGATGAAAATTGGTCACCCCATCGGAAATTAGTCCTTTTGTAATTGCTAAACGTTTTATTGAAAAATATTACCAATAGCCTGAGATATTAAAATTTTTTGCAGGTGTTATCATTTTTTTTACTCACCCTGTAATATAAAAATAATATAAAATATAATATAGTATATAATATATAATATCATACAAATATAATATAATTATGCTTAATTCTAAAAATTTTGAAACTAAAGAACTAAGCAACGTTGTAAGCCAGGAAAAAGTGACATTTTTAAATTATTTAAGTTTAGCCTAAATGCAAGTTAAATTACCAACAACATTCTAAACTAATTTTATCCACATTAAAATAAACAACGATATAACTAATATGGTTACATCCTCAATATTGTTCAAAGATGAGATATGTTAAACCTTTTGTTATTAATAATTAATTAACAGATAAACTAGTCTAAAAACATGTCGAGTGATATTTGCTAATTTATTAATTATACTATCTATTTTTTATATTTCTTCTATTTTTTCTAAAACGAATGGAAGAGATTTTGATATGGTATGGGACAAAGAGGAGTGGAGAAGGTCCATTCGTATCCCAATCCTACCTAAACTGGGATTAAAGGGAAGATGATGATGATTTATTTTATTTCTTTACTTAATATTTACTTAGTTATAATATAATATTTAATTATGATTATTTATTAACTTAAAAATGTAGTTCAAACAATCTAAATGCGTAAGAAACTGCCAGACCTGCGGACATCCATCAAAATCGAGAGTAGTTTCATTAGAAGCCCAGCAGCAATGTTCTCTGTTCAGCCAAAATGCTTCAAGACACACGCCTTCTTTCAGATCTGATATCCACGTAGCACCGATGTCGACAACCGCAGCGCAAACACCTAAACACGCACACAAATATTAACATCACAAATACGCATCTATCCTACAACACGGCTATTACAATATATGTTTAGCTAACAAAATTACAAATAAACAGACTACACAAATATAAAATAAAAGCTATCATAAAATAAATAAAGTCAAAATAAATAAATTACAAACTTATCTACAGC
The DNA here is from genome assembly GCA_905160935.1 of Enchytraeus crypticus. Classification (NCBI taxonomy): domain Eukaryota; kingdom Metazoa; phylum Annelida; class Clitellata; order Enchytraeida; family Enchytraeidae; genus Enchytraeus; species Enchytraeus crypticus. Next base: position 762,118 of record CAJHZI010000772.1, read on the forward strand.
AAAACAAAGTAACTCGAAGGTAACTTACACTGATCTATTACATTGTTCATAACAGTAAGCTTAAAATCATCAAACTCTTCAGTTCTTCATTCAAGAAAAGAATTATCATTCAGGAACACTATAAGCCCTTTAGTCTCCATATATACAGAATAAAATTATATAATATTCCAATATGCTGTTAAGATTAAATAATATTGTAACAATTTAATATGCCTTGGCTCACAGTTACTTTTGTTTCCAAAAATGTACCACTGAGTATTTTATTTTCAGCTCCCTCATTCAGTGAAATTTATACTGAAATGGAATTCTACGTAGTAAATGTGAACCCACGATTTGGCAATAGCAATAAATACCATAGCTGAGTGAAATTGGAAACAATCTACGTAAAAAGTGAGAGTTAAACAGACAACTTACCAGCGGCACATCCTACCAGCAGCACACACACCCAGCCGCTCCAGGCATCATGTGCAGCCTTCAGCCTCTCAAACCATCCATCATTTTTCTTCTTCATGATATATCTGTGTCTCATCCTGTCTCTTGTGATGTCACGCTGCCAGTCGATCGTATGAAAGTCATCGTACTGGCCAATAACAGATGTGAAATCTTCTACATCCATCGTCGCCGGGCTTGGGCCTCCTGAATATATTCACTGTAGCTTGTCAATTATTAATTAATTTTATTACTAATATTATTAACAACTATGTCAAAGCTTGATTCGATATATATTTAGGGTGCATTTGTATTTGGAATTGTATTTCTAGTAAAGTATTTAATAATACTGTTGGACAAGTAAAGTTAAAATGTAAAGTATTGAGTTTTATTAAAGTGAGATCCTAGGCGGTATCTAAGTGAGGGCAAGTGACCAATGAGGGCATGCCTAAACAGGAAGTGAGAGAGATCCAAATGGAAGAGAGAGCAATTCGAAGGGTTCGGTTATTCGAACTAATTTGTAGTCCATCGAGCAGTCGATGAGAATAGAGTGATTTGTAGTCCATCGAGCAGTCGATGAGAATAGAGTGATTTGAAGAGGATCGAAGAGGGAAGAGAGTTCCATCGAAATATTCTAACCTAGGGATTATAGTAGAAGGAATCCTAGTAGGCAAATAGTCAAGAGGAAACTAGAGTAAAGTGTAAGAATTTGAGCTAGAGAGCATAGTAGTAATTTGTGAGTCAAAAGTAATTGTATGTTACGTAAAGTACTTACCTTTTGCGATACTTAAAGTGAACTGTAATTCAATAGAAAGGATAATTTTAAGTTATATGTAATTCGCTTACACGTGCTATTTGAAATCGTTTCAATTTTCGTTCTATTGAATATCCGTGTATTATTTTATTTATTTTCGCATTAAATTAATATTTAATTTAATGCAGTCGTTGAAGTTATCAATCGCTAAGTAAGATATCTAGATTCAGTCAAATCGAGGACAGGTAAAAATTCTAAAAATAATTATTACAGGCATATTATTAGGAATTTAAACAATGGACCATTTGATGTCAGGTCCTCATTTTACCTCATATTAAAAATTGTAGAATCAGGTTCCTGACAAACTATATTTAGTAAAATTTTACAACATTGAAACACAATCAAGTCTAATGAAATTTAAGAATGATAAATAGAATTCAATCGAACTTCGACTAATGCACATGAGATAGTAAATAAAAAAATACCTCTAACAAGAAAGGAAATGATATTTGCCCAGAATTTAGATCTTAATTATTGATATCAAAATTAATTTCTTTTACCCTTAGGTCCACTTCAAGCCATAAAAACCCAAAACTTTGACAAAATTTCAGATTAGAATTTATACAAGTGTGGTTCAAAATGCTATCTTATCAATAAAGAAGCTAAAATAAATCATACAAGCAGGATAATCTGTATACGTGTACTACAGACCCTGTGACTTATCACCACTGTGTTGTATGTGTAAGAAATCATCAGCCGATTCAATGCTGTGCTTGTAATAGGCTGCAGATTCTGATGAATTCTTCTGTTCCATCCCTTCAATAGAACTCCTTGATTTGTCAAATGTTTTATAATGCAGCTCAAAACTTTCCATTTGCTCAATAGAACATTACACTTTTATGTGCAGTATAATCTTGCTATGAACACATATGCATTAGAATATCTGCTGCACTCTTTTATTCATCTCTAAGTAAATATTACCTAAAACAAAATTAAAATCCAAATTAAAATCATATATATATATATATATATATATATATATATATATATATATATATATATATATATATATATATATATACAGTGTTGTAAGAAGTACTCAGCAAAATACTTTAAGTAAAAGTAAAAGAAGTAATGGTTGATAAAAGTAAAAAGTACTTGATCAGAATTACACTTAAGTAAAAAGTACAAAGTACTTGACAAAAAAGTAGTACTTTGGAGTAAAAAGTAAAAGTACTCATACATTTCTAAAGAAACAAAATATATACATTGAAAGAATCGTTTTACACGTTCTCAAATTAGTTTCATATAGCTTGATTTTATTCTAATAAAAAACGAAAACTTGAAAATAAAGGCTCATGAAAATTTAAGTTCACGTCTAAAGTTTCTGAACTAAAATAATGTTCAATACATATGCACATGCTTCTCTAGAATTAAAAAATATTACATTATATTTAGGCCACCTCCAGAATTAAATTTAAAGTAGCATGGTTAACTAAGACTTATTTTCTGGAAGAATTTTCCAGAAAATAAGTGTCTTATAAAAATAATATTTATTTAAATTCATAATTTATTCTTAACTTTTCGAGGTCTTAATTGGGGGCTGTTTAAATGTTACTAATAGGAGTAGTCTAGCCGCTATAAGACTGTTAACATACAAAAGAAGAAGACTGCTAAAAAGCTCAGGGTTCGCCACCTGAAGGGATAATATGAGGATCGTTGGGGTAAGCAGGTTGGGAACCACTGATCTATACTATGAGAAGAAATTTCAAAGCATAATTATTGAAATGATGTAGGCCAATGTACAGTAAGCCTAGGCCGATATTGAAACGTTTGATATACATGTAGATCATACAGATGTTAACAAAAGCCAAACTAAAAACAGGCGGCTATGATATTTTGCTATGTATTAACAAAATTTGTGATTAACATATCTGCAATTTTTCAAAAGTAACATGACTTTTTCTGTTCCACGTATGCAAAGTAAAAGTAAAAAGTTCTACAAAAATTACTTCGTTATAAGTAAAATGTACCCAGGCAAATTGGCTACTTCGTTACAAGTAAAAGTATTGGTTGAGTACTTTTTACTTGTAACGAAGTATTTTTACTTCGTTACTATACAACACTGTATATATATGCCAAATTAAAAACATGTATATATATATATATATATATATATATATATATATATATATACAGGGTGGTCCAAAGTAAATGAAACTACTTTGAAGGCTAATAACTTTGACAATTTTTATCCAAACGTCTTACTTTATACATTAAATTAAAGAATTCTCCTTTCTATTAACTTGGTAAATATCTAGGAGATATTCTCACAAATGTTTGAGAAATTATCATTAGTCGCCGATATGTAATTTTCACGCCTGTATGAAAGTAAACCTGCCAGAGTTTATTGAACCGTAGAACTGGCCACCAAACAGCCCTCCCCCTGATTTGAACCTGATTTACTATTCGATTGTTTGCTATTGTCTTCAGCAATTAGTCTATCGTGAACCGATACATGACGTTGAACATTTGAAACAAGTCAATGTTCTCCGCTGAACCCAGAGATTAGTCAGGCACTCGTGGACTCAGCAAATTGGTCAGTGGTCCCAGTGGGTTTTTGCAGTTATTCGGACACATGGTGGACACATTGAACATTAGTACAATAAATTCTCAATTCATTTAGGACATGGATAGAAACTGCAATGCGCTTTCTGAATAGTTGAGGTGTAATGCGCATAATATTAAATTCTTTATTTTCATATCTTCAGTTTTCATGCAATTTCATTGACAATTATATATCGGCGTTTAATGCCACTTTCTCAAACATTGTGAGAATATCTCCTAGATATTTACCGAGTTAATAGAAGGAAGAATTGTCTTTAATTCAATGTATCAAGTAAGACGTTTGGATAAAAATTGTAGAAGTTATTAGCCTTCACAGTAGTTTCATTTACTCTGGACCACTATATATATGGTATATATAATATATATATAGAATATATATAAAATAATTAATTAATTTATATATATATATATATATATATATATATATATATAAGAATATATATATAAGAATAGAACATAAAAATTGCCTAACGGTTTAAACATGTGATATTAAAAGTGATAGATATCAACACAGTTGATCATTTCACTATCATGCATCTTTTTAATATATAATATATATATATATATATATATATATATATATATATATATATATATATATATATATATATATATAACACACACACACACACATATATATATATATATACACACAACAAATGTAATAAATCTGATATGTATGCATATATTTCTTTGGTGGCACTTAGACACAGGCTCAGTAAAGAATTATTTTATTGTCTACAGTATTCACTGAAGTGGCCTAACATTATAGCTTGAATAATTATGTTTAGAGGTTGGGATAAGGATTGACTGACAGTAACATTTACTCATTTCAAACAAAAAAAAGACTGAATATGACAAATATTTTATTAATACACATCTCACAACTTCAGTATACATTTAGAATCTTTTGCATATAGAGGCTGCCATAAATTCGCTGAGAGATTTTTACACATTATTCTATAAATTATGTCTTCGATACAAATCTGAATGCTTTGATATCTATCACTTTTAATACCAAATGTTTAAACCGTTAGGCAATTTAGACCATTTTCCGTATAGCCAGTCCAGTGAATGTCCGAGAATTTACTCTCAGATAAGCGCGGCTGGGATTCGAACCCACGAATAACATTACAAGATTTGACGATTCCATAAATTATAATACCAGAGAAATTATAATACCAGAAGAGATAATTCAGGAAACCCTCCTATTTCTCCAGTTATAGCATAGACTCTCAGTTAACACGATACTATTATTATTTCATTACTACTACTACTGAGACTGCGCTACGTCCTATTTGGACCCTGCAGTAGGCTTCAAGGTTAATTGACTCCACTTCGCTATAAAACTCGGTTTCGTCTCTCAAACCCAGAAAACCCCTATAGCGATCCTTGTTTCAGACAGTCTATTATTTCATTAAAAATGTGTCACTCCCAATGTTTATAAATAGAGGAGGCAACAAGAAGGAAAATACAATACAATGCTTCTTTTGAAAAGTAAGACGTGGCAGTTTAACTGCTTCAGATAACATCAGATAACATCCAAATACAACGAAAATTAGAAGCCTATTTAGAGAGAGAGAGAGAGAGAGAGAGAGAGAGAGAAATATACTTATTAGATCGAATCACTTATTTCGGTGTACTACATGTACTAAGGATAACATTTGATGTAGATTATAAATGTTAATTAAAGGTTATAATTGATTTCATTTCATTGGTGTTAGCGACGCTAACTTAATTTATATGGTCAGCGACGAAGGCGGCAACGAGTTGATAGAGGTCATATATTTTTGAAATTGCAGTTAATTTTACAATTGCAATTGATTTGAAATTACTTATATGATTATCAATTTTGTGTCCATTCTCTTCGAAGCTGCTTTACAACTTTATATTCCATTTACAACTTTAAAGTCCAGCCAGGGGCGGATCAAGCGGGGGTCCAGGGGCGTGAGCCCCTCCTCCTTAGGTCCGCAGATAATTTTTTTAAATTGTATTAATTTTAATTGTGTATTTTTCTCCGTTTTGTGTCCGGTTTATTTGAAGAATTGACCAACAGCTGACTGCACGTGTCGTAGTAGGCGACTAAAGCACTAAGATCCATACCGACGTCAGAAAGGGCATTCGGTTGGTGAGCGCATAGGCTCCAGAATTAAATTGCTATAAAATTTAAACGAATGGAAAAGTCTCAATAGAGGATTGACTGATGATATGATGTAGGTTAGAGAATAGTTGAGACTGTTTGTTTTAATCCCGACCCTATATAGTTAAACTGGGATTCAAAGGAAGATTATATTAATTTTTATTGTGGGGTGGGGAACTCAATTAGCTCCACTAGATCTTATTTTCTCTTAAGTGGGTTCCCCAGCTAGGAGCCCATATTTGATATATTCGGGAAGATCAGATGAGTTGCTTTTCAGGGGTGAAAAAGAAAAACATAGGCTACTTTTTCCAAAACAAATGAAGGTTTTTAGGTTTTTTAGGTCTTTTCCACGGTTGCAACTTACAAAGCTGAAATCTAAAATCTTTTAAACAATAACAGAAATTATAATTATATTGCACCATTGGCTTTACTTATAAGACTCGACTATTACAGCTTAACTAATAATTGTTAACATTCATCATTATGATCATCGTCATCATCATCATCATCATCAATTTCTTGCTTGCAGAATAGAATATACGACGGAAACATTCCTCCATTCGTTTCTATCATCAGCAACCCTCTCAACTTCTTCCCATGAAATGTTCTATGTTCTCAAGTTTCTGTTGATCGTGTTTAACCAAGTACTCCTAGGTCTTCCTGCTTTCCTTTTTCCTTGACTTAGCTTCCAATTAATTGCAGTCTTCGCACGTACATCTATCCTCATGCATTCTTAATAAGTCACCCAAGAGCATTAATTTATCATAAGTTAGGCCCTAATGTAAAATTGTCAGTTTTAATTTGTGAAATTTTAAATTTTTAAAAAGAATTTTGAGGTTATTTAAAAAACCTTAAAATCTACTTTATTGGTTTTTTGGCCTTTTTAACTTAGTAGGCTATATTTCATAAAACAGTTGGATGTGGCTATATATTGAGCTGCTGTATTTAATATTCAGTTGTATTTTCAGTAAGCTTAATCAGTCTGAAGAGCTATGATAATGCCTATTTTATGCTTTGGTTATTGGCCCGATATGATGACGGGGGATATTATTAAAGAGATAACCAATTCACAAGGATCTTACAAACCAATAGGCTTAATTGAATCGCTTAATTAGCAATTACAAATTCAAAAAGACAACTAATCCACTATATTCATCATAAGAAACTCGTAAATGCCACTAGCTTTCTCATTATTTTAACAAAATTTAACTATCAGGGGAGGACGCGCAATACTCCCCCCCGCCCTTTACCGCCATACATTGTGCCCTGCACAGAAAAACTGATTCCTACACAGGCATTGCTTTTCCATTCTTGACTGTAGTAGGGTAGGGTGGGGGTTAGCTACAGTGGGATATGGCTCAATGTGACCCCACTCTAATAGCTAAGAATAGTAGTGAAAACTTTTTGAGCCCCCGCTCTTCCTCCAAGAACATTTTTATCTGTTTGCGTCTATGTCTCGGAGAAGGCGTGGGCCTGAGCAAGAAACGTGGACACTCAAAAAATGTCGTCCCTCCTTTAAAAATTCCTGGACCCGCCACTGAGTCCAATTAATATTTTCAATTCTTCTACATATCCACATTTGCAACGCTTCTGGTTTCCTGATATCTTCCTTCCCTAATGTCTATGTTTCATGCATATAATTGTAATATGGCGTGCACATGGTCCATACCAGTTTTCACTTTCTTTATCTTTATGGTCTTCTTTAAACTGAAAGAACTCTTAAGAAGAGTTCTTTCCTATTACCGAAGGCATGTTTTGTTTGTGCAATCCTACAACAAACTAAAAATTTCCGTCTGGCATTGCCCATCGTCTGTTATGGGTGTAGCGTAGAAAATTACATAGGCTGCATATTATGTATGTAGTAGGCCTATATAGTGTATAAAAAGTTATTGTAGAATATACATGTATGCCGTTGTAGAATATAAATTGCTGTCGAAATTGACACAACAAGGATTGTGATTACTGGGTATAGATGAACCTCTTTGTGTTTGATTCGTTATGTAGTTCTGTTACAGACCTGCAGTATAGGCGCTGACGATCACTTTCTATGAGTTGATAAGGTTCAAAAATTGATAGGGTCAAGAGGCCTACAAGACTTGACACGATTGGTGAGCGATGATATGAATGTTGATAACGTGTGAATGTAATAAAGCAGTTATTACATCTCCAACTTATGCTTCACATTTTAGAGCGAGAGGATTGAGATAGCCCCCTCATTATATTGTTTCATCTGATCCGTTAGCCATAATCAATAGCCATAGCCATAAATGATCGTTATCATTTATCGAACATACAATTAGTCGATACAGTGAACCAAGATATTTAAAACAATCCTTGATGGTCAGTTGTTTAATGTAATTAATATTGTTTATTTTATTTTATTTATAATTTATTTATTCATTACATCATATAGCCTACATTTCTGACAAACATACATGTATGTGCATGCAGAATGAAAGTTCAACTTTTACAATTATATGTGATCGGTAATATATGCCATGGCGGCACTAACATATACCGGTTTCGCTATTAGTAAAAGCAATGTTAAAAAGCAGCGACTGAAATAAAATTAAAAATATCTCATACAATATTATCGTTTAAAAATGTAATTGTTACAAAATATGATTTTTACAAAAGAAAAAAGAATAGAACAATTAGCATCGAAGTAAATGTTTGTTATGGATCAATGTATTAAGTGTATTGTCTAAATTTTAGAATTTGAGAGCCTGACAAAGGTTGTATAGGCTATGAAGAGTATTTTCTTATCTTTGGACTTTGATTATTTCGCAGGATCTCTCATTTTCCACACATATAAAACACATGTGTAATCGAGCTAGGAAGAAAGCTTCAATTATTCTTAATTGTTTAAGACATGTAAAGGCTCTAAAGAGTAATTTCTTATCCTTGTGCTTACTATAATTAGGAATAGATCTAATTGAAGCTTGTTTCCCATTACACATGTGTTTTATATGTGTGGAAGACGTGAGATCCTGCTAAAAAATCACCCCGAGATCCATATCCTCTTTAAATTCATTTATATAGATGGAATCAAGATGGAAATTAATATTTAGCTGTACCATAAGAGCTTATAACCATAGGAGATGACTTGGCATTTGTTTTTAACGAGATCCAATTGCCATACATTAGACCATTGGTGTATCGCTTTCAGAGCCTATTTTACAATCAGTGATAGATTTTGTACAAGCAAATAAGTTTGCATCATCAGCATAAAAGGTAAAGGTTATATTAAGCTCGAACTGCAAGCATACAAGTCATTGATATAAATCATAAAGAGAATTGGTCCTAATACACTTACCTGGGGAACACCACTACGGACAAAAGCCAAATTGGAGTAAGTATTTTTTAGTTTAACTGTTTTACTATCGATCCTTTAACAAAGACGATAGTCAGATTATACGATTCGATTACATAAGGCTTAATTGTTAGATAAAATGTCATTGTTAATACAATAGGCCTACAGCTATTTCGATTATTACCATAATTGTTAATAACATGTTATAACAATAGGCATAAATATCAGTATTAATTGACTTTCCGTCACCTGTTTTGTGCGTCCAGTTGGCCGTACTTACTAATTCTTTACTACTGCATGTATGCACGTAATCTCGAGCATCAGACAGTCAGTAGGCCTAACCGTCACTCAGTCAGTGTCAGTCAGTTCCTTCGTTTAGCTTGAAACGATTTTTGAATGATCCAGAGTTGTCAGTTTTAGACCGGTGTAGGCCTAATAAACATGCAGCTACCAAAGATCTTTAAAATAGGTAGATATGGCATGACTGTTGTTTCAGCGATACCAGTTTTGTAACAAGAGCGACTTGATTTCCAGCATTCTCCACTTAATCGAAAGGGTAAACAAAGCCCCTTTGACATATGCGTATTTAATAGTAATTTCTGTATTTTCAGATTTATTTCATGATATTCTGTCTCTAAACGGTTTTAAGATGATGTATTGTTGCGCATTTTGGAATACAAATTCCAGAAATCCGGAAACTAACGAACGGGGGAATATCCTTTAAGAGACTTGAAATAGAATTTGTTTGCATTTTGTATTATAAAAATATACATCCAATTAATAGGAATTCGTTTCAAATAATTTTTTGTCATAACGATATGTTGGATAGATGTGACGATAAATGTGCTCCTAAAGTGTTTCATTATCGTTGAAAAGATTTTAAAATGTTCAAAACTACATTATTTTATGCCTTTAAATAACGATCAGCTGATATTGTTTACCTCCGGCTACCAAAATTAGTTGTTGGCATCTGTGCAATTCTTGAACTCAATGTTTACAATGATTGAGATTGCCTTTGACACTTCTATAGTTTTTCTTTATTCTATGGCACCTACACATCTATCTTTTCTCTCTTTCTCTTTCACTCGATCACTCACTCACTCATTCTCTCTCTCACACTCATTCTCTCTCTCCCCCTCTCTCTCTCTCTCTCTCTCTCTCTCTCTCTCTCTCTTACTCACTCTCTCTCTCTCTCTCAATACGATTCGAGTCCAAGGATAACCTTATAAAGACTTTGATGTCATTATAACGTCATCATTCATTGCCTAACTGAACTAAGCGTTTGAGTTAATTAAGTAGAGTGATTTTATCATAAGTAATTTATGTCCAATATTTTCTTTTTATTAGACTTTCAACTTACATGTGGCACGTGTATTATATAATTTGGACACCTAGTAGGAAATAACTCCATGAGACTGCATTGTGCATGGTAATGCAATTTAATTGCATTACAACGCCTGCTCATAATGTTGATGATGTTGTGTCAGGGATACTGAAGCATAGGCCAACCATAAACTGCACGCGTCGTAAGAGGTTCCTGAGCAAGAATTTAAGAAGGCAACGTGAAACCACCTCAGAAGCCGTATTATTCCCAAGCTATGGGGTACATTAAAGTCGTGGATGAGACATAGTCATTTGTGAAGAGAATAGTTCGTTAATCGATGGAGAGCTCTTCGTGGAGCGTGAAGAGCAGCGTGTGAGTAGGAATATGTTCCTCACTAAATCACTAGAGAGAGAGAGAGAGAGAGAGAGAGAGAGAGAGAGAGAAAAGAGAGAGATAGAGAGAGAGAGAGAGAGAGAGAGAATGCAACTGTAGGGCGTGAAGCTAGGCCTACGGTACATGAAACTGTTATGCTATATTAATTAAACTGGTCAACAAATTCAATCTTTAGAATGCATTTTAAGGAAGCTATAGCCTATGTAAAACTGTTGTTATTAAAATATATCTGCGTGATCTTTCCTTTCATCCCTAAATCTGTCTATCGAATATGAGCTCACCCAATTCGAGCAAGCGGCTATATAAACAGTAGATGACGTTTCTATCAATGAGCGCTGGAGAGTATTAATAAGATTTGTGTACTTAGCAGCTGGTGAGTATACATGTACATGGAGATAGATCTGTAATAACTCTTCTACAAATTTTATATTGAATTAGTTACTATAGGTTTATGTTTAAAATTCTGTACTTTCTTGTCACAATTCCTGGCACTTTGAATGCGAAAATTTCGACTTCTGTAAATTAATTTTTCTGACATAATTCTGAAACATATTTAAAGGTCAGGAATAAGGATAGGTGATGGTTAAGTTGGTTTAAGGTTGTGCAGTAGTTTTAACTTTGAGAATTTAGTGAATTGTTTCAATTGCTACAGAAATGGGCGATTATGCACTCACAGGTACAGAATCTACCGTACCGCGGTACATGATCTTCTGTTACGTCGTGTTACAGCCGGGTGACTTATTTGTGCTATTTGAAGGCACATGAAATGTAAATTCATTTACAATACTTGTACAACCAGTTTTATCGTACTACAACACTACGGCGACCACTGGATCGCGCAATTTCCACAGAATTATCGAAGTTACAGTAGTCACAGTTTAACGTCTGATTAACTAAGTTTTGACTAATGCATACTTTTCTAAGTAAGTTTGTCGTCAATGTTTGTGCCCACATAGTTTCTTTCAAAGACAGTCCAAGATTTAGTTCTCCAATCGGCCTCTTGCTTACTAGTCAAGCATGCTACTAACACGGCCATGATCCTTCACAGATTGGTTTGCAATCCTTTCGAGACAGGAAACTGATGTTAAACTAGGCTATTTTAAAAATTTAATTTCACCAACCGAACGGTAATCATACATAGGCCTACAGTAGTTACAAACAAAAACAACAATTTACAGAAAAAACGTGCATGATTGAAACGAACGAACCTGTGGCTGAAATGCCAAATACACCAAGTAGTCAGCATATACACGCAAATTTTATACATGTACAGGTATAAAGTTAAAGGTAAAGCTAATTTTAGCGTCCGTTTACCCACCCGAAAGCGATGCCAGTGACGGGAAAGCCGCGGACCCGAACCCCGTACACACCGATCCGCCGTCGAATACCCTACCGACATCGCTGACTCCAGCCATATGTAGGACTATGTATAAATCTATGTATATATGTATGTATGAACTTATGCATACTGGCTCCAACTAGTATACACAAGTTCATATACTGTACAATATTTACTATGACAACTCACAATAATACAGGATTATTAAAAATTTATGACTAGCTTAAACTGTAGCCTTTGCACTGCTTATGCTATGTAGATTGGTGAGATAATTCAATAAAGATGTCGACAAAAGAAGAGTGGCCAGAACTCGTCGGTCAGGTATGGGTGACACTAGAGTTTTACAGTTGTATAGTTAATTAATAACTAATGTGAATGATTTCCTGTTTACTTTGTTGCCACAACATTTGTTAACTTTCAGGTTAGAATACGAAAAGATTAAAATTTACCAGTCAATACTGTTTAGTCGATATTGTTTAGTCATTATTGTTTAGTCGATATTATTTAGTCAATATTGTATTTTCAATCATGTCACTGTTCCAGATTTTGCACTGTATTACATTCGCACGAGTAGCCTAATGGACCAAGTACATCATGAGCAACCATTTAAAACTGCATGACGTTATCTGACAATGCACACACACACACACGAGCTATAGAGACAGTGCTGGAAAAGTACTTTAATTTACGAAACTAAAAAGTAAAAGTAGGCTCCTATTTATTTTTGGGAATCCAAAAGTAAAAGTAAAAGTAAATTTTTTCAGAAACAAAAACGGTATCAAACAGTAAAAGTATTTGTTCAAATTGTAGAGCACTAGTGTGTCTCTATGATAACAATGCATAGATCTATATTAACATCAGGATCAAACGATATTAAAGAAATAACATTTGGATTACCTTGCGCCAACTTGGCGCAGGGTAATCCACTAATATAATAAACGAACGAAGAAAACAGCAGCAGATAAGTTTCAGTAGATGTTGTTTAACGCAGGTCTAATCCAGAAATCCAACTTCAACAATATAATTATATTATTATGACAAAGCAAATTGTATGTAGCCTAGACCTTGTCGCAATTACTTAATACTTTATTAAGCGTACTATACAGTCTACGCTCGATAGTCTTATTATATGCACTATAAAGAGCTCGCACTACTGAATTAATCTGTATAAAAGCAACCCAAATATAACTTAGGTCTATATTAGACATCTTCAACAGAGACCTTATATTCTACACTTTAGTAGTTTATATATTTTATATTGTTAGGCCTACTGAAGGCCTATTTACTTTTCTATTTCAATTCTATATATAAGCAAAATACGTGCATCTACGCCGCTGAACCAGAGATGAAAAAACGTTCTTACCAAAAATAAGAAACGTTAAAAAATGGGTTTGTCTCACAAAAAATAAAAAACGCAAAAAACGATGAAAAAACATTAGTAGCGTACACGTAGCTTGCATATATATTACCATGCCTTCATTCCATAACACTAAACAATTTTATTATAACTAGACTTGATCTAAAGTTCTAAAGTACGTCCATAGACTCCACACAAATATAAACAAATACTTTCAGGTCACATACAGCCACACTGTCAGTTGTTCATAATTATCAATACAAGAAAATTTAAATCCGTAATAAATTAAGAATAGAAAATGTCTTAAAAATTAGAACATCTGCCTAACTAGGAAAATCAAAAATGCAATGAATATAGTGATATTTATGGCACGAAACTAACGGCAATTTCTCAGTATTTATGTGCAGTCCACGTCAAACCATGGTTTACGTCTTTTTACGTTTTTTATTTTATAAAAAATAATGTAAAAAACGGTTTTTTTCAAAGATATAAAAAACGTAAAAAACGTTTTTTCATCTATGCGCTGAACAGATTGTATAGGTTATAGCTACTGGCGGCCACTAGTCCTATAATTATACAGTATTATCAATGATAGGCCTACGTACTAATTGCAATTACATTACATTCAAGACATTGCTTTTGATCTAATGGATCAAAGCAGTTTAAAATCACAGGTACCACACATTAAATCTGTCATGGGCAAAACGCTCCTTCATGTCTTCTGCTCCGACAATATGGAACTCTCTCCACAAGATCTTCGATTCGGCAATTGCATTGGTACTTTCCTTGGCAAGCTAAAAATCCATCTCTTTCCGCTATAGGTCTAAATTTGGACCCGCTTGGCCTTGGATCTTGGACTTTAACTGTTTTGATCTCGCTATCTCTTGTGGTCTTTGTGTACTCAGTCGTCATCGTGTGGTGCTTTGACGTCTGCATGTGTAGAGTCTGCAATAGAAATCCCTGACATTTACCTTATGGCGAGGAACCGGACATTAAATTCTTATTGCTTGATTGATTAATTCCAAGAATGACGTGCATGAATTATTGAAAGTTGAAAAATGGCATAGGTCTACTAATAGTAAAAATCGAATGAATGCGTCGCTCTGGCCGTCTTCTGATTTGTAGCGGTTTTGATCAATGTACGTAGTTAATCAAAGTACGGTCTTCAATTATCAACAAATTGCAGTCCGACACCTTATGTATTAGAAGCAGACTTGTATTCGAGACCAAAACTCCGAGACCAAGACCAAGACCAGACCCCTCGAGACCAAGACCAAGACCAGACACTCGAGACCCAGACCAGAACTCTAGAGACCAAGACCAGACCCCTTGAGACCAAGACCAGACCCCTCGAGATCAAGACCAGAAACCTCGAGAGCAAGATCAAGACCAGACCCCTCGAGACCAAGACCAGACCCCTCGAGACCAAGACCAGAACCCTCCAGACCAAGACCAGACCCTCGAGACCCAGACCAGAACTCTAGAGACCAAGACCAGACCCCTTGAGACCAAGACCAGACCCCTCGAGATCATGACCAGAAACCTCGAGACCAAGATCAAGACCAGACCCCTCGAGACCAAGACCAGAACCCTCGAGACCAAGACCAGAACCCTAGAGACCAAGACCAGACCCCTCGAGACCAAGACCAGACCCCTCGAGACTTGGTCTCTAGGGTTCTGGTCTTGGGACCAGAACCCTAGAGACCAAGACCAAGACCAGACCTTTCGAGACCAAGACCAGAACCCTCGAGACCAAGACCAGACCCCTCGAGATCAAGACCAGAACCCTAGAGACCAAGACCAAGACCAGACCCCTCGAGACCAAGACCAAGACAAAGACCGGACCTTCGAGACTGAGACCAAGACCAAGACCAGTAAAGACAATTAACATACTCCACGAATGATTGCACGAGGTGGTAGCCAGGGGCGGATCCAGGAATTTTTTAAGGGAGGGCCGAAATGTTTTTTTGGACAGTGTACACATTTTTGCTTACGCCCCGCCTTCTTCGGGACGTGAAGCAACCAGAAAAAATCCTGTGTGGGGGGCTCCAAATTTGTCAGCATACTGAGCTCGGCTCGTAAAGTGAGTATATCCCCGTATCTTACTCCCCCCTCATATCCGTACTAAAGGGAGATGAAAACCTAAAATGCCTAAAATCCTACATTTGTTAAGGAAAAAAGTAGGTTAATTTTTTCACCTCTGAGGCTCTGAAGAAACTCAGCAGATCTGGACCAATTGCAAAAGTGACCTAATTTTGGCGGAAAATGGGGGGCTTAAGCCCCTCGATCCCAGCCAAGGCGGTTTGCACCACTGTTCCGGGAGAGAGCACATTTTTTATTTACACCATTTTTCCTCTTATACAGTGGCTGAAGTGAAAATTGAGAGCTAGTGAAACGGTCAACAATTTTCGTCCTCCCCTTCCCATATTTGAAAAATTTCCAGTCCAGGTAGTCAGACTGTTCGAGTTCCCTCTTGTACTCCCCCCTAACCCTCTAACACCCTTAAAACATATTTACACCTAGAAATTGCATAGAAACAATGAAATATAGTTTAAAATTTTTATCGTTGGGCCTATATATGGTGGCACTGGTAGGCCTAAATTAAGTCATTAAGACTTCTTCAGGAGATTTTACTAGCCTACAGGTGGGAAATTATTGAAATATCACAGCTTACTTGATAAAGGAAAAGTTAACATAATTTACTTGATTGGCCTGTAAGTATGATATTTTTCGGTAGTTATTACTTATTAGTGCCGTTTACAAGGAAATTAAGTGTTTCTTGCTAAATATAGGCCGATTTACTCCATATATTACCGTTTGACATTAGAGTCAATTGAGTT
Organism: Enchytraeus crypticus; assembly: GCA_905160935.1. Classification (NCBI taxonomy): domain Eukaryota; kingdom Metazoa; phylum Annelida; class Clitellata; order Enchytraeida; family Enchytraeidae; genus Enchytraeus; species Enchytraeus crypticus. Next base: position 778,635 of record CAJHZI010000772.1, read on the forward strand.
TCCTATAGTTGCTTAAAATTTGAAAGTATCTACTCGATCTACATGTATTAATCTGTAGACGGCACAATAGTGTAAAACAATCGAAGAGTAAGAAAAGCAGATTAAAAAGTAATTGTATCATACATGTCATATAACATAAGCATACATGAAAATTTCTTGCAACTTGTTAATTCAAAACTTCTTGAAAATAATTAAAATAATATGCAGTGATCTCGAAAATACCCGAGACCAAGCGATCGAGATCAAGACCAAGACCGGCAAAATCCGGTCTCAAGCAGTCTCGAGACCAAGACCAGGTTTCGAGGACTACAGGCCTGATTAAAAGTAATTTAAGCGTCTAGAGTATCTTGAATAGATGGCATTAGATTAGATGCCTATCGTTTGATCCGATGATAGTGTTACCATGAAAAAGTATTTTTAGACTAACAGAACTTAAAAGTTAAAGTATTTTAGTTTCGAAATTGAAAAGTAAAAGTAAAAATATTTCATATTTTAAGATTGAGAAATAAAAGTAAAAGTACTGTAAAAATGGCAAAAATATTTTTAAAAGTAAAGTACTTTTCCAGCACTGATGGAGACCTCTAAATTAGGATATGTAGCATTGATTATGCTATATTCCATGAGATCTTAATAAAAATTGATTTTCTTTCACAGTGTGCTGACTAAAGGCATGTTTTTCACGATAAAGTGCCTCCACTTTTCAATAAATTAATCAATCATTCGGTCAATAAGTATTAACGCCCCATTCCTCGCCATAAGGCTATGTCAGGAACGTCTCTTTCCGACTATGCACAAACAGACGCCAAAACACCTCAAGATGACGACTGATATACAAAGACCCAAAGACCGCTGGAGAAAGCGAGACCAAAACAGTGCAAATCCAGGATCCAAGGCAAGAGGGTCAAAATTTAGACCTATGGGTTTATCTCAATGTCCGTTATCTAATATCTATATAATTAATTATTTATCATTCTCTAACTAGTTATAGCATGTTGTTGAAATAGCTGCATGAATACTTGATAAGTTGTCATTGATTAAATGACCTGAAGACTGTGTATTATTAAAATATCAATGAACTAAAATTTGTCTGAAATTTAGTTCATTCAACAAAATTAATGACGTGAAACGTAGGAGACACCCTGCAAATTGAAGTCTTTCAGCAATTAATATTGATGAAAGATTAATTGGGTTGTTGAATAACCTGTTGAAACAAGCTGAATGCAAACTTTAGGCCTACAATAAGCTAAGTCGTCAACCACTCAACTACAAGTCAACTATCAGAACCCTGCTATTAATGATCTCTATTAAATATATAGACGCTGTTTTATCTTATCCTAACGGTATCATGTGTATCTTGATTCCAAGGAGTAAATGCCATAGTCCAGATTAAACCACTGTCATAGGTGCCGATTATATTGTTGCGTAGGTTTATCGCAGCCTAGTGGTCTATTTAATTTAATCTATTAGGTGCATATATGTATATACCGTATATTGTATCCTATCAGAGTTTGGGACTATGCTAAGTAGCTTATCAGGGCGACTATAAAACAGCCTAGCTTTGAACACACCTATGATTCATTGTCAACTTTAAACTTTAAGTAATTGAGTTCTGTTTGAAGCTATTGGCACTTAGCCTGTCCATACGTCAACGGGAGTCAAAGCAAAACTTATAAAATCAGTCTCACTAAAGTCACATCAGTTAAGAGTATTGTTTTTTTTGTTCGCATAGTTACACACATGGCATACCGCATGTGCTATATAGTTTCCTTGCTTGGTTTTTTGTTTTTGTAGTTTTCGTTATTTCCTCCATTCCTCTCCATGGCTAATAGTAATCGTTGCCTTTTGTTGGCGCATCAATTGCAGCCATTGTATCTAAATGACTCAGGGGCTACTTGTAGTACAATAACTAAGACAAAGACTAATCGCTTAGTTATAAACGTGACCGCTTAATTAATCTAATGAGATCACATTTGATCTGCTCAGATGGGTGTCTAAAATTGAATCAGAAATTTCAGTCGTAGATGGAGCCATTCAGGCATAAATGAGAGCTGATTATTTAAAATCCATTTTATTTCTCCCACTCCATGTTAGGGGGCCAGAGACTATGATGGACGAACGCAGTGCCTATACACGTTTAACGTCATTGAAACAGGAAACCTATCTGACAAATCGGTTTCTCTGTCAACCAAACCAGAAGCTTGCTGTTTAAAACTCAGTGAGTTGACTTGCCAAGCAAGTAGAATTACAACTCAAGTAATAAAGTATAAATTATAGTGGCTAGCGCGAATTGCTTGCTGTTTACATTAGCATGTGTTACATCAAGTCTATGCCACTTGTGCATTCACATTATCTCTAGGCCTACATTGTGTACTTAGTCACATCCAATAAATTCCTCGTGTGTTAATTGCTCATATGCATCGTTCTGATATATTGGTCTGTTTTTCGGCTAAAACTTAGGCCTTATAATAATGTAGCTATTGGTTCATATATTCGTTATCTGCGTGACAGACTGACAGTGTGTCATTCTCTGTTGCACCGCTTGATAGCCTGACAAGTGAGATCTTTATCAGTCTCTAAAATATACCTGGCATTTTCTTATCAGTCACAACTTCATTAGTAATTAGATGGGCCTTCTCACAAGTATGATTGAAGAGGGCTTACCATGGCTTGAGATACCAGCAGCTGTATACAAAATAAGTGATCAATAGTGATCAAGCTATGACCGTAACAAGACAGAATATAATAGAGCTTCAATTTAAAGTCTATGTATCAGTATTTTGATAAATCCTTATAGGCCTAATGCTTAAAGAGCAGGAAGCGAATAAACGTGTAAATTATATTATAAAGGATGATTGTATAATGAAAGAATGCTAGTTTTCTGATAATACTGATCGCATAAATTATGAAGATACTGGTGAGGTATAGTGACTATGTTGAAGATACCATGATGTGATGTACATATGGCGAAATGATACAATGACTACATGATGCGTGATGTTGTGTTATTTGTGACAGAAAGGAGAAGACGCCGAGCAGACTATTAAGGCTGAGAGACCTGATGTGACGGTATAGAGCAGCTTGATTTCTTCTTTATTACAACAAATTTACAATGTCCACGAATGATGAAATGCATTTCGACATAGCTTAATAGCCTAATGGTGTAGTCTAGTATATCTCCACTCTATAATATACAGTATATGTAATAGTGGCGATGTCGGTAAGATATTCGACCGCGGATCAGTATGTGCGGGGTTCAAATCCTGGGCTCGCCAGTCACTAACATCGCTTTCGAGTGAGGAAATTGACGTTAACACTAGCTCTACCAGCTAGGCATGTGATAGGCTAGTGATATGATAGGCTAGTGGTGTGATAAACCAGTGATGTGATAGACCAGTGATGTGATAGGCTAGAGATGTGATAGACCAGTGATGTGATAGGCTAGTGGTGTGATAGACCAGTGATGTGAGAGGCTAGTGGTGTGATAGACCAGTGATATGATAAGCTAGTGGTGTGATAGACCAGTGATGTGATAGGCTAGTGGTGTGATAGACCAGTGATGTGATAGGCTAGTAATGTGATAGACCAGTGATGTGATAGGTCAGTGATGTGTTGGACTAATGATGTGATAAACTAATGATGCGATAAATCAGATTGGTATGTACTTTATGGAGTTGAGTGGAATGAACAAACCCTGATAATGATAATATAAACAGCAGAAGAACAACAATATCTCGACATAATTATGTCTACCTCTTTGTGCCTGCAGGTTCAGATTCTGAAGGAGAACAGTCCCACTACAATGGACTTCAGGGTAGATCGTGTTCGTATATTTGTCGATGCCGACGGTAAAGTGGCTGGACCCCCCAGAACCGGCTAGAGACGTCACCAAAAAGTGTTCTCTTCAAGAAGCTTAAACAATTAGGCTTAAACTTGATTTTTCTGTACCGTGCTCATAAAACAGTCGGCTATTTAATTGAGGAGATGTGTTAGTAGAATATAACTATGCATAATCTTAGCCATAATATTCTAATTTTTAGATTAAAGGTTGATGGATTCTTCCAGAAGAGATTTTGCGCACTGTTTTCCTATAAATCTAGGTATCAAAACTATTCAAAGATATCTATCAAGTTCATATCTATCTGATGCAGTGATTCAAGTGGGGGGAGAAGAACTGCATTACCATAGCTCCGATTTTTCAGAGGTGAGTTCCCATGGTAGGGGCCCACTTTAGTTACTAGGAGACCTGTAAATAAATTAGAGGGTGGAGGATGGGGGGCAAAAAATTCCGAACGTTCCCCCAGCTCTCAATTCCCTTTTTAAAAACTCATCTGATGTAATTAGTAATTCTGATCGTTAAATCACCAAAATTACCCAACTAACTGGACTTCTGGAGCGTATAATTCTATTCAACAAAGAATTATTGACACTAACCAACAAAGTTGTCACATTTATCATAATCATGAGTGAAATAGAAAGTGAGTGAAAAGAATATAGCCTACATGTATATAACATCTAAGAAGCCACATATCTATTTCTTCTATCCATATAGGCAATAGCCATCAAAAAGCGAAATCTAAAGTTAATACTTGGATGGATGGCCGTCTGGGAATACAGGGTGTGAGTAGACTCATGTCTAGTTTCGTAATATTCATCCAGTCATTTTTAATTTTCCTCAAAAAATCAACATTACATGCTACCTTTGCAGTATTCTTTCGTGCACAGAATATTTCTAGTTAAAAACTGGCACTACACTATTGCTATATAGTGAACAATTGTATATATTTCCGAATGGAATTTAAGTAACTGTGGAAAGTTTTAACATCGCTATCGTAGCACGCTTTAAAATAATTCTTCTTAAATATGACCGAAAACTCGTGCTATCCAACAGATTTCAGAATGTTAGGCTTTCAAAGCGATATTTCAATTCGAATGTTGAATGCATGGTATACATGAAATAGCTGAAAGTTATCAAGTCAAACGTCTACGGCCATACCACGTTGAATACACCGGTTCTCGTCCGATCACCGAAGTTAAGCAACGTCGGGCCCGGTTAGTACTTGGATGGGTGACCGCCTGGGAATACCGGGTGCTGTAGACTTTTGCCAAATTCTTCAAAAAATTCTCCCATGCAATTCAAGTAGTTTCATCTAACTTTTATTTTCTGCCATTTTTCACCTGAAAACTTTCTAATCCCTCCACTACATCCTTTTATCTTCTAGTCTTTTAACTAGATTTCATAAAGGCGTATTTTCCGACAACCACGCTTTCTCTCGCATTCCTTCAAAAAATATGTCCATCGCCTGAAAATTTTCTTTCTTTTTTTCCTTTTTTCATCTCTAATTTAAAATTCGTTATCCTCTTTCGACTTTTATCTCACTTGCACAGTCCACAAACTGGCATCATTCAACATAACAATCTCTACGGCCATACCACCTTCAATACACCGCCGGTTCTCGTCCGGTCAGCGAAGTTAAGCAACGTCGGGCCCGGTTCGCACTTGGATGGGTGACCGCCTGGGAATACCGGGTGCTGTAGACTTTTGCCAATTTCTTCAAAAAATTCTCCCATACAATTCAAGTAGTTTCATCTAACTTTTATTTTCTGCCATTTTTCACCTGAAAACCTTCTAATCCCTCCACTACATCCTTTTATCCTCTAGTCCTTTAACTAGATTTCATAAAGGCGCATTTTCCTACAACCACGCTTTCTCTCGAATTCCTTCACAAAATATCTCCATCGCCTAAAAATTTTCTTTCTTTTTTTCCTTTTTTCATCTCTACTTTAAAATTCGTTATCCTCTTTCGACTTTTATCTCACTTGCACAGTCCACTAACTGGCATCATTCAACATAACAATCTCTACGGCCATACCACCTTCAATACACCGCCGGTTCTCGTCCGGTCAGCGAAGTTAAGCAACGTCGGGCCCGGTTCGCACTTGGATGGATGGCCGACTGGGAATACAGGGTGTGAGTAGACTCATGTCTAGTTTCGAAATATTCATCCGGTCATTTTTAATTTTCCTCAAAAGATCAACATTACATGCTACCTTTGCAGTATTCTTTCGTGCACAGAATATTTCTAGTTAAAAACTGGCACTACAGTATTGCTATCTAGTGAACAACGGTATATATTTCCGAATGGAATTTAAGTAATTGTGGAAAGTTTTAACGTCGCTAGCGTAGCACGCTTTAAAATAATTCTTCTTAAATATGACCGAAAACTCGTGCTATCCTACAGATTTCAGAATGTTAGGCTTTCAAAGCGATATTTCAATTCGAATGTTGAATGCATGGTATACTTGAAATAGGTGAAAGTTATCAAGTCAAACGTCTACGGCCATACCACGTTGAATACACCGGTTCTCGTCCGATCACCGAAGTGAAGCAACGTCGGGCCCGGTTAGTACTTGGATGGGTGACCGCCTGGGAATACCGGGTGCTGTAGACTTTTGCCAATTTCTTCAAAAAATTCTCCCATGCAATTCAAGTAGTTTCATCTAACTTTTATTTTCTGCCATTTTCACATGAAAACCTTCTAATCCCTCCACTACATCCTTTTATCCTCTAGTCTTTTAACTAGATTTCATAAAGGCGTATTTTCCCACAACCACGCTTTCTCTCGAATTCCTTCACAAAATATGTCCATCGCCTAAAAATTTTCTTTCTTTTTTTCCTTTTTTCATCTCTACTTTAAAATTCGTTATCCTCTTTCGACTTTTATCTCACTTGCACAGTCCACAAACTGGCATCATTCAACATAACAATCTCTACGGCCATACCCCCTTCAATACACCGCCGGTTCTCGTCCTGTCAGCGAAGTTAAGCAACTCGGGCCCGGTTCGCACTTGGATGGATGGCCGACTGGGAATACAGGGTGTGAGTAGACTCATGTCTAGTTTCGAAATATTCATCCGGTCATTTTTAATTTTCCTCAAAAAATCAACATTACATGCTGCCTTTGCAGTATTCTTTCGTGCACAGAATATTTCTAGTTAAAAACTGGCACTACAGTATTGCTATCTAGTGAACAACTGTATATATTTCCGAATGGAATTTAAGTAATTGTGGAAAGTTTTAACGTCGCTAGAGTAGCACGCTTTAAAATAATTCTTCTTAAATATGACCGAAAACTCGTGCTATCCTACAGATTTCAGAATGTTAGGCTTTCAAAGCGATATTTCAATTCGAATGTTGAATGCATGGTATACTTGAAATAGCTGAAAGTTGTCAAGTCAAACGTCTACGGCCATACCACGTTGAATACACCGGTTCTCGTCCGATCACCGAAGTTAAGCAACGTCGGGCCCGGTTAGTACTTGGATGGGTGACCGCCTGGGAATACCGGGTGCTGTAGACTTTTGCCAATTTCTTTCCCATGCACTTCAAGTAGTTTCATCTAACTTTTATTTTCTTTGCCATTTTTCACCTGAAAACTTTCTAATCCCTCCACTACATCCTTTTATCTTCTAGTCTTTTAACTAGATTTCATAAAGGCGTATTGTCCGACAACCACGCTTTCTCTCGAATTCCTTTAAAAAATATGTCCATCGCCTGAAAATTTTCTTTCTTTTTTTCCTTTTTTCATCTCTAATTTAAAATTCGTTATCCTCTTTCGACTTTTTTCTCACTTGCACAGTCCACAAACTGGCATCATTCAACATAACAATCTCTACGGCCATACCACCTTCAATACACCGCCGGTTCTCGTCCGGTCAGCGAAGTTAAGCAACGTCGGGCCCGGTTCGCACTTGGATGGATGGCCGACTGGGAATACAGGGTGTGAGTAGACTCATGTCTAGTTTCGAAATATTCATCCGGTCCTTTTTAATTTTCCTCAAAAAATCAACATTACATGCTACCTTTGCAGTATTCTTTCGTGCACAGAATATTTCTAGTTAAAAACTGGCACTACAGTATTGCTATCTAGTGAACAACTGTATATATTTCCGAATGGAATTTAAGTAGTTGTGGAAAGTTTTAACGTCGCTAGCGTAGCTCGCTTTAAAGTAATTCTTCTTAAATATGACCGAAAACTCGTGCTATCCTACAGATTTCAGAATAATAGGCTTTCTAAGCAATATTTCAATTCGAATGTTGAATGCATGGTATACTTGAAATAGCTGAAAGTTATCAAGTCAAACGTCTACGGCCATACCACGTTGAATACACCGGTTCTCGTCCGATCACCGAAGTTAAGCAACGTCGGGCCCGGTTAGTACTTGGATGGGTGACCGCCTGGGAATACCGGGTGCTGTAGACTTTTGCCAATTTCTTCAAAAAATTCTCCCATGCAATTCAAGTAGTTTCATCTAACTTTTATTTTCTGCCATTTTTCACCTGAAAACCTTCTAATCCCTCCACTACATCCTTTTATCCTCTAGTCTTTTAACTAGATTTCATAAAGGCGTATTTTCCTCCAACCACGCTTTCTCTCGAATTCCTTCACAAAATACCTCCATCGCCTAAAAATTTTCTTTCTTTTTTTCCTTTTTTCATCTCTACTTTAAAATTCGTTATCCTCTTTCGACTTTTATCTCACTTGCACAGTCCACAAACTGGCATCATCCAACATAACAATCTCTACCGCCATACCACCTTCAATACACCGCCGGTTCTCGTCCGGTCAGCGAAGTTAAGCAACTTCGGGCCCGGTTCGCACTTGGATGGATGGCCGCCTATGAATACAGGGTGCAGTTGACTCATGTCTAGTTTCGTAATATTCATCCGGTCCTTTTAAATTTTCCTCAAAAAATCAACATTACATGCTACCTTTGCAGTATTCTTTCGTGCACAGAATATTTCTAGTTAAAAACTGGCACTACAGTATTGCTATCTAGTGAACAACTGTATATATTTCCGAATGGAATTTAAGTAATTGTGGAAAGTTTTAACGTCGCTAGCGTAGCCCGCTTTAAAATAATTCTTCTTAAATATGACCGAAAACTCGTGCTATCCTACAGATTTCAGAATGTTAGGCTTTCAAAGCGATATTTCAATTCGAATGTTGAATACATGGTATACTTGAAATAGGTGAAAGTTATCAAGTCAAACGTTACGGCCATACCACGTTGAATACACCGGTTCTCGTCCGATCACCGAAGTTAAGCAACGTCGGGCCCGGTTAGTACTTGGATGGGTGACCGCCTGGGAATACCGGGTGCTGTAGACTTTTGCCAATTTCTTCAAAAAATTCTCCCATGCAATTCAAGTAGTTTCATCTAACTTTTATTTTCTGCCATTTTTCACCTGAAAACTTTCTAATCCCTCCACTACATCCTTTTATCTTCTAGTCTTTTAACTAGATTTCATAAAGGCGTATTGTCCGACAACCACGCTTTCTCTCGAATTCCTTTAAAAAATATGTCCATCGCCTGAAAATTTTCTTTCTTTTTTTCCTTTTTTCATCTCTAATTTAAAATTCGTTATCCTCTTTCGACTTTTATCTCACTTGCACAGTCCACAAACTGGCATCATTCAACATAACAATCTCTACGGCCATACCACCTTCAATACCCCGCCGGTTCTCGTCCGGTCAGCGAAGTTAAGCAACGTCGGGCCCGGTTCGCACTTGGATGGATGGCCGACTGGGAATACAGGGTGTGAGTAGACTCATGTCTAGTTTCGAAATATTCATCCGGTCATTTTTAATTTTCCTCAAAAAATCAACATTACATGCTGCCTTTGCAGTCTTTCTTCGTGCAAGAATTCATTCTAAGTTAAAAATGGCACTACAGTAGGCTATCTAGTGAACAACTGTATATATTTCCGAATGGAATTTAAGTAATTGTGGAAAGTTGTAACGTCGCTAGCGTAGCACGCTTTAAAATAATTCTTCTTAAATATGACCGAAAACTCGTGCTATCCTACAGATTTCAGAATGTTAGGCTTTCAAAGCGATATTTCAATTCGAATGTTGAATACATGGTATACTTGAAATAGCTGAAAGTTATCAAGTCAAACGTCTACGGCCATACCACGGTGAATACACCGGTTCTCGTCCGATCACCGAAGTTAAGCAACGTCGGGCCCGGTTAGTACTTGGATGGGTGACCGCCTGGGAATACCGGGTGCTGTAGACTTTTGCCAATTTCTTCAAAAAATTCTCCCATGCAATTCAAGTAGTTTCATCTAACTTTTATTTTCTGCCATTTTCACCTGAAAACCTTCTAATCCCTCCACTACATCCTTTTATCCTCTAGTCTTTTAACTAGATTTCATAAAGGCGTATTTTCCTCCAACCACGCTTTCTCTCGAATTCCTTCACAAAATACCTCCATCGCCTAAAAATTTTCTTTCTTTTTTTCCCTTTTTCTTCTCTACTTTAAAATTCGTTATCCTCTTTCGACTTTTATCTCACTTGCACAGTCCACAAACTGGCATCATTCAACATAACAATCTCTACGGCCATACCACCTTCAATACACCGCCGGTTCTCGTCCGGTCAGCGAAGTTAAGCAACATCGGGCCCGGTTCGCACTTGGATGGATGGCCCGCCTATGAATACAGGGTGCAGTTGACTCATGTCTAGTTTCGTAATATCATCCGGCATTTTTATTTCCTCAAAAATCAACATACAGCTACCTTGCAGTATGCTTTCGTGCACAGATAGTTATAGTTTAAAAACGGCTCTACAGTATTATATCTAGTGAACCACGGTATATTCCGAATGGAATTTAAGTAGTGTGGAAGTTTTAACGTCGCTAGTAGCACGCCTTTAAAGTAATCTTATGAAATTCTTGACCGAAAAACTCGTGCTATCCTACAGATTTTCAGACTAATAGGCTTTATAAGAAATATTTCAATTCGAATGTTGAATGCATGGTATACTTGAAATAGCTGAAAGTTATCAAGTCAAACGTCTACGGCCATACCACGTTGAATACACCGGTTCTCGTCGGATCACCGAAGTTAAGCAACGTCGGGCCCGGTTAGTACTTGGATGGGTGACCGCCTGGGAATACCGGGTGCTGTAGACTTTTGCCAATTTCTTCAAAAAATTCTCCCATGCAATTCAAGTAGTTTCATCTAACTTTTATTTTCTGCCATTTTTCACCTGAAAACTTTCTAATCCCTCCCCTACATCCTTTTATCTTCTAGTCTTTTAACTAGATTTCATAAAGGCGTATTGTCCGACAACCACGCTTTCTCTCGAATTCCTTCAAAAAATATGTCCATCGCCTGAAAATTTTCTTTCTTTTTTTCCTTTTTTCATCTCTAATTTAAAATTCGTTATCCTCTTTCGACTTTTATCTCACTTGCACAGTCCACAAACTGGCATCATTCAACATAACAATCTCTACGGCCATACCACCTTCAATACACCGCCGGTTCTCGTCCGGTCAGCGAAGTTAAAAACGTCGGGCCGGTTTAGCACTGAGGAGGCAGACGGGATACAGGTGTGAGTAGACTCCATGTATAGTTCGAAACTTCATCCGGTCCTTTTAATTGTACCTCAAAAATCAACATTACATGCTACCTTTGCAGTATTCCTTTCGTGAAGATATTTCTAGTTAAAAATCGGCAACACAGATTGCTATATATGAACAACTGAATATATTTCCAAGGAAGATAAGTATTGTGAAAGTTAACGTTCGCTACGAGTAGCACGCTTTAAAAATAATTTTCTTAAATATGACCGGAAAACTCGTGCTATCCTACAGATTTAAGAATGTTAGGCTGGTCAAAGCGACGTTCATTCGAATGTTGAAACATGGATACTTGAAATAGCTGAAGTTATCAAGTCAAACGTTACGGCCTACCACGTTGAATAACGTTTCGTTCGACACGACGTAAGCAAAGTCGGCCACCGGTTAGTATTGGAGGGGTGACCGCCTGCGAATACCGGGTTGCTGGAGACTTTGCCAATTTCTTCAAAAAATTCTCCCATGCAATTCAAGTAGTTTCATCTAACTTTTATTTTCTGCCATTTTCACCTGAAAACCTTCTAATCCCTCCACTACATCCTTTTATCCTCTAGTCTTTTAACTAGATTTCATAAAGGCGTATTTTCCTCCAACCCCGCTTTCTCTCGAATTCCTTCACAAAATACCTCCATCGCCTAAAAATTTTCTTTCTTTTTTTCCCTTTTTCATCTCTACTTTAAAATTCGTTATCCTCTTTCGACTTTTATCTCACTTGCACAGTCCACAAACTGGCATCATTCAACATAACAATCCCTACGGCCATACCACCTTCAATACACCGCCGGTTCTCGTCCGGTCAGCGAAGTTAAGCAACTTCGGGCCCGGTTCGCACTTGGATGGATGGCCGACTGGGAATACAGGGTGTGAGTAGACTCATGTCTAGTTTCGAAATATTCATCCGGTCATTTTTAATTTTCCTCAAAAAATCAACATTACATGCTGCCTTTGCAGTATTCTTTCGTGCACAGAATATTTCCAGTTAAAAACTGGCACTACAGTCTTGTGAACAACTGTATATATTTCCGAATGGAATTTAAGTAATTGTGGAAAGTTTTAACGTCGCTAGCGTAGCACGCTTTAAAATAATTCTTCTTAAATATGACCGAAAACCCGTGCTATCCTACAGATTTCAGAATGTTAGGCTTTCAAAGCGATATTTCAATTCGAATGTTGAATGCATGGTATACTTGAAATAGCTGAAAGTTATCAAGTCAAACGTCTACGGCCATACCACGTTGAATACACCGGTCCTCGTCCGATCACCGAAGTTAAGCAACGTCGGGCCCGGTTAGTACTTGGATGGGTGACCGCCTGGGAATACCGGGTGCTGTAGACTTTTGCCAATTTCTTCAAAAAATTCTCCCATACAATTCAAGTAGTTTCATCTAACTTTTATTTTCTGCCATTTTTCACCTGAAAACCTTCTAATCCCTCCACTACATCCTTTTATCCTCTAGTCTTTTAACTAGATTTCATAAAGGCGTATTGTCCGACAACCACGCTTTCTCTCGAATTCCTTCAAAAAATATGTCCATCGCCTGAAAATTTTCTTTCTTTTTTTCCTTTTTTCATCTCTAATTTAAAATTCGTTATCCTCTTTCGACTTTTTTCTCACTTGCACAGTCCACAAACTGGCATCATTCAACATAACAATCTCTACGGCCATACCACCTTCAATACACCGCCGGTTCTCGTCCGGTCAGCGAAGTTAAGCAACGTCGGGCCCGGTTCGCACTTGGATGGATGGCCGACTGGGAATACAGGGTGTGAGTAGACTCATGTCTAGTTTCGAAATATTCATCCGGTCATTTTTAATTTTCCTCAATATCAACATTACATGCTGCCTTTGCAGTATTCTTTCGTGCACAGAATATTTCCAGTTAAAAACTGGCACTACAGTCTTGTGAACAACTGTATATATTTCCGAATGGAATTTAAGTAATTGTGGAAAGTTTTAACGTCGCTAGCGTAGCACGCTTTAAAATAATTCTTCTGAAATATGACCGAAAACTCGTGCTATCCTACAGATTTCAGAATGTTAGGCTTTCAAAGCGATATTTCAATTCGAATGTTGAATAATGGTATACTTGAATAGGTGAAAGTTATCAAGTCTCAAACGTCTACGGACAAGACCACGTGAAACACCGGTTCTCGTACGATCAACGAAGTTACGCAAAGTCGGCCTGTTAGTCCTTGGATGGGTGACGCCGGGAATAACGGGTGCGTAGACTTTGCCAGTTCTTCAAAAAGTCTACATGCAATTCCAGTGGTTCATCTAACTTTATTTTCTGCCATTTTCACATGAAACTTCTCAATTCCCTCAATACATCCTTTTATCCTATAGTCTTTTAACTAGATTCATAAAAAGGCGTATTGTCCGACAACCACGCTTCTCTCGAATTCCTGCAAAAAAATTGTCCATCGGCCTGAAAATTGTATTTCTTTGTCCTGTTTCATATCTCCTTTAAAATTCGTATCCTCTTTCGACTTTCTCTCACTGCACTCAGTCCACAACTGGGCATCATCAACATAACAATCTATACGCCATACACCTTCAATACACCGCCGGTTCTGGCGGGTCAGCGAAAGAAGCAACTCGCCCGGTTCGCCACTGGATGATGGCCGCTATTAATACAGGGTGTGAGTAGACTCATGTCTAGTTTCGAAATATTCATCCGGTCATTTTTAATTTTCCTCAAAAAATCTACATTACATGCTACCTTTGCAGTATTCTTTCGTGCACAGAATATTTCTAGTTAAAAACTGGCTCTACAGTATTGCTATCTAGTGAACAACTGTATATATTTCCGAATGGAATTTAAGTAGTTGTGGAAAGTTTTAACGTCGCTAGCGTAGCACGCTTTAAAGTAATTCTTCTTAAATATGACCGAAAACTCGTGCTATCCTACAGATTTCAGAATAATAGGCTTTCTAAGCAATATTTCAATTCGAATGTTGAATGCATGGTATACTTGAAATAGCTGAAAGTTATCAAGTCAAACGTCTACGGCCATACCACGTTGAATACACCGGTTCTCGTCCGATCACCGAAGTTAAGCAACGTCGGGCCCGGTTAGTACTTGGATGGGTGACCGCCTGGGAATACCGGGTGCTGTAGACTTTTGCCAATTTCTTCAAAAAATTCTCCCATGCAATTCAAGTAGTTTCATCTAACTTTTATTTTCTGCCATTTTTCACCTGAAAACTTTCTAATCCCTCCACTACATCCTTTTATCTTCTAGTCTTTTAACTAGATTTCATAAAGGCGTATTGTCCGACAACCACGCTTTCTCTCGAATTCCTTCAAAAATATGTCCATCGCCTGAAAATTTTCTTTCTTTTTTTCCTTTTTTCATCTCTAATTTAAAATTCGTTATCCTCTTTCGACTTTTATCTCACTTGCACAGTCCACAAACTGGCATCATTCAACATAACAATCTCTACGGCCATACCACCTTCAATACACCGCCGGTTCTCGTCCGGCCAGCGAAGTTAAGCAACTCGGGCCCGGTTCGCACTTGGATGGATGGCCGACTGGGAATACAGGGTGTGAGTAGACTCATGTCTAGTTTCGAAATATTCATCCGGTCATTTTTAATTTTCCTCAAAAAATCAACATTACATGCTGCCTTTGCAGTATTCTTTCGTGCACAGAATATTTCCAGTTAAAAACTGGCACTACAGTCTTGTGAACAACTGTATATATTTCCGAATGGAATTTAAGTAATTGTGGAAAGTTTTAACGTCGCTAGCGTAGCACGCTTTAAAATAATTCTTCTTAAATATGACCGAAAACTCGTGCTATCCTACAGATTTCAGAATGTTAGGCTTTCAAAGCGATATTTCAATTCGAATGTTGAATACATGGTATACTTGAAATAGCTGAAAGTTATCAAGTCAAACGTCTACGGCCATACCACGTTGAATACACCGGTTCTCGTCCGATCACCGAAGTTAAGCAACGTCGGGCCCGGTTAGTACTTGGATGGGTGACCGCCTGGGAATACCGGGTGCTGTAGACTTTTGCCAATTTCTTCAAAAAATTCTCCCATGCAATTCAAGTAGTTTCATCTAACTTTTATTTTCTGCCATTTTTCACCTGAAAACCTTCTAATCCCTCCACTACATCCTTTTATCCTCTAGTCTTTTAACTAGATTTCATAAAGGCGTATTTTCCTACAACCACGCTTTCTCTCGAATTCCTTCACAAAATACCTCCATCGCCTAAAAATTTTCTTTCTTTTTTTCCTTTTTTCATCTCTACTTTAAAATTCGTTATCCTCTTTCGACTTTTATCTCACTTGCACAGTCCACAAACTGGCATCATTCAACATAACAATCTCTACGCCATACCACCTTCAATACACCGCCGGTTCTCGTCCGGTCAGCGAAGTTAAGCAACTTCGGGCCCGGTTCGCACTTGGATGGATGGCCGCCTATGAATACAGGGTGCAGTTGACTCATGTCTAGTTTCGTAATATTCATCCGGTCCTTTTAAATTTTCCTCAAAAAATCAACATTACATGCTACCTTTGCAGTATTCTTTCGTGCACAGAATATTTCTAGTTAAAAACTGGCACTACAGTATTGCTATCTAGTGAACAACTGTATATATTTCCGAATGGAATTTAAGTAATTGTGGAAAGTTTTAACGTCGCTAGCGTAGCACGCTTTAAAATAATTCTTCTTAAATATGACCGAAAACTCGTGCTATCCTACAGATTTCAGAATGTTAGGCTTTCAAAGCGATATTTCAATTCGAATGTTGAATGCATGGTATACTTGAAATAGCTGAAAGTTATCAAGTCAAACGTCTACGGCCATACCACGTTGAATACACCGGTTATCGTCCGATCACCGAAGTTAAGCAATATCGGGCCCGGTTAGTATTTGGATGAGTGACCGTCTGGGAATACCCTGTGCTGTAGACTTTTGCCAATTTCTTCGAAAAATTCTCCCATGCAGTCTCCCTGCCATACCACGTTGAATACACCGGTTCTCGTCCGATCACCGAAGTTAAGCAATGTCGGGCCCGGTTAGTACTTGTATAGGTGACCGCCTGGGAATATAGAGTGCAGTAGACTCATGTCTAGTTTCGTATTTTTGATCTAGTCATTTTTATTTTTCGGTAATAATGGAACTGGATGGCATTGGATGACGAAATCTCGGATGAGCTCTGACTGGCTTGGACTGGTAGATGACTAAAATTTCTATCTCCCTGGATCTTCGGCATGTTCAGATGTTCAGATATTCAGCATGACGTAGACATGGGCATTTTGTATCTTGGGGCACTGGACTCTGTATTAGGCATATGTGGTGTGTGAATCATGGCGTATCTAGTGATAAACTTATATTTCATAGGATGGGATGTAGGATAGGATTCTGTACACTGAAGAACTCTTATTGGCTATGCCATGAGATGTTGAGGTACTGGGCATCGACATCCTGCACGCTGAAGAGATGCAGACCCGGTTCTGCTCCGAGATAGTAGTTTGGGTGTATGGATGTGTGGATAAGATCGTGTCGCTGGTTATGAAGATGATGATGGTGTAACACGAACTGTCGTTGTAATGGGAACTAGTTCTTCCTTCATGGTAAAGCCTTTGCTTTTACATTTTTCACCTGAAAACTTTTTAATCCTCCCACTACATCGTTTTATTCGTTAGTCATTTAACTAGATTTCATCTCTCACATTCTTTCACGAAATATCACAATCTACTTTGCTCACCTGAAACTATTCCATCTCTAACCTAAAATTCTTTTCTCTTTCGACTTTTATCTCACTTGCAGAGTCACAAACTGGCATTTGTCAACATAATTTTGTCTCTACGTCCGTATCACTTTAACTACACCGGTTCTCGTCCGATCACTTAAGTTAAGCAACGTCGGGCCCGTTTTATACTTGTATGTGCGGCCACCTATGAATACAGGGTGCTGTGGAACATGCAGTGGCAGATATCTGGATTCAGGCTTGGGGGGAGAATTCAAGAAATTTTCAATTTTGTTGTCATTTTGGGGGTAGGCCAAAAGATACTTTCACCCATGCATGAATATTATTTGGGGCGAGCCAGCTTAAATTCTGATACAAAATATTAAATTGTACAATGCATTAAGTAATAATTACATAGTACAGCAATAGTTGGGAATTTTCAAGCATTTAAATTTTATTAGAATTCAAATCTTTACTTTACACAACCATGCGAAGATGTTTGCATAATTTTATCGGGTACATTACAAAATTTACATCTGATTCTTTACATTATACACGGCTGTTTCTATTAACCATAAATATTTCGTGTAAATGTCTGACAAGACAGTTGATTTCTAAATCCTTTGATAAGCAATTTAACTTTAATTTCTGACCAAAAAGTAGTGACAAAGAAGACATTAAAATATAAGCCTACTTATTCCCTGTTTATATTATATGTAAGTAGCCTAATTATTTCAAATTAGACCCAAAAGCTTCATTTACAAAAGTTATTCAATTATCTTATCGCATTGTAATTTTTTATTAATGAATTGCTTCAGCTATAGGAATTAACAACTTTATAGCACTGATTTCCCAGATTTTACCGGAATTTTCCAGAACTGCTACCACCTTTCGTTATTCTTTTCGTTACCGACTTCACCACTGGCTGGAGTCAGTGGTGAAGTCGGTATGACGCTTGACCGCGGATCAGTATATGCGGGGTTCAAATCCTGGGCTCGACCGTCACTGACATCGCTTTCGAGTGAGGAAACTGACGTTAACCTTAGCTTTACCAACTTTATTCCAATCCTTCTTCAAACTTAGGTAGCAGGAAAAAGGAAAGAAAGCCAAGGTCTAATTTCAATCCCCGATCATACATGAATACAACATCCAGCTTGTTTTTACAATTCAAAACAAGATGAATGTTTTAATCATGTATGATTGGGGATTGAAATATTCCCTAGGCTTTCTTTCCTTTTTCCTGATAACTAAGTTTGAAGAAGGATTGGAATAACGAAAGATGGAAGCAGTTCTGGTAAATTCTGATAAAGTCTGATAAATCAGTGCTCATAAGGTTAGAATCAAAAGGCTAGACTACATGGTGGTGAATTCTTTGTCGTTTTCAGTGCTGCTGGCCACTGAGCTGCTGTCACTGATGTGCACTTCCGCCTGGAGCTTATCTTTATCTTCACTTTTATCTTTCTCTTTTTCCTTATCCTTATTTTCATCCTTAGCTTTATTTTTCTCATCACCTTCTTTATTCCTCTCATCATTGGGTTCTGCTTCAAATGCTTTGTTCTCTTTCCCGACTGACTGCAGCTCCACTGAATGTGACATGGCTTGCGGATTGTCGCTCGAATCAGATGAACCTGACCCCACTCCGTTCTTTTTTACCTTAGCATCGTGGACGCTAACACTCGACGAGTCCGAGTTTTGTGATGGCTTCCTCGGGATGACATCTCCGTCATTAACATTGTATGGCGTATAGCCTGGAACTGACTTCACACCAAGCACGACGGCACCAGCTGCCAGTGCGCTTCCACTTGATGACGATGACTTTGTGTCCGAACTGGAATCTGAACCATAGTCATCATTGGACTGGTAGCGGAATACATAGAGCAGGATAACAATGGCTGTGATGAGGAGGAAACCACCCAGAGCGCTGAAGGCTATGATGACGGGCATGTCGTACTTGAGCCAGAGATCCTCGAAGTATGGACCCTGGACGTTCAGACCCACGGTCACGAGGTACCACTGACCATCGGGTTGGAGCAGCATGCAGTGATACTGACCAAAGTCCTCACGGCTGGTGTTCTGAATGGTGAGGGTCCAATTGTCAGCGCTGAGCTCATATCTGCGGCAAATGTGAGAAAATATAGTCGTAGAACTAAATCAGCCAATTCAGAGATTATCTGTCTATGATTAATATCTTCATTCCAATAAAATGACAAATAGCCTATATTGACTGTTAGTCAAATAAAATTAATTATACTTTCATTAATAAAAAAATAATATAATATTTTAATTAATTAAAGCGCACAACGTTTAGGTATTTATTATATATACTTTACATACTATATATTTATTATATATCGAAGTTATTGAGATTTCGCTATGGAAATATTTTTTATGCCCCAGTCTGTATTTATGATATATATATATATATACATGTATATATATATCTATATATATATATATATATATATATATATATATATATATATATATATATATATATATATATATATATATACAGGGTGCGCATTAAAAAATATCCTCCTAGCACAATTGCGATAGCTTAGTCAATTCTTAATATTTCGCCTTGAAATTTTAAGGTTCTCTTGTGGACGAATTTAGCCACAAGCTGACCAAATTTTGTAGAAGTATTTTTAAGGGAACCGGAGTTATACAAGTTTTGCAAAAAACATTTATTTTTCATTTAACACGTAACGTAAAACGTCAATTAGAATCAATTCCTTTTTGAAAATGTGCTGACCCTGAAAAAGGCCGTTAGATGATGTCGACTCTGATATTGTGCTACAATGTGTGCTCGAAATGAACGCCCTGGGCTTTAATGCCGGCCAGAAGTCTTTTCTTACAGATAAAATTGCGCTGTCAATGGACTGCTGTTTTAGGTCTTTCCAGATCTCTTGAAGAACAGCCTTTAATTCCATTGTGTTTCTGGGTTTGGGCTTGAAAGCACGATACTTTTCCAACATGGGTCTCCAGACAAAGAATCAGGTGGATTAAAATCTGGAGAATTGGGAGGCCAATCATCCATTTTTATGAAATCTGGCCTGTATTGTACAAGAAAGTATTGCGCAAGACGTGAAGGGTGAGCCGGCGCCCCGTGCTGCGGAAAAAATAAATAATTTGACTTTAACTTCTTGCAGTCTTCAATCAGTTTCGGCAGAATAGTGCTAGTGTAATACATTGTAGTACAATATCAGAGTCGTCATCATCTAACGGCATTTTTCAGGGTCAGCACATTTTCAAAAAAGAAATGATTCTAAAGGAATTGAAAGGAATTGATTCTAATTGGCGTTTTACGTTGCGTGTTAAATGAAAAAAATCAATTTTTTCGCAAAACTTGGATAACTCCGGTTCCATTAAAAAATATTTTTACAAAATTTGGTCAGCTGGTGGCTAAATTCCTCCACAAGAGAACCTTAAAATTTCAAGGCAAAATATTAAGAATTGACTAAGGTATCGCAATTGTGCTAGGAGGATATTTTTTTAATGCGCACCCTGAATATATATATATATATATATATATATATATACTGTGTTTTCTATAACTGATACCCCAAATTGTTTTAACAATAAAGTCCTAAAAAGATGACCGATGTTCTTGAAATTTACAGCACTTGATCAGCAGCCAATTTTACAAAAACACAGGGAAATTTCGTTTGAGTATCTTTAATAACGTGAAACTTATTGTTTCGCGAATAGGAGTGAGGTCAGACAAGAAATTTCCAATACAGGCTTACGGGCGTGTTACAAATAGCGTAGATTATCTCTATAACAAATACGAGCTAACACAAAATATAGAATTTCTGCTAATGCTACAGCAGAAATGTTTTGTTACGAGTTCGCTATTAGTTTTATAGAGATAATTTTACGCTGCATGTAACACGCCCGTAATCCTGTACTGGAAATTTCATATCTGACCCCACTCCTATTTGCAAAACTATAACTTTCACGTTGTTAAAGATATTCAAACGAAATTGCTCTATGTTTGGTAGAATTAGCTGCTGATCAAGTACTGTAAATTTCAAGAACATCGGACCACTTCTTAGGACTTTATTGTTAAAACAATTTGGGGTATCAGTTATAAAAAACACAGTGTATATAGTGTTCTATCAAGCGGCAGGTCCAATGTACATATTCCTACTCACATGCTGGTTATCATGCTCCAAGATGAGCACATAATCGATTAACGAGTTAATCCCTTCACTCCCTTCACAAATGGCTATGCCTTATCCACACCTTATTGTTGCCTATAGCTTGGCATTAATAAGACTTCTGAGAAGCCCTATATATATATATATATATATATATATATATATATATATATATATATAAATTGTATATATATTGTATATATGTATATATATATATATATTTAAAATATATACATGTATATATATAATATATATATATATATATATATATAGATTATATATATATATATATATATATATATATATATATATATAGATTTTATACTTACATGCATATATATATTAAAATAAAAATATATATCTATATGTGTGTGTGAGTGTGTGTATGTGGGTATGTGCGCGCGCGTGTGTATGGGCGTGTGTGTGTGTGTGTGTGTGTGTAAAAAAGGTAAACACGCATTATAGTGAAATGATCAACTACGTCGATATCTATCACTTTTAATACCACGTGTTTAAACCGTTAGCCAATCTAGTCCATTTTTCGTATAACCAATCCAGTGAATATTTGAGATTTTACTCAGCGCGGCTGGGATTCGAACCCGCGAGTGTTCAATTCACCTCAGGATCTGTCATGACGTTACCCCTACGCTATTGAGACATTCAAATTCATAATTGAGACATTCTTTCATACGTGCAGTATGTAGCCTACACCGTGTAGGCTACATTATAGGCTACACCTATATAGGCATACGTGTAGGCTACACGTATGCCTATATGGACCTGTATTACATGTATGTATTAGTATTTTTTGTAAATGCCAATCGCCCTTAAGCTCAATAGTGATCAATATTATATTCTGTTGCGACAACATCGACAGGATCTAGTTGTTGTTTAAGTGGCGCAATTGATTGATATCTCTGCGAAAGATGAATACGAGGACGAAATGCGAACTACGTATGAACTATATTTTTCGGCCGTAATTACATTCTCATGAAGTATTGAAAATCTACTGTAATCTCGGAATTCGTAGGTCATCGTGTTGAGGTAGTATTGAGCCAATCATTCATGACTGGCATTCGTTCGTTCGTTCGTTACTTCATTCATTCCTTCATTCATTCATTCGTTCATTCAGTCATTCAGTCATTAATTTATTAATTCAGTCATTCATTCATTCATTTATTCATTCATTCATTTTTTCATGACTGAATCCCATTGACTGAATCACATTCTTCAGCTCAAACTCTAATGTACTAGCATAAAGAGAATAACATTAATTGGCTGATGTAATTAAGTGCTGTCGGAATTAAATTATCGAAATTAGTCTACTGACTTTCCTTTACTCTCGTAGATGATCTCAAGATCCGGGAGATTGAGCATCCAGGACACGGGATCGGTGTTGTTAGGACGCTGTGAGGACTCTTGGGAAGTGTTGTTGCAGTGGAGGTCAACGCTCTCTCCCAGCGTGTACACCTTGTAGTCTGCAAAGTGGCTTCCGCTGTACTCCACTTCCTGACATCCGATAAATTGGATAAGCTTCATACCGATAAAGACCAGAAGTACCGCACGATCCCCCATTCTACTTTGTATGGTCTGACGATAGTTAATGACTTAAGCTGATTTGATTCAGTTCCATGAAATTAGCAATAGGTCCTAACAAGTATTGTAGCAATAATACTAATTCATAAATGTTCCGATTTGGCAAGCAACTGCCTATTATAAAAGTTAGAATCTGATTCGTATTTAGTGTAGGTCTTTACAATTCATGAATGAACAATATATTTAAATTAATTATTCATGAACATTAATAATTATATTAGTGAATGAATTGTTTGCATGTCGATCATTTCAATGTTTGGGATTTTATTCTCTAATCAGATCTTCCTGGAATTGAAGATGACAAGAATTGCGCATCTCAGGTCCCTCTATTTAGAATTTTATGACTTTTGCCTACGAGCTAAGCTACATGGACATTCAATACTGATAAAAAGGAGAACAGCTACAGAAACACTGTTGAGAACTTCTGAATATCTACATTAGCTTCGTTATTTGTTAAGAGAATACTACTTACACTTTGGCGCGAATAAGCTTATCATGTTGACCTAATAGTATATTTAGCATTACGCCAAATATGCCGCAGAAATGTCGTCTGCGCAAAAAATTCAATTGAAATAAGTTTAAAGTAAAATGTTCAATATTTAGCATTTATTGACATTACAAATGTAACTTTACTCGACTCGATGGGCATCAAATAAAATGCCACTGTTTTAAACAGAAGTAACTTGTAATGACATATCTAGCAGTCTTTTACGTAGAGGCCTAATGGCCTCGCATAGCTTGATTGATTTTACACAAAATAAATTTAGCAACATATTAAGTAATAGCATCACTGACCAGTAATAGCTCTTATGCCTTTAGAGCTAAGTCTTTCAGCTTACTAGATAACTTTATATCTACAATACATATGTCAAGTGTAAGAGCAACTACATCAAATGCATCTTAAGGCATGAAGAACGCAAAAAAATCATATACTGCGTCATACATAGGGGGATAATAGGCTGCAATCTATATACTAATCCTCATATAATTTTTTTCAATTTTCATTTAATAAGAATACCAAAAATGGTGATGAAAAATACTACAGTACTACTTTCATGAAAATAGTAAATAACATTATGCCTAGGTTTGTAAAATGCTTATAGCTTTATCTGCAGATTATAGAATCGTTATCGTTAACTAGGAAGCCATGCTGTTTAACAGTCTATCGGTCTGGCATTCTGAACATAGATCCGTTGATAATAGCAAATCTAGTCATGAGCCAGAACTCTAGAGTAGAGTTTAAGATTCTGATAATGGCTGATTAATTATCAAGATAACTATTGATTTATTGCGCCAATGACTGAAAGTATAGTTGCGTAAAAATGCTATTATGCTTATTAAACTATATCAAACAATGGCTTAAATCTCGGTGCCAACTTTTACTGGAATGTTTCTGATTGAAAAAATCTATTATTTCAATGTTTCACCATTAAACCTATTAATTATCGAGCATTTAACATGAGCTGCTAGGGCGAGTGTCGTCCCATCCAGTGCGATACATATGTTATGAAATGATTGATTGACTGCAATATTGTTTATATTCGTATAGTTGCACACATGACATGCCGCATGTGTTTACATAGTTTCCTTTCTTAGTTGCTGTTTTTTTAGTTCTCGTTATTTCCTCCATTCCTCTCCATGGTTATTAATAATCGTTGCTTTTGTTGGCGCATCAATTGCAGCCGGCGCGGATTTAAGAATAACCTTCCAACACCCTCGGGATTTTTTCTTTCAAAGCTGTCAACAATCGGTCTTCCAAGGTGGTCGCCCACAAAGTACTACCCGGCGCTATGGAGCTTATCTTCGTTCAATTGACGCACAGCTTAACCGAGTGCGCTAAATCCCGACACCAAAATAATAGAATAGAATTTTTACTAGGTTTACCGCTGTTCCTTTAAATCTTTTCTAAATTAAAAATTAAAACACTAAGACAAAAAGATTATATTGTAACCAGTATATTACACATATATAATAATAATAATTAACTAGTAAGTATGATCAATTATATAGTGTAGTAAATTTAGTCTATTCGTAAGCAATTTACAGAATTAGACATACAAGAAAAAGCAGTATACAAACATTCATACATGTATGTATATATATATATATATATATATATATATATATATATATATATACGAGTATATACATGTATATTCGCCGTGTTGTGCTCGGGTGTGGTTGGACCACTGCAGAATAGGGCAATCGCAAACAATCTGCAGCGTGTACGTAAGAGGCGACTAAGGCAGGAGCTGAGGATGTCAAGAGGGGACCCACTTCACCATAATATATTTTCCCCCATGATTAAATGGTAATTAGTCCTTCAAACTGAGGAAGACAACGGGAAACCACCTCAGAAGCCATGCTTTTCCCAAGCTATAGGTTACATAAGGTATGGATAAGGCATAGACTTTGTGAAGGGATTAACTTGTTATCTAAAGAATGCTCTTGGAATGAAAAAACAGACTTTGAGTAGTATGAAATATGTACCTTGAACCTGCCACTTGGTTTGTGCACTGAAGAAGAAGATACATGTATATATATATATAATAATTTATATATATAGTAGGCCTATATATATATATATATATATATATATATATATATATATATATATATATATAGGCCTACTATATATTAAATATTTATATATAGTATATATATATATTATATAAATATATATATAATATATATATATATATATATATATATATAATATATATATATATACATCATTATAAATATTATACAATTTTTTACAACATAATTGAATTATACATGCGGATATGCAGTAAATGAATATCGACATTCACAGTTAAAAGCCTAAATTGAAGAAACATATTGATTTAAATACAATACTAACTAGAAAATTCTGCAAATATTTCTTAGTATCATATAATTACTATACAATACAATTGCCGCAAAAATTTTCATAGGCCGAAATCTTGCAGTATACATTTATTAATAGATTACTATTAGCCTAATATGAAGGCACTACAGCAAATACGTGCATAGCAACTGCAGTTCATAGTTTTAAAGAAATAAAATTCAACAATTATAGTGCATCGTATATTTTCTGTAAGCTATATATTCCCGAATAGGTCATAAAATTTGCAAAAGGACCTACCAACCACTTCATAAGAGGCCCAAAGCAGATAAGGACAAGGCTTGAGGGGCCTAATTGGATTGACTGAATCTGAATGAGTAGTCTATTAGAGAAGTTATTAAGTTATTTACATTTTCTAGTCTACTTTCACAATATTCAGACATATACAAATAATCACCAGATTCGCAGATGAAGATTACAAATTTTACATCCCACGATTAGTCCAGTATGTCTAAACTGCACACATTTCTACTTCCAGTGATGGGCAATAATAGTTAATTTGACTTGAACTCACAGTAGTTGGTAAAAGTAGTTAACAAATGAATCCAACAAAAGTTGCAACTCATTTTCCGTTTGAATTAAATAAAAACACATAAATTTGTTACTCAATTGCATTTAATATATCATACAACTACAATGATTATGCAATGACTTGATGCTAAAGATGAATATTAAAAATGAAAACTTGAATTAGAAAAGCACTTGAAATAAAATTTGTGTAATGTATTTCACATTTGGTGTCATTTTAAATATATTTCTCTGATTATGACATTATGTGACTTACTCACCGATCAATTGCTGATTATACACTTTGTCATTATAGCAGGATGGTTTTGTGCGTGAAATATTTAATATTTTACATGCATATAGTTTTTAAGTCAACTATTTAGTAAGAAACCCTATATATTGTATCAAACTCGCCAATTAATTTTATACCTGGTTCAACTGAAGCTGTAAGACAATTAGTTAGAATAAAATTTTATTAATGGGCAAGTTTACGTTTCGGTTAACTGACCCGGCGCCGGATATGAATCAATCATTAAGAATTTAACGTCCGGTTCCTCGCCATAACGCAATGTCAGGATACTTCTTATCTATCCAATGCAGCCAAAAAATACAATCAGTCTCAATACGCAAACATTAAAAAAATTCCTTCAACTATGTATTAGGCAACTATTGATGCTGCAGATACTGAAGCTTGTGTCACACATGCATATTCAGAGACTTATGATAGACCTATTTGTAAAATCAAAACAATTAGATATAGATAGAATTTCTACGCAAATATGTTTGTCATGTTTTAGAATTCTCGCCGAAACCTAAAAAACCTAATAGTCAGTAGTCACAGCCTTTAATGATCATTATCTTGAAATTAGTAGTTGGAAATTTATAATTTTTCTTTTTTTGTTACATATGTCGCAATCGTTTAACTACCGTGACCGTTGAACTGATGGTCGGAATTCGTTTTAATGATATTCGACCGACTGTTTGGTGTCTGCCGAAATGGATTAGACATTGTTCATTGATAGTAGGTCAATACGATTCCCATGTAATTGCTTGACATAAATTAACCTACTTATAATTCATAAGTTGTTCTGACAACAGTTCCCACCTCTATCGGTGTGCTACTATGATACGGCAAAAATTATCATGACATCACAGGATACACCGTTCCAGTAATGACCTGCCCAAGGGCAAGCCACTTGGCTGTTGTAGTAACAATGTTGCATTGTAAACCGAATAACAATCAACCTAATTGAAATGAATACCGTAAGACATAAATAAGTTGACCTCGGCACAACGCTTCCGCCATATTGCAAATACAT
Organism: Enchytraeus crypticus; assembly: GCA_905160935.1. NCBI lineage: Eukaryota > Metazoa > Annelida > Clitellata > Enchytraeida > Enchytraeidae > Enchytraeus > Enchytraeus crypticus. The sequence goes on from CAJHZI010000772.1 coordinate 806,241, forward strand.
CTATAACACCAACACCTGTAGCTGCGCAGATATCTTCAGATCAATTAGTCGAATAATTACATGAATAACAGCGAAACCAATTTAGTCAATCTTGCTTCTTAGAGTAGATATGGTAATATATTAGCTACAAGTAAAATGGCTATAAATGGGCAGCAAAAGCATGCAAAATGAAGTAAAATGAATTAACAGAGTGAGTTATTTATGAGATAAGCGCTAACTTCATATTCAAGGATTCGTAATTTCTAATCAAATCAAGATATAAAATCAGTATTTCAATGACAATAATTCTACCGATCAAGACATTATTTTTGCTAAAAAGTTTAACAATGACAAATAAGGACATAAAAAACTCATAAAAGAAACATAAAGTGATTTATCTACATCACGAAGTAGTAATGTATAATTTCTAAGAGAATGATGGCCTAAAATGGTTAACTATAAATTAATTCAAATTTCCCAAATTATCGAGTAGCTATAAGGCGCCAGTGTAACAAAGGCTACAAAGGCTCAAAAATTGCGACAGTAGCTTAAAGTTTGAGCACTCGACAATAGACTCATAGATGTGTAGTTTAAAACTAGGGCTTTCATGTCACTGATATCCTTTCAGGCTATGAAACTGACCCCCCCCCCACACATTAACTTCTACTGAATAAATCAATAAATCCACGAAAATTCTCTCAACTCTAAAAATTTGGCCTCTACTACTTTAAGTCAATTTATGCACAGGCACGAGTATTAAATGAACATGATACGATTTAGATCAAACTCAATATTGCTGTCCATCAACAGGCAAATGCACAAGTACAGCAGAAAGCACGTTGGAGACAGAAAGTAAAATAGATAAATGAAATTATTTCTAGCACTAAAATGACTGCCACATTGATATTACCAATACAGAGAAAACAGTAGAACTTTACAACCACGTGGGTAGCTATTACACACGGTAGAACTACAGGAACTTCACATAAAGCAGATGTGAGTGCATTTACACCTAAATATCTATTGACGAGGCCGCTTGCCAATGATATCTATTTATCCTATTAAATACTCTGGATGAACTGAGCACAAGTATAATAAAATTTCAAAATTGAAGACTTATTATTATTAATATTATTATTATTAATATTATTATTATTATTAATATTATTATCATTATTAATATTATTATTAATATTATTATTAATATTATTATTAATAGTATTATTATTAGTATTATTATTACTTCAGACTACTTCAAATACTGCATTTAACTCACTTAAAATTGTTTATATAAGAAATTTATGTAAAATATTGAAAGATTTTACACAAATAATAATTTAACAAAAGGCAACAATTACTAATAACCATGGAGAGGAAGAGAGGAAATAACGAAAACTACAAAAACAGAAACCAAGAAAGGAAACTATGTAGCACGTGCGGTATGTCATGTGTGTAACTATACAAACAAAAATAAAATAAAATTTTCAATCAAATGCAAATAAAGTAATAGTTTTCCTATAAGAATGGAGCTAAACCTTATTGCTGTTCATTAATATCAATAAACGTCATCGGTTTACTATTTTCACAAGTTTTAGCAGAAACACTGCTATGTAAGTTACATTAAGGCTACATGAAATGCATAACAACATTATCCAGCTAGTCACTTCTCTATCATGAAAAATTACTTCTGTCGATTGCTGCTTCACAAGAGTTTACATCAGATGATGACAAAATTTCTGAATCATTCTTAACCGTAGCATTGAGCTCCTGTTCCGCCTGAGTACCAGCAATTATACCGCTAGGGGCCACCAGTGTACCAGCACTTGTACCGCTAGGAGCCGCCAGAGAGAAGCTCAGCTGATCTGCCACTCCGCTCAGTTGAACTGCACTAGTTAATACCGGAGCGTCCATGCTCAGCAGACTAACTGACGTAGTCATGCTAGCAACCGACTCGTGACTTGTGAGAGATTTGCTCGCCGAAATATTTTCATTAGTTACATTCTCTGAAGTGTCACCCAGGCAGTGAGATAGGTTTAAGCCAGTATTTATATTACATTCACCGTGTGGCAGTAGTGTTGCTGATAGCGTATGATTGCTGCTAATAGAACGTTCATCAGATGGCGGCTGTTGTTTATCAACTGTATTAGTTTCAGTATTTTCATTTCTCATCAATACAGAAGCAAACCTTTCATCTGAAGAGTCCACCACAGCAGATATGACCTCGTTAGTATTACAACAAGCGTCATCTGTATCTCTTACTGGGTCAGTACTATTCTCCAGCGCTTTGCCGATTGTTTCATTTAGCACCTTCGGAGCAGTATAACCTGACTCCGTAAGCTCAAATCTTTCTGCAGAATTTGCTGGCCCATCTATAGCAGCCTTATCTGTACAATCTACTCCCCCACTGCTATCAACCAATTCAACTGGAAGACTGCGATTCTCCACCTCCTTCAAAATAAGAGAAAGAGCAGCGTCGTCTGAGCGAGGCTGTAGAATGGCTTGACTCGCAGGCTCAGAGATCACGAATGACTGGTCAGAGCAGAGAGCAGAAGGGCTCGTGGGTTGCGCTACACTCTCAACCTCCTGAATCAAACGCTTTATACCAATCAGCCATCTACTCACCTAGTAACACAAACAAATGCAAGGAAGTTCGTAGAAAAATTATTATGCTGATTTTCGGTGAAATCCGATGGACTAAAGTTGGCTCTAGCATTGAGATTCTTTAAAATACTCTCAGCAAATCGTGGAAAAGCTGCTAGACTTGAAACTGTTTCTTTCAAATCTTCATTTTCTAATATTTTGAGAAAGAAAATAACAGCCAGTAACATGAGATCATTAATACATAGAATTCCTTCCAGTTCTTAGAATTTGCAAATACGCAAAGTTCAAACTAATTCCTTCACGTAGTGAAAAATACAAGTTCAGTAATAGAAGACTATTAATAATAGTTGAGATTTTATTAAATGTGTCAAGGTAGGAGTAGAGATAATACTAATTATTCCAATATACTCCACAATGACCTTTGTACTTTCCTAGCACAGGGCAAGTTTCTTACCCTGCACACCTATTGTTCCGTGCCTGTGTCCGTGGCTGGAGTGAACACAAGTGTTGGGACTTCGAGAGTTGGCCGCAAGCGAGGAGCTTTGAGATTATTGTTGATAAACTTTGGTTTAAGATTTAAGATAAATCTTATTAGACTTTATATTTTTCGCTAGTGACTATTTTATTACAGTGTACATTTGTTTTGACTCGGTATCGATCCACATGAGAGATAATAAGGTCATATCTGATTGTATGGATTAAAGTTTCACATGTTGTATGTTAAGAAAGGCCTAGGAAGTGTTAGACTCATTTAGAGGGGTAAGTACTATGGATAGGTAACCCCTGAGTTGTGTTTATTGGAAACTGCCAGTGAAGATAACAGGACGTTAAACGGCCATAGGGAACTGAGGGTTCTAGGGTCCTGCGTTGCTGATAGTTACTTCGAGAAGGCCAGAAGTTGAGTTGGGGATTTTGAACTCAAGGAAGTTGTGATAGACTTGTGTCATTTCATTAGGAGAGGATTCTAGGGTTTGATGTAGTAGTCATTAGGTATATTCTTACGGAAGAAATGAGGACGTTGAATAGGAACTAGTTTGCCTTTATGTTCTTGTGAGATAGTATCTGGTGACGAATGTTGCGATTTCTCCATAACTAAGTACTTCTCAACCTTTTTGTAGTCTGGTATTTAATTAGTAGTATTTTCGGTTCTTTCATTTTAGTTAGTATATTAATAAGTTATTTTCAACTCTATTATTAATACTTGATTATTAGATTTAATTCTGTTATTTGTCATATAAGGACGATTTTCAGTTTCTTGTAATATATTATTTTCTTGTATTGTGTTTGAGTAAAATAAAATATAATTGAAGTGAACTAAATACACTTCATTTATAATACATTATCTGTTATCTGTTATAAATAAAACTGTAATTAGAAATTGTAAATGAAAAGTAGTTATCTACTATTATAGATCATTAATTTTAAGTTTAGATTTTTAGAATTTATGAACCTGGTCCAGGCTAGGGTTCACCCTTAGAACCCTTCCCTGACAAAGTGTTTAATTTTAAGCACTACTCTCAGAGTATGCTGACATCAGTACTCAGTACTAGTGATTAGATTAAATAATAAAATAAATAATGAAGTGTATTTTAAATAATAAAAATACTAACCTCTAACACGTGATCAATCATTTGTACTAACCTCTGACACTTGATCAATCATTTTGTACTAACCTCTGACACGTGATCAATCATTAGTACAAACCTCTGACACGTGATCAATCATTTGTACTAACCTCTGACACTTGATCAATCATTAGTACTAACCTCTGACACTTGATCAATCATCAGTACTAACCTCTGACACTTGATCAATCATTAGTACTAACTTCTGACACGTGATCAATCATCAGTACTAACCTCTGACACGTGATCAATCATTAGAATCAGATGAAGCTCATGGGCTGCGCTGCACTTCCTCCGGTGAACGGCTGTAACAAAATAAATGAAGTTCAAGGATCAATTTTCTACCACAAGGACTAATCCAGAAATGATCCAGATTTGAATAGCATCCATAGCCTCCCACTAATCACACTAGTGTGCATAATCTCATTTGACAAACAATGAATAGATACAGCAACGGTGCGAAGATATGGGGCACAGTTATGTAAACAGAATAATAAAATAACAACTCAGTAAATATATAATATAATTAATGCAATAATGTTTTAAGAATATCAAACAAACACCTTTGTGAAATAAATTATTGAATTTCAAATGAGCATATCTCACAAATGCAATATGATGATAAAGCTAACAGAGTTGTCTCGAATTACCTGTGGCTAATTTGGCCATCGTACATTTAACAGGATAAGAGATTTTTCCATTCTTCCACATATCGGAGAATACTTCAACCTTCTTATGTATCTCATCTGTTATCTTTGCCTAAAGAAAAATGAAACAACCTGTCAATAATTTATAATTAAGTCTTTGGCAATAAAAATGAAGATAATTGGTAATACTAATTATTGATACATTTAGTATTAACCATAATTCTTTGAGAATGACGCATCACTCTCATGGTATTATCAAAATACAGGTTCAATGCCAGTATTGTGATACAATGACAACTTCAAACACGATTTTGACAGCATATGTTACGCTAACCAGTCTACCTAAATGAAGCTTTAAAATAAACACGACATTTCGTTGCCATAGAGAACTAGTTAATACATACATAAGACTTTATATAGAGAATGGAAAACGTGTCCAAACTGCATGAAATTTAAAAAATGAAATATAAACATTAAATATTGCTATATTCATATATAGATCATTCCTAAAAGCATATGTATTACAGTATTAGTGATAACTAATAAAAGTTATTTATAGGAAGTCAGTAGCAAATAACTACAAAATAACGCCTCAAAGTTTACCTCCACGGAAGCCGCTTGACAATCCTTAACAGCGCGAATCAGCCGAGACGTGGTGTAGTGGAACAGCTGGTCGTCACTCTCAAAGTCCGGTATCTCAAGATCAGGATCAGAGCCGACCGGCACCTTAGCGGCTACAGTTACGCCAGACACAGGGTTCTTAGCCAGGCCAGCCGCAGAGTCCATGGATGGCACAATGAGAGGAGCCGTGAATAGAGGCGGCTCTGTAGAGCCGCTAGGCGGCAATAGCTTGATGCTTGCAGCCTGTGGAGGGGCCGAGAGTGGAACCTTGCCATCTGATTTAAAGAAAATAAATCATAAGCACTTTTATAAGCATGAACAAATTCTTGTGACATTTTTATGGCACTGTAATTTTCTAAAACTATATTAGTTTCAATAGACACTTAACTATCCCGAAATTATTCCAAACACAAGCTGCAAGAAAGTGGAAGAGAGAAAGAGAGAGAAACTAAGTTAACTTTTCAAATAATAAACAGTACCACACATGTGTACACATATAAACTAATAAAGAAAAAAAATCATTGGGAATTGCAATTTTAAGTTCATATTATTATTTTTATTAAATTGTGTTAACTTTTGAACATTCTCTCTCATCCTAGTTTTTCTAAAAGAAGCAGGTCCAAGGTATATATTTATACTCATTGTCTGCTTTTACACTCTTTAAGATCACTCACGTCAAAAAACCAGTTGACCACGTGACAAAGGCTTTATTAGTCTGTTAATGTAATCTTAACTTGGGAATAGAATAGTTTCTGAGATGGTTTCCCATTGTCTTCCTCCGCTACTGTTTAGTAGTTTCACACAACACTAGCAGCAAATGGCTGGTCTAACCGTCTAATCTATAATGACCTGGATTCAACTCTTGTATGAAAACCAAGTGCTGCTTTAAATGCAACATGAAGCTTTCTCAAATATACGTTACTGTATGCTACTTACCTAATATTCGGATAAAAGGGATGAAAATTTTTTAGTGTTAATGACATTAACAATTGCAAACTTTAAAGATTTAAGTTGAAAAACTCAAAACTGGGTCACAAATAGTTCATCATAATTTGTAATTTTGCAGAGATATAATTAAACTTCGTTGGAAGTGAAAATGACGACACAGTGGAATGAAATAAGTTGAGCAAAATCTTAGTGAAGTCAAGAAGAACCCCCGTACCTGTAACTAATCCAGTGGCTGAGCCGAGAGCGCTCACCGCTGAACCAGACTGGTTAGGAAATGGCACACGCTTATTTAGGAGATGACGCCTGGGAGCAGCGACAGTGTTATCCACAGCTGTGGTGGAATCATAGAGGAAGACCGGTGGATCGTTCCAACCTCTCTCAGAGTTACCTGTGAAAACACAATCAATCAATAAGAATTTAACATCTGGTTCCTCGCCATAAGGCAATGTCAGGGACGTCTCTTGCAGACTCTACACATACAGGAGCCAAAGCACCACACGAGACCATATGAGACCACTCATAAGAGTAAGTGAAATCAAAACAGTGCAAGTCCAAGAGCCAAGGCAAGCACAAGTACTAATAAATACAGATATGATTATGGTAATTATATTAGTTAACATCTCTTGTAGTAAAATAATATAATCTATTCCTTTTTTATTTCCATAATCAATCTGACAAACCGCACACTGTAACAATATGACAGATAACATAGCAATATAACAGAGTGAATTAGAAAATGAATTAGTAAAATGAATTAGGTATAGAGCGTAAAAAAGGTATCTTCAGTAATTTTAGCAATGAAATTTTGTTAGGCACTAATATGATTAACATAAAAACATAGTACAATCTGAAACCGCAAATCAATGGATTAAAAAATAAATGAAATCTAGCTTAATCTTCTGATGTGCTTAAGAAAAGTTTCCTTTAACATTTTTAACATGAGAGAGCTATTTGACTAGGCACTTTCTCAGGGAGATGAATCCCAAATATTTAAAAACGACTTTAACATGTACTTACAAAATCAATGATTTCAACATATAGCATGACATACTTTGCCTAATAAGGTGCATAAAATTTGAGTTTAGAGAATTTCTTACAACTATAGTTCAAAGATTATGAAAAGACTATGAGTATGAAATGAGAGCAACTGTAGCTACAAAGAGCATTTAATAAGAGCATGAAAACATTAGAAAATGAAAATTAGAAATGAAAACATTATAAAAACTGACAACTCAACAAACCCTATGTGAAATCATCAAAAAAGGAAGAATGAAATGGGTTAGACCATGGATTTATAGATAATTATCATCTGGACTTTCAACTCCGCCGAAACAAACCAGTAGTGTACAAAAGGAGAAAACAGAAATCCTCGAAAGATGTTTGACCACAAAGCAGATGGCAACACAACAGCGGGAAGACCTAAAAGAAGATGGAAAGACTGCCTAGAAGCTTGAACCAGCCTTAGGATGATCACAATATATGACATGATAGTTGAAAGAGTTCAAAGTGTTCTCTCATTACACAACTATGGTATTTTCCTAGTAGCTTAAGACAAAGTTTTATAATCATATAGTGAAATGTTTATGCCTATTTAAGCTTTTTATATACTATGATATATTGCTCATAAGAAGCATTTTATCAAGTGAAGGTATAAGGTTTTATTTAGTAAAATCGAACAATTTATTGGCTATTTCATCACAGATGTTAGGCCTACATATAGAAAGAGACATACATAAATTTAAAATGCCAGAAAACCGATGTTGACGTCAGTTTCAAATCTGCGATATCAGTGGGGGGCAAGCCCTGCCTTTGAACCACACAATACTGGTCCGCGATAGGACATCTTACCGACATCGCTGTCGATGTTGGTGCAATAGTCAACAAACGAGCAATAAAGAAAAGTAGTTACCTAATAGAGTCAAAGCTGTGAGGCAAAATAATAAATAGTAGCTAGTAGAACTAAAGTAAGTTCAGATCAATTGTAATAATTTGACACGTAATCCTCCACATGAATTTTTTAATCAAGAGTTAGCGTTAGTTGTAGAGTCGATCAGTAGTAACTGTGAGAGAGCAATGAGGTTTAAGCAATTAACGGGGTCATAATTAGGTTCCGAAACTGACGCTAAAGCTAAACAGTTGCCACCTCACCAGGTTTAGTTGGCTTGGACATGTTTATTGTTTACATTCTCTCGTACAAACAGCTGATCAATCCACATTGTTTTACTTCTTTACACTGATTCCTAGAACCTTTGATTGAGAAGAAATATTCGTGCTATATGAAGCAGCAGTAAAATGATCAGTGTCATAGAGTATTAATTTCATATATGTTACGATATAAAAAATATCACGTATTGGTAATGTGTCACACATATTAAATGTAGCCGCATTTGCTTAATAACTGTTACTGCCATAGGTGGGCAGTAGTTTGACTAATGTAATTGAATTACGCAATTTAAGTTACAAATTCCAACTGTAATTAGTAATTCAATTACAATTTTAAGTTCGCTGTAATTTGTAATTCAATTACATTTAATTAAACAAAGCCCGCTTATATAGGAATATATTTTTGGATTAAAATAGATAGATATACATACACAGTAGATATGGGAAATGACCGTGGACTAAAGACTTATCATGTCGTTCTCTATATCTAATGCACCTTAGATATTTTCTTATGCTTGGCATCTATTATTTTCTCAATGATAATTAACTGGATCGTCACTCAGTCTAGTCTGACTGCTGCTTGGTTGGTCGGTCATTTGATCAACCACTACGATTGTCGGTTCTATGTCATCAAGAGAAGACCAGGTCTTTGAGCTTCTGACCTTGACATTTAACCCACTAAAATAGATTACTATAGTTTATTATAAAAATTCTTTTAAAATAAACGAATGACTGTGCTGCATGTCAATCAAAATCTTTATTGCACATGTACAACAGCTTCCATGTACAGGTAGCCTAAGTACTGTCTGTTGTACAGTGTAGAATGAGAGAGGTTAACATTGTTAACCTCTCTCTCTCTCTACTGGCAAATTTCCTAGCACTTTTAAGCATGCAGTTATTACTCCATTGCTTAAAAAGCCCACACTGGATAAGGAATTATTGTCGAATTACAGGCCTATATCTAATCTGTCATACATACATGTATCTAAGCTCACTGAAAGAATTGTTCTTCAGAGGATTTCTACTCATCTCTCTTACAACGATCTATTTAATAAGCATCAAGCTTCTTATACTAAGCATCGTTCAACTGAAACGGTGCTTCTATCTGTGTGCAATTCTATTGTTAATGCCATGTGCACACAGCGCTTAACTGGATTATGTATGCTTGATCTTTCGGCCGCTTTTGATACCATTGATCACAATATTCTTCTGGAACGTCTATCTTCCTGGTTTGGTGTTCGTGGAATTGTTCTTGATTGATTTTCCTCCTATCTGACGGATCGTTCTTTTAGTGTGAAAGTGATGGAGTACATCTATCGCCTTCTTCTCACTTAAAGTATGGTGTGCCTCAAGGCTCCGTTCTTGGTCCTATCCTCTTTAACCTCTATACAACACCCCTAAGCACTCTAATCTCTTCTCATTCTCTTGATCATGAACTATATGCTGATGACACTCAAATGTACACTTGTTTCACCCCTAACTCCTATTCTAAGGCCGAAACCCTCCTGCAACAAAGTTTTCAGTCTACATCCTCTTGGATGTCTGCTAATTTCTTGGCACTTAATCCATCTAAGACTGAATTCTTGTTGGTCGGGACACCTCAACAGCTTCTGAAGTTGAATGGGAAAACTCTTTCGTTATCTTCGGGTATTAAAATATCACCTGTTTCTTCTGTGAGAAATCTCGATTGTTATCCTTGATAAACACCTAACCTTCCACGAACACATAACGAAAACTTCACAAGCATGTTTCTTCCATATCCGTGATCTTCGTCGAATACGTCCATATTTGTCACGTGAGACAGCTGCTACAATTGGTGCTGCTCTTGTGCAATCGAAGTTGGACTACTGCAATTCCCTGTTTTTAAATCTCCCTGGCTGTGAGATTGATCGGTTGCAGTTTGTTCAGAATTCTCTTGCGCGAGCAATTTTTGTAGTTCCAAGTACTCACATGTTACGCCTATTTTGAAGTCTTTGCACTGGCTAAAGATTAAAGAGCGTATCATTTACAAAACAGCTTCGTTAACCTATAAGTCCATCACCATCCCTGGACAAACTTGTATGTCTCACTTTATTAAAGTGATGCAGCCTGCTATTACTCGGTCTTCTAAGTTAATTACTCTTGTGAGACCTAGCTTACCTTCACGCTCTAAGCTATCTAATCGTTCTTTCCAGCATGCTGCACCTCAGATCTGGAATTCTCTTCCATCCAATCTTCGGAAATCTTCATTTGAATCACATCAGCCTTTGCCTTCCTATGAGCAGTTCCATAACCAGTTGAAGACCTATCTTTTCCATCTCTCTTTTCCATCCAGTGTCCATCAGCAGCGATCTGCGCCTAAACCACCTTTTCTTTAACTCCCTTTATTTTGGACTGAATTTCTGGATTTTGGAATTTGCACCGTTTTTGGACCTTCTTTTTTTGCTCGCCCGCTTGATTTTGTCTCAATATTGCTCGATGTTGTCATTGAAGACTGTAGCACTCTAATTGTTGTTATTAGAATGCAAATTTTTTCTTAGCAGATAATAAAGTCAATACGTTGTAGTATACAAGCTTAGCAGACTTTAAATTAGGCCTAAATGACGGAATTGCTAGAAGAGGAGAAATGGCAATTATTGGTGAGCCTAATACACCGGGTGGCCATCGATCGACAAGCTGTACAGTTCATTTCCGAATCATTTCTTCTTTTAAATCGCAGGCTCCTTCGTGAAGCCTGCTTCGAATTAAACGAATAAATAGTGTGAAAAATAAACACATAGCAAATGAACCAACCAATTGACAATTTACTGCTACGTTTGGCATTATTTATAAGTACTGGAAAAGCCGGTGTGTATAATTGTAATTTGATGTAATTTGAAATTACGTAATTCGTAATTAGACCAATAACTAAATTATAATTCAATTACATTTTCACAAGTAATTTGTAATTTTAATTCTTTTCCCAAGTAATTTGCATTTACATCGTAGCATTTACATCGTAATTTACCCACCTCCGGTTACTACTTTCGCTCTATTGCTAGATAAATTTATTTACTACTATTAAATGTAGATGTATTCGGTAAATAGTAGAAGTGTTTATATCTTTATCGCCGTCTTATAAAAAGAAGTAGATATGGAGCTAAGACAAAGATAATTGCAAAGCCAGGTTTAGGTTGAAATACGCTTCAGTGCAACATCATATTCAAAAAGATTTTAGTTCAGATCAATTTCACGAGTTAATGTTAAACATTAAGATTTTCTAATGGAGGATGCTATAAGCGGCTAAACATCTACAAAAAGTGCAAAGCTGTTGTTAAGATGCAAGCTTAAAATTATTATGTCACTCAACGAACTTAACGAGCAATTAATTACCAACAACCTGTATGATCAAGTATTCAAAGTACCTTTCCGACGGTTGACGCGCTCTAGAAATAAAGACTACGTATATTATGAAGTCTTAAAGAGCGATTTATTTATCATGTATTTTATGCACGCAAAACTGTGTGTGGTTATTATCTAAAGTTTGTCAGCATATAAATTACAGCCTTAATATTGCATATAAACAATATCCTTTTTGCTCATCGGCTTGGCTTTGTCTCAATAGTGCTCGATGTTGTCATGTCCGACAGTAGCACTCTAATTGTTATTATGATTATCATTATTAGATAAAGGAATCTTACGCCAGAGTTCTCCTAAATGACGAAAACAAAGCTTATATTTATCTTGGTGTGATCAAACCATTGTTTGGTCGACCATTCTGTACACATGTGAAACGTGAACATTTAGGAAAGAGGACATCAGGAAACTAGAGGCATTGAAAATGTGGTTATGTAGAAAGATGGAAACCTTAGTTGGAGACACAAAATTACAAATGACGAAGTTCATGAGTACAGACAGACAGTTAATAAACGTGATATGAAATAGAAAGAAAAGTTGAAAAGGACATTTCAAAGGACAAAGTGGGGATGGTTTGCTAAAGGATGTAATAGAAGGAAGAATGCAAAAGAGCTGGAGGCACCCCGAGACATGGGATGCTGGATGATTTGATAATAAATTCATATATAGAAATGAAAAGGATGCTGAGCATAGAATTTTTTAGAAGAGTTATATGAAATGGACCTATAGGCAGCGCACTAGATAAGTTTCACTAGCACCGTGATGATTCATTCATTTAGATATCTAAATAGTATGATAAATAAAAACCACATAAACTCTGGTGAGAAACCATTGTGCATATGAACTATAAATTTTGACAAATCAATGGTCAGTCACTTTTTCCTATTTGATAAAATAAAACATAATCCTATCATCATCACCTTTGACTCACTACGGACTGTTCCAGGTAAATTTGCAACATACTTGTCCAGAAAACATACTATAGGTTCCACGAATTTAATGAGGACAAGATTTGACAGGATAAAATTATCATGTGAGACAGATGTTAACTTACACCTATTTTACTTCCGACGAAATCAAATCAATGAAAAAGAACAATTTGTAGCTAACAACACCACATTATGCATACTATATTATCTTTATTAAATTATCAAATTTCTAACATTAACGTAGACGGGTTTCCAGATGTTGGATTTTCACTGTTTTGGACCCTTTTGTTTTTACACACTGTCTTCTATAAGGTTCAATGGTACTAGATGTTGACATTTAGGATAGTAGGACTCTAAACGTTACTGTTTTTGTCACCAGACCACTTGCATTGATAGCTCTACCGCATATCACATATCATGATTACATCAAACTTAATATTTTCACAGTACTATTAAATACAATCCTTGAGGAAGAATGAAATCTTAAAACATGTCATCATCGTCGTCAAAGTTTTCCAGAACACCATCCTCGAGGAACCTCTTATACAGCGCCATGAACTTGACGACGAAGGCCTCGATGTGGTAGATTGGTTTCTGACCTCTCTGCAGCCGATGTTCATACATGGCCGCCAGCTGAATCACCTCCCCCTTCAGCTGTCCGTCACAGTTAGACAACAGCTCCTGCAGCAAGCCCTGCAAAATAACAAGTTAAGATAAATAGTGTTAAATAAAATAATGGAATAATGTGCCCAATAAATGTATTAGTTTATGCTTCGTTGATAAAAATGATCAGACGGCATCCGGTTGGTGAGCGCCTAGGCGCCATAAATTGCTATAATATTTTCTGATGGTGTGGGAACGGAGGTCTATTTGTATCCTGACCCAAGTTAACATGGGATTCAAAGATGATGATGTAGGTCGTGATGACATACATAACTGATCAAATACTTAATATGATTTGCCAAATTATGAATAAAATGAGCTCATACAAAAAATAATTGAATGTTTGTGAAAAAGATAGAAGTACTAAGACTACTCATAAAAAAATTAATTAATAGTATTATACAGAAAAATATGAAAAACACAAGATTGTACACATTTTTGTTAATAAATTTTCCAAGAAAAACCGGTAAAAGAATAAAATCATTCTATATACTGAACACATACCATATTTGTAGCTAATAACAAAACAGAGACTTACATACATATTGATCACCAGGCATGATAAAAAAAAACTGTATTCATTATAATAAATATTTAATTTGTAAAATATACTAAAAGCTGATAAAGCTAACGTTAACGTCAGTTTCCTAACTCAAAAGCGATGTCAGTGACGGGCGAGCCCAGGATTTGAACCCGCACCTACTAGTAATTAAACATTAACGCAAAATTTATTTAACAACAGTTCAAAGTGTGGGCGTTGTACTGACGTTATACAGTCTGAGAGTTCCTTAGGTCAAATATTAAAACTTTTAATAAATCAACCTTTAACTTAAGAGATTTTATGAGGCAATACTACCAACCTTGAGTATAACGTCAGACGGAATGCAGTGAGTCATCAGCTCATAAATACGACTTCTTACATCTAGGACTCTAACAACAACAATAAGATAACAGTTAGAATCCTCATTTAGAAAGAGCCCTTCCTCAAGAGTAACCCAGAGTAATATTATCTTAGAAGAAATATTGTGAGGCTATGCTCTTGACCCCTTCAAGAACATTGACATCTGTTCTTCATATTTTGACATCTTTGGACGAAGAACAGACTTCATTATTACATTAATAATACAAACACTAGCTAAACTGGGATTGAAGGGAAGAAGATTATTATTCTTACAGATAATTATAATATAACCACTCTCCTCCTATTCCACCAATATACTACAGAAGAGGGCAACTGACACTACATATAGTAGTCTAGACAAGCAATTGCGTCAATAAAAAAAACATACCCTGTAAATAATTACCGGAGATCAAAGTCAATCTACATTTCTAAGCAGAATATGACAAGATAGAAAGCGTGACAGAATTGCAGTATATGCTCAGCTAATATCTTTTGAACAAGTTTAAGAATATTACCAAATTTTAACTTTAACCTATTTAATATGCACCGGTATCACATTATAATTATGAAATTATCAGTGGTGTTTATGTTTTCCTGGCCTTTAGTCTCTTCCATTAACATTACCATAAAGTTTGAGATCTTAAATTTACATTCAGCTAATCAAAAACAGATATAGATTTGAGCAATGTATCTCTGTTAATAAGTGAGTTATCAAATACCATCACGACATGGCTATGATTTTTGATGGTAGAAATCATAATTTCAATTTCTTTGTAAATAATGATACATACTGTATAACTGACAATGAGTACTTTGATTGACAAGTAACCTAGATTAGAGACTAGTATGCTAACCTGCGTGGACTCTGCTGCTGAACGATCATGGTGGCAGTGTCGCGTATGAACTTGTGCCAGTCTGGTTCACTGATCTCCTGATCAGCGGTGAACGGGTATTGCTGCACGCGGCACACCTCGCACGTCAACAGTGCACGGCGCAGGTTCCTGTCAGACTTCTGCGCAATTCTCTGTGCCAGCTCAACAGGCAGAGACAACCCTTCCTTCTTAGCTGTAGACAACAGTATCTGAACTATCTGCAACAAGCAAAACTATACCGTTATATTGCTATGCTGCTAAAATTGTGTTATATTGTTAGTATTGTGTTATAGTGTTAGTTTTGTGTTATAGTGTTAGTATAGTGTTATTGCGTTAATATTGTGTCATATTATTAGCATAGTGTTATACTGTTAGTACTATGTTAAACTGATAGTATTGTGCTATAGAGTTAGCAGTGTCGTCTTAGAATCAGCAACAAACAAAAATAAACCATCATAATACAATTTAGTATGGAATAATACTACAATACTACACAATAACATGCAGTTATCATACAGATTGATTTTTTATATTTATTCAAATATAATCAAAAGTTCCCCGTGTTGTGCTCGGGTGTGGTTGGAATACTGCAGAATTGGGCAACCGCAAACAATCTGCCGCGTGTACGTAAGAGGTGATTATTTAAATTATGCACCTGATTTGCACAGTTTTTAAACTAAACTGAGTACAACAACTTACAAATTCTGGTATTAGTAAAACATCGAAAATTCTTATTCATCTTGAAATATTTTTACAGTAACGTACATTAATTATGTTAGTTAGAATTTTGTCAATTTTTCACAAGTTCTGATCATTCACTTATTCCGATTAACAAAAATTCTTACAAGTTTTGTGAGAAAGCACACGTAAGTTCTTTCTTCAATATTGTGTCAAGAATTCAATTCGTGAATATTTTATTCTTGTCATTTATTTTTGTTTCAATCAAACAAATAAAGTAATAAACGGCATACAAATTCTTGTAGCCTATAGAATATTATAGTATGTATGATAACATAAGTTCTGATCAAGAACAACCTCGGCAAAATTTAAATGGAGGTGAAAGTATATCCTTGTAAGTGATAAAAGAATACCTGATTAAATAAAAATGTGAAAATAAAATGAAAAAGCAGCAGATATCAGCTGCTCAATGTTACCTGTTCTAAGCTCGGAGCAGCAACTCTCACCCCCAGACATCGGCTTCTGATTGCCGGTATGACCTTACTGGACGAGATACAGTAGAGGATGAGGCGACAGGTACTCGAGTACTTTTCCATTGTTCTCCTTAGAGCATGTTGAGCATCCTTAGTTAACTGATCTACCTCAGTCAGCAGCACAACTGAGGAATAAAACACAACAAATAAACAATTCATCAACCAAGTAATTATGTTGCACAATCAGTTAACCTACACTAATACAACTGTTTCGTACTGTGTAGAGAAAAAACTTTCTAATAGCAATTAGACATCAGTTTTCTTAAATACTTGAAAACTGAATAAATAAATACTATTACTAACACAAAGAGAGTAAAAAAAGGAACAAATCTTTAACAATAAGGTGTATAACTATATCAAATTGATGTCAGTAGAGGAAATGCACTGACTGCTTAAGGAGGAAGCTGATTTACAATCAGCATATGTGGGGTTCAAATCCTGGGCTCGAATGTCACTGGTATTGTTTCGTGAGCTGAAACTGACGTTATCATCGACATTGTATAGTTTTTTTAATATTGCAATTATTACTAGGTCAAATCCGAATCCGGTTCCGGCCGGATTTGTATTTGAAATCCGGTTCGGGTGGGTTTGAAAAAATCAAATCCGGTGCACCACTAAACCATACATTAGATGTCTGGAGATCAGATAGAGATATGGTGAACACAGCTAGAGAACTGTTACAGTAGTGTACAATGGAACAATTTAAAAAAGTAAATCAAACCTTTAAATTCACGTTGTGCAGATGATTCTAGCTGTTGCGACTGAGCCACCGTTTTCAACAGCTCCTGGATGACGACTCTGTCATATATCCCCGCATCGCTGAAGCATTCATAACAAGATCCGATCAATGTTTACAAAAATTCAGTTTCTCAGCTCAATATCTGATGCATTATTTACTCCGCCCTTGCTTAGTGTGCATAGGTATAATGTATATGTGCATGCAATAGTAATTATTACTTTAACCTATATGAATCTGAAACAGCATGTATATATGCTAGCCTGAAGTACATGTTAAATACTTAAGCTTGCTTAGGTTACAGCTTAAAGAGTTAAGATGGAGAAATATAAGAGTGATCTGGTTTACTTTACTCAAGAGTGGGACAAAATAATATAGGGATAGAAAGTAGAATAGCTATAATAATGGAAAGATATGTATATATAATAATAGTGGATAGTAAGTAGATATAATAATGGATAGTATCCAAAATTTTAACTTTTTAACAAACAAATAATAGAAAACTTAGAAAAGTGTTTCAATGTAAATTTAAAGAGACTGAATAGTACATTAATATTAATGATACCTTGGATTTACTTCTATATGATAATTGCTAGCTACAGTCGATATTTCCAGTTTTTTCTTTGAAGGGGTAACAAACGACTGATGCTCAATGCGCAGTTTCTCCACACCTGCTCCATACAGTTCCCTTAGCAGGCACATTATGCGCGTCTTCTTACCTGCACCTGAAGGTCCATAGATCAATAGATGAGGAAAATCTCCACTCTGCACCTGCAGACACACAGATTTTAAATCATTATTCAACAGAGAGCTGAGTTGCATTAATATTTCAATATAAAGGTCCTTTAATATATAAAGATATCTATTTCTACATTAAGGTTGCAGCATACAAATATACTAAGATACAAGCAAACAAGTAAACCATAACAACTACAAAAGAACAATTTTTAAGCAAACATATTTGAAACCAAATAAATTTAAATTAGTAAAATATTAATTAAACGTAAATATTCTTCGAATATTAATGAGTTGCCTCGGCCAATCGGTTATAAATGTGCAGATCAATAGCAGCACTTAACCAGATATTTCAGCAAGTAACACTTAAAGTAACACTTAATAAAGTTTTTCCGCAAAACAGGATTTAAATTATTACCATAGTAAATCGAGACATAGGTTAACATAAAATATTAATAATAATAATAACAATAAAGGTTTAAATGCTGTTGCATCGTCAAGGAAGAAGCCAAGGACGTCCCCACAGCACATATGCACTACTGATCAATTTACTCAAATCAATCTGCAAAGTACATATGCTGAAGAGAGGTAGGGTCCTAACTCCTAAACAACGTCGGCGTTCAAAAGATTAAACATTTACAAATACATGCACGTTTTAAGGTAATTAAACATTAGAGATTGATCACAAACTTTGTAAAGAATTTAAGTCAATTTTAAGGTATTTAAATTAAAAAAGCTTTCCTTTGAAATATCAGTTGTAAAGCAATAAGAATTAATGCCCAGCCAAAATATGCCATAACATAGATTGGAAGTTGTGAGAAGAGCGCTTCAAATAAAAAATTACCAATTTTTTTAAATGCCCAGCCTGATCCTTGTGATAATCCAACTTCGAGAAAGACGTGGGACGGTGCTTGTCTACCCACAAACTCATTCTTTTGACGTAGTGCTTATTTAAAGGAGTTGAGTCGTAGAATTGTAATTAAGCTTACAAAGCTTGTTTCACTACCCGCCAACACCAATCTCAAATTCTCAATGTTTACTTTTTAATATTTAGAGAACTGGAGTCAAGTTCAGAGATAAGAAAATCTGTTCTTCTTACTTTTCTCTGCGTAAAAGTCATTAAGTCCTTGTTCGCGTTAAGACGCCACAGCTGGTAGTTGTTTGTTGACAAACAATGCATTGAATGTAATAATAAATACAAGAAAAATTATAAAATGTTCCATAAATTTACATTTATATTGGTATTTAGTATTACCCCGTAGCTGATGATTACATACGGCAGCAAAGCATTTTCTCATTTCCTATCTTCTAATAAGAAAGTAACATATTGAAAATGATTATTTTGTGTTTTTGAGATCAAACTGCTAGGATCGACACTACAAAAACAGCATTTGCGTGTCAACAAACTTCGTCCGGCCTTTTCCTTCTAGTGTATGTTTATTTATTTCTTATTGGCTATAAAAAAAATTAAAAAATAAAACACGCATTATAGTGAATAATCAACTATGTTGATATCTATCACTTTTTAAAACCACATGTTTAATCCGTTCGGCAATTTAGACCATTTTCCGTATAACCAGTCCAGTAAATGTCCGAGATTTTACTCTCAGATCAGCGCGGCCGGGATTCGAACCCTCGGGGTTTCAATTCACCTCAGGCTTTGTCATTTAAAATTTCATGACGTTACCCCTACGCTATTTAGACATTCATTATACCGTTCAACCTTAACAATGAATCGTCACACTTTTACGAGGAATTGAATGAACAGACGTTCTAATCAAATTAATTTCGGTAGTTTCCTCTCAAGATTATATAACTTATATTTTATTAGTCTAAAATTATCAGCATTCAATAAAAAGAGAAACAAAGGCAATCGTAAATAGAAATATAATAATATATAATAATATATAATAATATATAATAATATATAATAATATATAATAATATATAATAATATATAATAATATATAATAATATATAATAATATATAATAA